>JBBPCY010000136.1:25885717-25917267 GCA_037974405.1 Brachyalestes nurse | reverse complement strand
AAGAACAAGATGCTACACGAAATAACAATATGCTACACTAAACAATATGCTACACTAAATAACAATATGCTACACTAAATAACAATATGCTAGACTAAATAACAATATGCTACACTAAATAACAATATGGAAGACTAAATATCAATATGGAAGACTAAATATCAATATGCTACACTAAATAATATGCTACACTAAATAACAATATGCTACACTAAATAATAATATGCTAGACTAAATAACAATATGCTACACTAAAAGAACACTCCACAATCAAAGTGCTACACAATCAGCAGTTCTACATTCTAGAGAGGGTCATGTTGTGTTTTCCATCCCACTTCCTCCTTATTTCCTGGAATGCTGCTGGCAGTTGGAGAGAGAGAGATATTGGTGACCTCACGTGGATGATAGACGCTGTAAAGATTAGTAATGTGTTGTTTGTGAACAGTGGCACAAACAGACCATTTAAGTTGCTGGGATTCCGAGAAATTACTCACCTTTGGGTGCCTTATTCAGTATAACATCCACTATTCAACAGAAACCCGGTTATTCCATCTATTTACATATTCGTTCATACAACAAACACAGTCAGCTTGTTTGTAGAGTAACATTTCACAGAACAGTGAGTGTCCGTTATTGGTGAGTAAAGCCGTGAGAAGAACTGTGGCAAAAGCAAAAAGTGTAAACCTTGCTGTTGCCAGACAAAGATACAAAGATCTCCAGAGTGAAGACTTTTTTGAAACTCTTCTTGTTATGAAACAGGATTTCTCATCCTAAAGATAGCATACACAGTCACAAAAAACTGTTATTTTATGGCTTTATTAGCACAGAAACCTAGTAAACAAATTCTAATCTCCCGCGACAAAGTCCATGCATAGCATTCCTTCCTTCTGTTCGTCTGCCATAAAGATATGACTTTTTCCTTCATATTGTGGCCGACTCTTCACATGGCCTCCTTTTTCCCAAGGTTTACTGAGGTGAAGTACATGTCTCCAAATCAACTGGACTTGCTAATATATTCTAGTTTTAACTTTTGTACTTTTTTAAGTTTAAAGTCTTCCTAAGAGCTAGACATTTTCCTTGTTAGTTCAATACCTTAATATCATATTATATTAATGACATATCAGTTAAAACAATTAAAACAATTAAAACAATTCTTCCTTTTTTCAAACTAATGTGGAGGATAAATAATATTTAACAATAATATCACCACCCAGGGCTTCACAGTGGTGCAGTGGATAGCACTGTCCCCTCACAGTGAAAAGGTCCTGCTTCGATTCCAGATTTCGTTTCCTGGCCAGATGTGTGGAGTTTGCATGTTCTCCCTTCGTCTGTTTGGGATTCCTCCAGGTACTCTGGTTTCCTCCCATAATCCAAAGACTTACATGGCCTTAGCTGTGCATAGGTGTGTTTGTCTGTGTGTCTGTGCCTTTCATCCTGTGACCAGGCTCCCTGAATAAGAATAAGTGGTTTGGCTAATGGATGGATGGATCACCAACCCAACCTGAGTAGATCAGAGACTGAATAAAACGTTTCATTCAGAAATATGTCCTGATCTAGAAGCAGAAAGCATTATGATTTCTGATTTGCATTGATTTGCAATGTTCTCATACTTCGCCAAGTCATTATACTTGTAGGCATGAAAGTCTATTAACATCACATTTACTTGTGTTTGGATGTGGTGTTGGAAAGTGGAAACATTCCCTTATTCACTGATAAGCATAAACACAGCCCACTCACTACATCGTGCCTCATTATTCAGCCAGATGGCTAAAGTTGGCTGACGTGGTAATAGGAATACACACTCAGTGGCTGCTTACATGTATATATATTTGTGTGTGTGTGTGAGTGTGAGAGAGTGTGAGAGAGCGTAAGTGTGTGTGTTAGGATGTTTCTTTCACTGTGCGGCCTCTTTGTATCTATGGACTTTCTGTGTTCATTTTTGTTTTAATTTTAAAAAATGCTGAAAATATTCCCGGGGGGATTGGACCATGCTCTTTTGGTGGCACAAAGCTCACAAAGCTCCTACATGTTTTTTTTTTGGTCCTTAACTCTATGTGTTACTTTATCGCACAGGCTGTCACTGGTGTATTCATGTAAGTGTGAAGTACTATGTGCTTTATATGTAATATGTGCGTGATACATAAGTGTGAAGTAAAACCGCACTGCTAGAAGCACCCATTTGAAAAACAAGGTAGACCATAAGACCCAAAGCAAATAGTATTTTTTCACATTTACCAGTATTTTTACCAGCCACATTACCTATAAAACTCAGACGACATGACTAGGTTCACAGAAAAGTAAATAAAATGGCTATAATGTGTGCCAAGAGACCATTTCCCACCATCAAACCTTCACTATAAGTCTATGACACTACCGCATGACTAGATAGATCCATGGATTCATGCTGTTTACTGCTGATTGACGTGACAGATAAGATAAGATAAGATAAGATAAGACATTGTTATATGTGTATTGTTATACTTTATTATTTTACATATTGTTATTGTGCTTGTTTATTGTTTTCCTCCACTTGTAAGGCGACTATAAATAAAATGCATTATTATTATTTCTAACCGGATAATAACCAGATATAACCAATTGTAACTGAACGCTTGTGTCTAAAGTCCTGGTGTGCATGTGCAAAACCTAAAAACACAACTTCCAACTGGCCCAGACTGAAGGTATAGCATATAATATTTATCCTTTGCCACTGCATACAGGTCATATAAGGCTAATCAAATCTAAATCTATTTTAGCATACACAACACAAGGGCATAACATCAAGTTTCTGCCCTGTGGACACTTTTTATGATTTCAACCAAAACACCTGCATGTTTTCTACACCATGCCAGTTAAATACCAACCACCTGCACCTTCAACATGAAACCTTCCAGTGGTAAGTTGGTAGGCTCTATAAAGGCTTTGTTCTCACTGCAAAACAAGCAGATTTACTTATGTCTCAGACCGAAGTCTTCAGATTCTAGTTGCATTTGCTCGCATACCTTTATTGGTTTCCATAGCATCACCAAATGCATGGGTACACTGACCAGCGAGGGACAAAACTGGTCACATTTACGAGTTAGTTCTTGACAGGTACCACTCCCTAAATGACAGCAATGAGCAGAATGATTGTGTAATATTTCACAACATTGTTGCACTTTTTAGCCCTTGGAACCTGAACAGTACAACAGATAATGTTAGATAAAGGACTAATAGCCTCTACCATTAGTATTCAGAGATGGGTGCAAATATTTACTGTAAAAGTGCACAGCTTTGTCTTTCTTGTTCCATGTTCTGGAATCAAGAATCACTAAAATAAAATTCAATCTGACTGGTCAGACTAAGTGTTATGTGCAGGAATCAGATATCATAACGCATGCAAATGCAGCTTGAATCCAGAAAAAGTTGTGATACAACTTTCATGCTGCTTTTTGTTATTCTAACCACTGAAAGCAGATGTTCAAAAAAAGTATGTGAGCTGCCTGTCCGAACAAGGCCAAAGTTAGACCCTCCACCATGACCTCAAAATATAAAGATGGATGGAGGATGCCGAGGGAGCATGACTGACGTTCAACATGTGGCTGACACTGATGTTATTTACTTTTGAACACTGCTGTGAATTCAAACTCAAACAGTAAAATCTCCTTCTAAATTCTGAGGCCAACGGAAATATTTCTTACTTTCCTTTTACTTTTCTTTTCTCTCCCCTACTAAAAGGTAATTTATGCATTGCTTGTTTATGTGTAAATGGAATGTCTTTCAGGATAAGTCAGTGGTGGAGTTTGGAAGCAAAAGTCTCTTATAGCTCCTTTAAGCTCTTCAGCTAATTATTGTTGGCTTTGCAGCTTATATTTCTCAAGCACCTTCATCAATAAGACCAGAGAAAGCTTTTTCAGAAAACTCCCACTCACAATTTCTGTAATATCCTGCCTCGACCTGAACATCTATGAATAATAAGAGACTTCGCAACACGTTAAACAAAGTCTCGCTCATAAGATACTCATTCTGTTTTAGAATAACACTGGCAATTTATTTACACCCCACAGCATCTACATCCCTCCTCCTTTTAATGCTGTGCTATTTAAAGCTTATTGTTTGGCTTTTCCACATAAACCAACAGATGCTGCGATTCATAGACCATCAAGGTCATGGTGATGAAAAACAGAAAGGTGGCTCTGAAGCACAAGAGTATGACAGAGTTCTATAATGTGCCACCTTCATCCTTCAGAGAAAAATGTTTGCATAAGGACTTACATGTTCTTAACTCATGTTTAGGACTAAGCATTCATTTTAGAGATTCACACTCATAATTGGGCGCTGTTATACTAAATATATATAAGCTGACCTATATATATTTTATCCGTCATAAAGGCCTTATGAATTTTGCTCTATAGTAAAGTATTATCAGATATTCCAACCCACTGATGCATGTATTTGCTAAATTGATCTGAAAAAAAAAACACTGTTAACCTATACAACCTACATAACACTGACTTTTAAAGTTAACCTACATTTTAAATTATTTTGGAACGTTTTAAATGTTTTGGATTTGTCCTCTATTGAGTCCCATCTGTGCTCTGCAAGTGACCATGTGAACATTCATGTGTGAGATCATGCATGACTTTTAGAGTATCGGCGAGGCATACTTCACATTCTTGTAAAATGAGATTCAGGGCAAGAGAGAGTAACCTGAAACGGAGTGACCTGTTATTAGACTAAAAGACTGGATTATATTGGATTAACTGATTATGACCAGTTTGGCCTTAATAGATGCTTCCTTACACTCACTTTGTTTACATCCTGAACCGGTTGATTCAGTTTTAATGGAGGAGAGCAAGACTGAGTGTTTTTTATGGCTGGTAATCAGAGGTCAAGGGGAGTGGTGTGCTGCTCTAGCCATTGTTGCCTCTCTTTCTCTCTCTCTCTCTCTCTCTTGCACGTGCTCTGTCTAGCTTCCTCATTTGACTAACTGAAATCGCTGGCAGCTTAACGTCCACCCTTTTCCCCATCAGTGTGTCATCATTCAGTCACAGAGCACGTATTCTCAGGAAGGACACAAACTAAATGATGGCACCGATGGCAAATCTGTCCTCCACCTCCAGCCCGGCTCCTCATGTCCCCTTCTCGTCCAATAAATGTCACGGCAAATATGACACCACAGTATTTGTACTTCAGTTACTCAGTAACCCACACTGTGCGGCGGTTGCTATCAGCAGCCATTGGTATTCTTAATGCTTCCAGCTCAGCCTGCCATAAAACATGGAGAGTAAACAAACACACCAGGCTTATGATTTCTTGCTCGGAACAAAGGAGTTCCGAGTGATGACTGACTTCAAGGACATGTTCTTTTATAACCCGCCCCTAGTTCATAGTAGTTTGTTAACAGTCCGTTGACTACAGAGTAAGGATTATGAAAAGAGAACACATCAAAGGAGCAAGATCATAAATGGTCTGCTCAAAAGGATGGACAAATAAAGTAAAAATGGATGAAAGGAAAGCTTCATACAGTCAGATGTTAAAGTGATGGTTTGGCCCAAAAAATTCCACATCAAACGTAGCTGAACTTCCCAGACATGTTTGACATCCACAGACTTTGGTTTCTTCAGTTTTGCATCGGAGCTCCAAGGATAATGTGTCGCATGGCTACACTGAAATAAAATTAGGACTCCTGAGAAAAATGGTCCAAAGATAAAAAGGTTACATTATGTTCTTAGATTTTATATTTTACAAAAATATGTTTCTTTGAACCTTTCTGCAAGTCTGCCATTGTCTCATTGACTCATTTAACTATTTTGAGTAGAATCATCAAATTAAACTTTTTAGATCAAATTCTAAGCAAATTTGGGTTTAAGTGTTTATAAAAATGGTAACTGTAATTAAAAGCATTAACATTTCTGTCCAAAACTGACTTGCTCTATGGCATCTTCAAAGGAACCTTTCTGGCAACCGATAGTGTAGAAGCACATGCTCTTTTTTTTTTTTTTTTTTTTCCAAAAGCTGCAGTGACTTTTTTGGATATTGGTACACACCAACTGTTGATGCGGGCTTTACTTTGGATAGACAATCCTCCTTTGTCCCCGCAGTGTGTGTTTAGGTGACGCTTTCAACTCCTGGCTTGTCAGTTCAGGTTTGCATACTGAACCAACGGCAGCACCAACGTGGTCAGAGAAAGGAGAAAGGACATTTGATCGTACATTTCAATACAAACGGACAGACAATGCCACAGGTAAAGCAGGTCAAATTGGTCCCAGAAGAAAAACAATGAAGGAAATGTGGGCCAGTATCACTCAGAATAGATAGATAGGAGGAAAACAAAAGAAGAGGGGGAAAAAAGAGGTATAGAAACAAGTACAGAGAGGGATTGGAAATGTTACACTCCAAAATTCCCCTGTCCTTCATCTCGGCCCTCCACCCCCCCCCCACCCCCCCCCCCCCCCAACACTCCCTCAAGGCTACGTTATTGTTCCTGCCTATCAGTGTCACTTCCACAGGCAGCTTGACTGAAAAGGGAGTGTGGAAAGTGAGGCAGGTGTGAGAGGAGACGAGACAACGGCGGAGCAGGAACGTGAAGAGCATATGAAACAGCCTCTCTGCCTCCAGCCCGGCCTGGACAGAACTTTACATAGAAGGACACGGCAGTGCTTCACCTGTACAACCACAGACGCCTCTGGCTTCAGAATGCGCTCCCGTCCTGCACGAGGCTAAAACAGCAGGTGAAGGGTTGAACTCAAACAGGTGAGATTTACTACAACCTGTACTTCTCTGGAACAGTGTGTTTGAGTGTGTGTGTAGCTTACTTTGGGATGAAAAGGAAAGAAAGGTTAGATCAGGATGTGAAACCTGATCAGAAACGGTTGACAAACACAACTTTGCAGTACAACTAGTCTGACATGTCAGACAGCCGTTACAGACCAAACATACGAGAATTACCTCTAACGGCGGAGTCAAGGATGTGCAGGGAACACGCTTTGCATGAATCTGAACTTAACTTTTCAGACCCTCAGGGCCTTCACACTTTACTTCTTCACGTTCATAGCTACATAATTTACATATCAGTATAAAAATAGATCCTATAAAAATCAATACTACATATTTGAATAACAAAGTCTTTAGATTAATAACTGTATTATAAGCTTGATCATATGTGAATATATAATATATAATATGCTCACTCTTGAAATTAAAGCTTCCTAAATAGGTTTTGGCTCATTTGAGATATATTGGAACAGATGATCAAATGTATGTTTATTTGTTTGTTTGTTTATGTTCTTCACTCTTGCACATCTTTGTTTTGGTTCTTTACAGACCTATTGGTTACACTTTCTTTTACAGTCTCTCAAGTATTAAATATTAAGCAGGTACCTGCGCTGCAAGCTCTGAAGCACTAGTTATTATTTTTGGTGTTGTGGTTTTTCCATGATAGTTATAGTCCAACTAGGCATTAGGTTCTCGGCATTAACTAGCAAAGTTTCAGGTACAAACGCCAAGGTAGTATTTCACTCTTTTGGGTAAAAACTGAGGCATAAAACTGAAAAAAATAAAAGTTGTACCACAAAAACACCCAACCCATCTATTGATGAGGCCTTTCTATGGCATTGCTCCTTTAGGCATTTTCATTTCAAGTGCAGAGTCTAGGGTTTAAAGGGTTAACCGGTGTAATTAAATAATGGATTTATATGTATGGAACAATAAATTGCAAAATAAACTATATTAGTACATATAACTCATTTTTTATATATCTTTTTGTATGGGCGATGTGTATTGCCTTGGATGCGACCATTTTTCTCCAACCAACTATTTCAGCCTAACTAATGATTTACATAGTACAATATATCATGGTTAAGAGTACATGAACAAGAGTGCAGCAAAAGTACGCTGGGGGAATCACACACTGTCTTAACCACAGCATGGGCCAGATACTGGAGGAAGTCCAAGGCAGTTGGGATAATGTGTAGCGCACACATGGCCTATCTCAGCGCTCCTAAGGTCGAGGGAGAGTGTGTGAGAGCTACAGGTGCTGCTAGAGAAGCTGTTCCCAAACCCGCAGGCTCTGTCTGTCATTGCGCTGCCCGGGCACCGGCCGGCTGTCCAGGAATGCCAAGGGGAGAGTAATAAGAGGGAGAACAAACAGGAGCATTGTGCACTGCAGGCAGAGTGAGAGGAGCCCACGGCCAGACAGACAAACAGACACACAGACGCACACACATATACAGACAGGTCTTTCCTATAAGCCTGTGTGAATAGACCATCTGCTCTCAGGCAACCTCTTATGTCTGGTCTGCAAATATATACACGTACCCACACCCACCCATCCACCGAAAACCTCCCTCACATGCACATATATTCTCTGAAGATGGTTCCAGTGCAAACAAAATGAATGGCTTGTTGCTTTGTCAAGGAAAAATAAACACAGGACTGGTGTTGATATTACAATGAGGCCCTATCTAGTTATTTTGGACATACTACATCACATTCATAGCCACCTGCACTTAAAGGTCACCATAACGGACTCTCTGTGCAGCAGGTCTAGCTAGGCGGCGACTTTGGAAGCGTGCGAGTGTGTTGAAAAGGCTTCTGAAGGGCACTCGTGCTGACAGTGCAGCAAAAACAGTGACAACAAAGCGGTCTGTGTCTGCTCCGCTCTGTTATGGGGGGAGTCCCGCACAGCTAGCACACATGCTAAAGCATGATGACCAGGGTGCTGAAGTGACTCAGCAGAAAGTGCCGTAATGTGATGCTGATAACATGAGAATGCTTAAGGCGCACTAGTGGTGTCAAAGCTTTTGTGGAAACGTTAACGTGTGTCAAGTGAAATCAGTTGTAGCCACAGGGCTAGTCACGACAAGACTAGCGCAATATTAGAAAAACTAATATTAACTTCTACCTTTAATAACCTTAGATCTTTTCCTTTTACGCAGTAGTGCTCTGTGTACTGTTGCCATAGTCCAGTCTGAACCACAGTGAGTTTTTAGAGTACACAGAGCCATAAATCCAGAACGCGGCATCCTAGAAATACCTACGTGTAATGATCCATGCACAACCCATTCAACACTGTGTAGCATTTATTAAGATCCTGGACCCATAGCAGTCTGGTTTAGATATGCCACAGGAAATAATAACCCAAAATCCACTGTTTACCAGGAAAAAAGCACAATGATTACTTAAAATATGCCGGCCTTCTCTTCTTTTTAACATCAAATAACCTCAAACAGAGTAGTCTGGTCTCTGGCGTGTCAGTCTATTGTAATGAGAACACCAGCAGCTTCTCTGATTTGAAAATATTCCTTTTTTTTGTTTATTTACTTTTCTCAGTAACAGCATGTTATACAGCTACACGTCCTCACAAACCCAAAGTACAAAACCACCTGTGGATTTGTTTCTGAAGAGTGGACTTGATTTTGTGAAGATGAAAGGTTTAGGGTCTGTTTATCTGAGGGGGACAGTTTTATTGGTCTGCCAGGTCATGCGTGGGTGATCTTACATTTTTAACATCAGTTCTGGAGACATCAGTACTTTTTTCACTCTACATTTCACTTGCTTTTTTCAAACAGATTATCTTCTATTTAATCGCTTCAGAAATATCTTCTGAAAAATGAATAACCCAAACGCTGTTTTGACTGGAAATGAAATAAATAAGAGGTAGTCTCAGGTTTTTCACGGATTTAAATAATCCTATACAACAACAATTTTTTGTTTAGATATACTTGCGGTCTACATTTACAGCCCTGTTGCTTGTCTTAATTTTTGCTTGTTATTCTTTTTTACAACTGTCTACAATTTTGTGTAATTCTAAATTCTAAAACTTGTGCACAGAACTAGTATATTTGTATAATATACTTTTGTACATCTATCAGAAATTAAACTGTTTTTTTTTCTTTTTTTTAATGCAGCTGGATATAAAGAAAGCATAAAAGAAAAGACATACGCACAGGATGGAATCAGGACCGACAGTGTGGCACACCCAGGTAGCTCCTCTGGAGGTGGACGTAGAGAAGGGCCCAGAGCTGCAGTGCTCCATTTGCTTCAATACATACGACAACGTCTTCAAAACACCCAAGCAGCTGGACTGCACTCACACCTTCTGTCTGGAATGCCTGTCTCGCCTCATGGCCATCTCTATGGACCCTCAGGAGAGCAAGATCTCCTGCCCATTCTGCCGGCGCCAGACGCCCATCCCCAAAAACGGACCTCCGGCCCTCAGCACCAGTCAGGAGGTGCTGTGCCGTCTGCCCAGCCACCAGCAGCAGGAGGAGCCCGTGTGGCTGGAGGGCGAGAAACTGTGCTATAAGCAGCCACTGGAAAATGGCATGCCAGCCTTCTGCATCTGCATCGACATCGGAGCCAGCGGGCAGGCTGTGGGGCCTCCTGCCCAAACCCGCCCCAGACCGGGCCTGCTAGAACGTCTGACTGACTGGAAGAAGCTGCTGCTCTTCATCATCATCATGGTGCTGCTGGTGGTGATCGTGCTTTGGCCTCTACAGTGCATCGTAACTACAGGCTCCATGCGCTGCATACCAAGGCCCCCGAGACCCCCACTCAGCACACTGGCCCCCCTCACGATGACCCAACCATAAGGGAAACACAAGGGCACCAAAGGAACTTATGCTGACTAGGCTGTTCATCTGGCACTCCTGAGACTTGGACAATATGCCCAACATGGACGAAGCACAAACTGAGGGTCAATGGTGTTATTGTGGCTTTTAGTATTGAGTTTTTGGATAAACTAAGCTGTGATGACAGAAGTTAGCATTATTTGAGACTCATCCTGAAATGACACTTTTATATATTTTTTATACACTTGTTTTGTTATACTGGCTGCTGCAACAAGAATGTCTTCACCATCCTGTCACGAGGCACCGACCAGCAGTTTCACTCGTGTCTCTTTAGTTTACTGGGACTTTGTCTTTCAAAACCTCTGGCAGACAGGGCTGGAGCAAGCAAGAATTCAGAATTCAAAGGACAGACGAGATCAATTGTGCTTGGACTACTTTTATGAGAGACATAAATAGGTCTTTGAAATTCCAGGATAAAAGATGGCCTAAGAATAACGCCCCAGTGACCAACCTTTGCACTTTCCAAAAGTATTCAGAATAATCACAATAAATCATCATAATGCTTGATTTGAGAAATGAATGTGACTTCATTGACCGTTATTTGAAAGATAGTCTGACCAATATGCTGACCGGTCTGCCAGAATTCCCTGACAGCATGCATTTGTAGAAATCTGATAGATGAAAGGACTGTTTTAAAATCGTAGCTACAGTATTCACTAAGTGGCTCTTTAGAATGGAACTCTTCCATGCTAGTGCACATTGAAAGGTTATATTAACTTTTTAATCACTACACAATGAATGTCTTACCATGCAGTTTTTTTGCCCGATGATGCATCATGACCCCTTTCCTGTGATTGTACATACATTGTATATAGTGTATTTGATTGCTCTGCATGATAAAATACATAATATTTTTGTTACAAAGAAATGTTGACCAAACATTAAACCCTTAAGGAAATTTTTCCAATTACTGAATTGTGTTCATGGGATTTCCTTTAAATCCAGGAGGTTAAATATTAACATCTGGGTAGATACCTGCACATGACGGAGACACACTTGATCGAAACCAAACAGATTCACCAGATACTTTTATGATTTTCTCTTGTGCGCCAGCTATGGGAGCAGGTGCTGAACGAGTGCTCTCTAGCTGAAACCTAAGCTACAGGCTGACTAAAAGAGTGCACACCCATGTAAACCAATCCGCCCTGCCTGAATGACTCTGCAAAACTGAAGTGTTTGCGGAGATTATTCACCTGCCCCCTTCCTCATGGGTGTTTTATCATCCCCAGAAAGCTAATTAAAGTAGTTCATTACTAAGCACTTTGTGATAACGAGGTTAAAAGTTAAAGAACAGTGAAACTGTACCCGGTCTCCTTCATGAAGTGTCAAACATGTTCGAGGAAATTTGGGAAACTTCACCGTCTCCAGCTTCCAAACTCGGGTCAAGGAAGCACAGAGAAAAAAACACGGTCCGATTTCCCAGAAGCATTGTTGGAGACACTGAGAAAGGAAGGTCTTTGGATCACTACATCTAAAAAGCTTTCAGGTAAACACCCATAACTGAAGTGAAGATTATACTAACACAGGGGTGTAATGACCCACTCAGCTCAGGGTTACGTAATTAAAACCGAAGCAGATTGACACAAGTGTATCCACTTTTGGGCCTCAAAGTGACTTAAAATTATATCTAAAATTGATTCATTCTCTCTCTCATATATATATATATATATCATTGTGCATTCAAGTGTTAAACCTCATTCAGTCTAATTGTAGTCACTAAGCTCATTAACATAAACTTGGTCAGGAAGGAGAGAGACCAGAGCAGGGTATGCATCAACAGTCAGTTATGTGTATATTTCACAATACAATGCATTCTAACATTTTTTTTTCATGTAAAGGAACCAACATTTTTTTTTAAGTTGTCATCCCTAACTTAAAAGTCTTTTACTTATCCCTGAATCTGACTATAACTTGAAGGGCGAGGTGCTGAAGGTGGGAGGGTGACGTATGCTGTGTCGCACTTGCTGGTGTGTGTTAAGTTGACCTTTGGAATGCAGCTGATATTCCCCAACTCATCACTTTATCATCACTTTATTATTATCATTTGAGACAGTCATCGCATCAGCTGTGTTTGCCAGGACGGAAGGCAGTATAGGCTGAGCCAGTGCAAGAGGGAGAACGGTCTTCACACAAGGACAGTCAGCACACCACTACTCATATCAGGCATAGTTCATCCACCAGAAACAAGGATAAAAAAATATCAACATTATATTCAAGTCAACTGAAAAAAAGCAGAATAGCAATTTGTGATATACCTTAGAATAATCAACATGGTGGTAATAATAATAATAATAATAATAATAATAATAATAATAACAACAACAACATGGTAATAATAATAACAACAAGAATAATCAATGATTAATTGCCAAAGAACTCTAAAACAAAATACAAAAAGCCACCAGTGAATGTCAATGCTTTGTTGAGTACAATTTAAAATAAATCAATAACAGAAATAAAATATACCATGTTAAATTCATCACTGATGGCAAAACATCTAAATGACAAAAAATCATGGTCATTTACTCTTCAACAAACAAAGGACATTCTGACTCTAGCCCGCAGCTAGGATTCAGCAGTTCATACAGAATTTCAAGTATAAAGAGTCTCAGTATCTTAGCGACTTGCCAAAGATTGACCCCTTAGCCATTTCCACAGCGGCAAAGTGAAAAGAAACCAATACCAACAAAAGATAAACAATCTTTCATCCTAAAAGAATTACAAAGCAATAAATACAACTCCTCTTTTCCATTCAGTGGTATGTGACAGGAAAACAAGCTTAAGCTTCGCGACGTAATATCTCGCATTAACTTCAGTGTTCGGTTATTAGTAGCACACGACATTAATGTCCACAGGCTAAAACCATCCACATGCTCAGTTGCCTCATTTTTGGCTTCAGAAGTCACCCAGAGGACAGCAAACTCACAGGTTAATGACAATGCTTTTAATAACACAAAACAGAGCATAACCTCTGGGTTACTGTTAATTCTGTTTGTAAAGGGGATCAGTGTTGCAACATCTGTCAGATCGAGGCCTTAAACTGACAGTGAATCGTCAGCATTAAGTCCTGAAGCCATCATGCAATTCGGACCACAGTGGACTCACCTTCAAATAAAGCACATACACTCAGTTCTTCCACTCACGACATCACACACTCCTCATATAGCCCTCAGTAAAACCATATTCATGGTCAGAGACAGTGATTAATCAGGCCCATCGTGCCCTGTGTTATTTTAAGCCCTCAGAAACTCCTGCATATGGGCAACCATCCTCACTTTCGCCATCCAGTCTATACAAGATCGCCTGTCTTGCGACAGCACCAGTGACGCTGGCTTCTTCCAATCATTGTGTCTGGATTAAAGCCGTCTTTCAAATTGCTTTTTTTCTAGACAAATCTATTCTTTAATCTTGGGCTTGGGCCATCTGGCCTGCTGCTGTTTAGCTTAAGTCTGCTCTGAAGGCTGTTCACGTCAATGACCCGGGCCAACTTGACCTGTCTGCCTGGATGCATTTAGTAACATGACGACTTTCATTTACCATCTATGTTTTAAAGATTTACCCAGAAAAATCTTGACCTGCAGTAATGTAACGTAGAGCGCCATCCCTGAATATCTATTTATAACTCACATACGCCCTGAATGTCAATCAAAAAGATTTTACGGTCCCCCTCTGAGGAACACGTGGAATAGCATAAAATGAAAAATCTTATCCACCCTGGTCAACAAATTCAACCACAGCTTGCCAAAAATAAACATTCAGTGGAAACCTACTTGTGGGCTGTACATCATGAAACCACATTCACAACTATCACAAAAAGAGAAAACTCGGAAGGAATCATAGATATAACATAAAAAACAACTAAAACGAAATAAAATCACCTCTAGTCCTCCTGAAGTTCTAGCAGGAAGAGCCCATTACGCGTGCAGGCCAATTGGTTGACAAGTCTGCCGGCGGCCGTAACGCGCGACCCCGCTCATCTAAATGCAGTCTGTGAGCTCTGTAAAGGGTGAAGCTTTTATAAAGCAGCAACAAAGCAGACATATCTGCAAAAGCACAAAAATGCAGGCTGCTTATTGGCACAAATGAATCTGCACTCTAATTTATATTGCACCTGTTGCACACTCAATATGTCTCCCATTCAAAACTACCCGTTTAGCACTGTTAGCTACCAATAACACCAGGAACAACTTGACATACGTTCTCCATAAAGAGCTGATCCTTGAATCCTGGCGCAGGTGTTACAAATCTATATTGTTCCTGTGTGCACCTTTGTTGAGATCCTCTGCTGAGATCCAGATTGCATCCGCGTGCCATGTCCATCACTCAGCGAAGCACTAGTTGCTGCTGCTAGTAAGATACAGTGAAATTTATTATTAAAAGGTCTTTGGTTACAGTAGATTACATCCAGTGGACAGCAGGCATAGAGGGTGCACAGAACGCAACTTTGCCCTGCTGAAGCTCGCGACATCAAGCATGTAAAAGTCCTGTTCAACAGACATCATATAGAAGTGATTGTGTAGCTGAGTGGTTGTACTGTGCAGGCTTATCATCAGACTGGAGGGTGAAGCACCATGTCAGGTGTGCTGTGGCTGCACTTCAGGCACTTAGGCTGTGAGCGTGATACCCACAGAGAGTCAGTCAGTCAGTCAGTCAGTGAGGAAGGAGTGGAGGAGCTGTGGGCCACTCCGTGCCAGCCACAGCCAGTCCAGGGCCAGTCCAGGGGCAGGGCCAACACACAGGCGTCCACTTAGTGCCGAGCTCCAGGGCCAAACCACAGCCAAGTGCTTCCACACAGCTCCTCTGCTGCAATGGAGGAGGACAGTTAATAATAGTGTGCAATTACAGCAGTACTGAATAAGTTTAATCATGCACTGACTGGCCAGTTTATTAAAACTCCAACCCAACGTGTCCACCTTGCTAGTCCAACTGTAGCCCATCTGTTGATGCCCAACTTATACTCATCCACTCAGTCCTTCATCAATTGTCCATTTCTGTCCAGTGAAGCACCCATGGCTGGACAACTCTCAACGTACTAGTGACACTGATGTATGTTAAATAATGAATGTCTATATAATAATAATAATAATAATAATAATAATAATAATAATAATAATAATAATAAAGCAGTCAGCAACTGATTAGTGATGAATGAGTGAAGGCTGATAAAGCATGTTGTGCAGCAACTAATAGGCTACAGTCAGTAAATGTACACCCATAGTGCTGAGAGAGGTGAACCTCAAAAATGTTATCAATAATGTATGCATAAAATCAAAACTGATGAGGAAAAAAAGCATTCAGACTCTAAATGATATTGTCACTGTCAGAACAAATGCTTGTATTTCTAGTTTTTAAGATATGAAATGTTATTATATTACGTTACAATTTTACAACAGATCACAAGACATTCTCCAAAATGTAAGTAAATTAACTGAACACTGGGACCCCCCCCCCCTTTTCCCATGAAGTATTATTGTTCCCACAATAATGATCCATTTACATAAAACAGTTAGCAATCATGGGGAGGGTGAGGCAGCTTCCTCAAGTTCTAAAGAATAATAATATTACTAAACAACACCTGAATGCAAAACAGCTACAGCAAATGCCTATAACATGTGTGGAGTGATGTACCTGGATATATTAGAGGAGAACGGAATCTCATAATCTGAGAGAGTGGAGAAGATGGACAGGTAACTCAAGACTGGACTCTAAAAATGGGCCAAAATTTCACCACAATCCCTGTGTAGTTCAATTTTAGCTACAGTTTTTACTGCTTTGTTTCATTAAAGAACACAAAGGCCTTTCCATATCTCAGTTCTCTTTCTTGTAGTTTCTTTTGCAGCTTTCGAGTTTTCACACCTCTGCCACCTGGCTTTATGTGTGAAAGTTGCTAACTGCAATGCAGAATGTGCGTGTGTGTGTGTGTGTGTGTGTGTGTGTGTGTGTGTTTTGCATAAACAGAAAAGTGTACCCACACAGAGACGGTGTGAGGCAGCAGCCCACGTGGTCTATCTCCTGGTGTTAGCGCAGGCAGAGCTCTTTGGGTTTTTTATGTTTAAGTTCTCGTACACACCGGATGAGTCGTCATTCATTCTGGTGGAACAGGACAGGATATTTTAGACAGTGTGAGCCGTGGAGTTTCAGTCCAAACACACCTCGTCAGTAAACAAACAGAGATACGGTACAGTTTACAGCAAGTGATTGCCTAAGGGACGTTTCACAACCGAGTGCACTGAGGGTCTGTGACATCTCTTTACGTCACGGGTTCAAACATTACGAGTCAGGCAGGACAGCCGTATACAGATGCCAGGAACAGTTTACAGACACTAAAAAGCCTAATAAACATGGTGTCTTTAAACACTGTTTATGGAAAATGACTCCTGTGGCTCATCTGACTCATTCCTCTTAAATAGGACAATTTATGCAAGTAAATTCACTAAAAGAACTGAAACGTGCTGAGGCAATTATTTCCCATAAAGCGCTTGCATAAACGAAACACATTCAACAGTAATGACGTTTGTGTGGGATGTGTGTGATGTGCATGTGAGGAGAAGCTGAGCAGTACTCACACAGATGAAGAGCGAGAAGAGCTCATGTTGGGATTGGCTCTAGCATTTGTCATCTGAGGGTACTTGATATTGGAGTACTCTCGTTCCTTTGTCTTATTTCTCTGCAAATGGACATGAACAGCACAAAAAACATCCATGAGCAAAAGGAAAACCACTTTGAGAGCTTCTCTCTTAACCTTAAAGCCACAGACCAGGCTGGATCAGATGTTCTGGGTTGAAAATATGCATTACGGAGGAAAATATGCCAGATAGGAGTTGGGCTTCTTAATCATATTAGAGAAAAAAGGGGCAGAGATGTGAGTAATACAAAAATGTAGTTTACATTAAAGACATATTGTCGCATTTTTGCCATAAAAGTTGCCTCAAAATGCGTCTCTGGTTTTTGTCATATTTTTAGTTCTAACTAAAATGTTAGAAATAAAGTAGAACAAAAAAGGTAAAATGACATACTGTCTAATTCAAAATATTGCTTTTTTTCACCACCACGTGATGCTGGGTGCTCCAGTCCTGGGGAGCTGGTGTCCAGCACTGTTTGCTAGTTTCCCTACTCAAACACACCCAGTAAACTTGGCAGTGTACTGAGCAGGACCTGCGCTGGACCCTGGACTTCCAGGACTTCCAGGACCAGAGTATGAACTGCTGGGAAGTCAGTGACGTTAAGTTACAATATGTGAGATGCATAAATTGAGTGGTTAAGTGTTTCTGAGGGTTAAGGAATGATGACCTTTTTCATTAATAAGGAGCTTTGGCCAAGGTTCCTAAGAGGCGTAGCTTAGTTCAGGAGAAGTTATGATCCTGTTTATTTCCTGTGGTAGTGTTAATATGTTGAATGTTCGATGGCATTTTAAATATGGCACAACTGTGTCTGTACCAAATTGTAGAAAATGTTGAATTGTTGTGATACCAGGGTATCTACAAATATGCAAATTCAAGAAGAAAAATGAAGACCGTCACGGCGGCAATAAACCCCCCAACACAGTAGCCTAGAATTTAGTTGATTTCAACAAGGCACATACTGTATTTACTGGAGCAGCTCTAACATAAAATGTCTTTTTCAACCAGCCACGGTACTTCTCATCCTCCAACCAGCCCTCACTGAATTTGCATTTACCCATTTACCCATTCTACACTCACGGCTTTAAGGGAAACCAGTCTCCCTGCTACGCACAAGCTACGCACATGCAAAACTATACTCTTTTTATGAGTTTTTAATACTTTTCAAGGATCCGTGGGGACCCTGGATACATATACATTATGAAAATGTATTTTCCCCATATTGCCAGCACCTACAACAGAGTGGTTTTACACAGTCAGTGGAGTAGCACGCATAGTGGGGTGATCCCATGAAACACAAAGTAGTACAATCTCATCAACTCAGCTCTATTAATAGTCATGAAATCCTTTGTCCTTTGTAATTCCCTTACTGTTTATGATTATAAGTTAAATCCTGTTTGTGCGTGTACCTGCTCCTCCTCCAGTCTCTTCTGTGCTGTGTCGATGTACTGCTGCACAGCCATGTAGATGAACTTGTACTGAGCTTCGGTCTGGACCATGCCAGATCGCTGCTGACGCACTCTCTGAATGGTCTTTGGGATGTCAATGTCACAGTCCAGCCCTAAAGAGAACAAGGTTAAAACAGAATTAAACAGATACACTGCCTTTAACCCTTTCTAAACATAGGTATTTCTTTTCTCATGCAATTGTCATGTTGGAAATTAATAGTGAATTACAGAAAAGATGGGAAACACAGACAAATTCAAACAATGAAAAGCATACCTTGTCTATTAATGATGTCGATAAGGATGTCGATCACAATTATAGTGCCTGTTCTTCCTATCCCTGCACTGTAATAACACAACCACCAAAACCGAAACAGAGATCATGGTGAAAATAGAAACACTGGACAACAGGATTGCTTATGTCTGAGGAAAAATGGAAGCCCATAAAAATGTTTTCAGGAAACATTGCATGCTAAAATTCTTGAAAGCCCACATGATGCTTCGTAGAATACTTCATCTGAGTACTATGTTTGATATCCACCTTTAGCCTAATGTTTACATATAAACTAGATAGTATTACATACAACTCCTTTTGAATAAAACTACTTGTTTATATATATATATATGCACAGAGTTACCATATTAATGTGAGATCTACAGTACTATGTATTACCTGCAGTGAACAACAACAGGTCCAGTATCTGGAATGCCACTCTGTGTTCCGTTGACCTGCTCTAGGAAGTTGAGAACTCCTCCTGGTTCATTGGGCACACCGTGATCAGGCCAGCTCAGGTACTGATAGTGCCAGATATGCCTGGTAGGCTCTTTCTAAACCGTAGTCCAAAAAACAAACATTACCTAAATCACTGCATACCTTTGGTTTTAAGATATTTTTAAAGGGCCCGTCTCATATCGTATTTTCCTTGTATTTAATTTACCTGATACACTCCAATGGTGTTTGTGAGGTTTAACGTAACAGCTGTAATTAATATTTATGTGCCCATTTTCCAACCTGTCTTCATCCCTTAGAAATAAACAGGCTGTTTTTGATCCATGTATTTGATCACTGTTCTGACTGGCTGCCCTGTATTGTGATTCATCAGAGCGAAAATGGACAGCCATAGGAGGACATATGTAAATGCATTCTTATTCATGATATTAGTTTTTCATGACAAAACCTTTCCAAAAACTTTCCAAAGAAAACTATGAATCTCCATTTTACTCCATTTTATATATTAAGTCATTTGAAAACCGAAATGGTCCTTTAAATTGTGTGGAACACATATGACAAATTTACCAATAGAAAAGTCCAAGAGTTATTTGCCTTTACGTAGACATAAAGGGTGTTTACCTTTTCCTATAAACATACCATTTTAGAGCTACTATCTTTTCTGTACAGTGACAATATGGATTGGAAAGTCAATGCTATGTTTTGAAACTTTAACATGGTTGAAATACTAAATTAAACACTAAAAAAGAAGGCAAAATCCCTCAATTCATGATATGGGCCCTTTAAGATATATCCCGTTAATGAAAGAAGCAGGTTATAAGTAGATGAGGAGAGCCTTACGCGGTCTGTGCGTGTAACCTCCAGCTCTCTGAGGATGTAATCCTGAGCAGTGCGCTCGTCAATGTTCTTCACACACACCTTCCCAAACTCCTTCGCTGCACCTATGTCTGGCCAGTAGCGCACGCACTTATTCTGTGGACAGACATTAATGAAATTCAGGAACCAGCTAAGCTCAAGTAAACTATGAAGGCAGGAGCTAGAGAACAAAGAAAGGATCACAGATTAGCAGGACACAATGTACTTTAATTCAGTTCACTGTAACGTAGCACATAATGTACTACAATTTCGGTCTGCTTCACTCCACCAGATACAACCCACAAAGGGCCCTTTTAGCTGATGAGTAGAAGCAGTTGTTTTACAACCGGCAAAACACTAAAATATGCAGTGTGGCACTCTTGGGAGCAAAGAACGCTGCTGTAATGTGCAATATCTGCAGGCCTCCCATGAGCAGAATAAAGGCTGATTGTGCTCTGAACTCATGATCTGAACAGTTTCTGTACAGCAGCCGAAAATAAAGCTCAGCAGCCTCCAGGGCCGGCCCTTACCCTGCCTCGCTCCATCTCCTTGGTCGTCATGACGATAACATGAGTGTTTTCCTGGTAGACCATTTTCCAGAAGTCTAGCACTGTGTTCTGAAGGCAGCCCTGAGTAGCAATGAACACTTTGCCTTCATCCGCGTGACGACCCTCTTCATGTGTACTCTAAGGACGAGCAAATTGTTTACAAGCGGAAAAAACAAAAAGCACAGTCACAAATGTATTATTAAACATCGTTCATTTTAGAACCCCTAAAACTAACTGGCTTAACCTGCAATTACTTCTGAATTGCAAACGTATAATGGAGTTTTATTTGAATTTATAAACAATTTATATTTTTATTCATAGCTCATAGATGTAAGAAGTACGATTTTCTTAAAGTGAGGGTTCTAACTGGATCAATACCTCATTTGTGTTAGCAAGTAAAAAAAAGAAATATTTTGTAAATATTTCAATTTGACAAAAGATGGACATGTAAAATAATATTTTACATCTGTTGCCGTTTTCTGTAATCAAAACAAACAAAAAAGCAGACACAAAACATATTGCTATAGAATGTAAATCAAACGGAAATTATGTAATTAATTGTGTCACTCACTATGTAATTATGTAAATGCACATAAACCAAACACTGCAAATCAAATGTACAGACAAACGGCAAAAATGTTAAAGTGCGAAGAATGCTATCCTCAGTCTGCGTCTATTAGTCAATGATCTGCACTCACCCTGATATAGTTGGCGTTAATGTAGTCAGAGCCAGGCACGTCACGATCTGCTTCTTTGATCTCCACACGTGTAGTGTCAACTGTAATGCACAGAAAAAATGACTAGAAACAGTCTACAAGCCTACAGCCCAAATAATAAGACATACGGCTTAGATCTACAAAATGTGGAAAGGTTGAAGGGTGTTTGTGTTTAACTCACAGGGCAGAATGTTTTTATATCTGTTTTTGCTCTTATTCTCTGGTCTCTGACCCTCTTTCCTGGGGTAAAGCAGTTTACATTCCTGCTGCTGTAACACCTAAAGAAACACATGGGAGAAGAAAAGGAGCTCTGAAAAAGGTCCAACAGAATACTTTGTTTTTGATCACTGTACATATTCAGCACTCACAGACATATTTAACACAAAATGGCTGAGGCATGACTTTGTATCCAGCCAGTGCCCCCTGGGGGACGGGCACTGATACTTGATGTGCCGTCACAAAGCACCTTTCACAGCAGACCTTCTCTTAGCAAACAGCGCGTTCAACAAACTGAGTTAATGTGTAGAATGCAGACACAAATACAAACGTTAAACGAAATAACTTCCTTCCTTGGCCTTATGGAAATAAAGGATCCGGTCTGGAATGTATTAAAACATTCCGCAGTGAAAAGAGAACACAAAAGAAAAGACTGTACCTCAAATTCTTCCCAGAAGCCTTGCTTGGGTTTCTCTGAGTTGTCTGCCACTTTGTTTAATTCTCGCACCCTGTTCTCAATGTTGGCTGCATTTATCCGGGTGGCATTGAACGGCTGCCATTTGTAAAAAAAAAACACATTAATCACGACGGAGAGAGCGACTCAGGAAAAGAGCCTAAGATGTTTCAGTACAAACAGAAGAAAGCAGCTGCTCGGAAAATTAGAGTCAAGTAAAGGACACAATAATCTAGAAAGACAGCGCAGCACTTATGTAACCGCCAGCTTGGTCACGATGACAAACCTGTTTGAGGTGCACTACAATGCCACTCTTCTCCACCATTGGGTTTTTTTTGTAGTGTTCCACTAAATCTGCTAGTGTGTCAAATCTCTCCCCTCCACCTACGTCATATTTGCCATCCTGTAATGAGAAAAAAAAGTATTAAAGCAAAGAAGAAAGAAAAAAAAAATCATCTTGTATTTCTCCTTTCAGCAGATTCAGGTGATCTGCACTGACCAAAGTGATTTGACTGGATTCAAATACCAACCTCAGTATTAAATTAATAAAATATATTTCAACAGTATTATGTCTTTCAGTTAACATTCTTTTGCCAATAAATGTGTTACTGTTGTACTGAACTGTATAGAATTGTATTTGAGTAGTGCAAAAGCTACTGATGCCCTTCCAATCATGTGGAAGTGATGCTGAATTATGTAAATCTACTTTACTATAAGAGTATCCTTAGAAATGGTGTAAAACTAAGCAATTAATGGCTATTAATGAGGTTGTAAACAGCCTAAAATCATTAATAAGCAGCTATACCATAAATTAAACAGACCTGCTACATGTGATCAGTATAAATATCTGATGATGTTGACAAATCTAATACTAACTGATGGACGAGACAAGATTTAACAGAAAAGACGAATGTCAGTGGTGTCCTTTTTATTTTGGTGGTTTGTAGCTTTATGGCCTAAGTAATATCTATTAAGAAAGAATTTGAAGTCTTATTGTAACATGGTTCCAGTCAATTCAATACTTTACTTTTTCACGGTTCTCTTTCTATACCTGGTATCTGATCATGACGTGGGTGACTTTTGTCCTGCGGTCCACATTTTCATGTTTCTCCTCGTTAGTGAGAACAGACAGCACAAAGTCTCCAGGCTTGCTCTGACTCTCTCTCACCAGAAAGCTGCCAGGCTTGCCCTTCTCTGTGAGGAGCTTCTCCGCATCCCTCCCCGAGAGATGCCCGTGGTACCATCTGAACAAATGATAACAAGAGGAGGAAGAGATAGATTAACTATATCTGCTTTGTAGAAAACTAATTTAATTTAGAACTGCACTGACAATAGAAGTGTACCAGAACAAAGATCAGTAGGGCTGCCGCTAATTACTACATTACTTATAAAGAAATCTAGGCATTATTTTGAATTTTTGAGTAATGTATATATAGTAAAACATTACAGTGTGAACAACAAACGATATACACTTTTCAGCCTCCCTTTCTTACTGATTTGTAGCCTTGTGAAATACGTAGTTTCATCAGTCCTTCAAGAAGGCAATTTTTAATAAATGATATCTTCAATGAAGTAATCAAATTTAAGCGACTAATTGTAACTAAAGAAGAGATCTGAGAAATTTAAAACTAGAGCAGAAGCTCTTATGTATCATGAACATAATGCATCAATAAAAAAAAACGATCGTTCCAGCAGAAAGAGAGTCTGAAACTGAAATGCATTACCATGCAGTGTACATTTTAGCAGTGCATTGCAGAGTGTATACGTTTGTGGTTGGAAAATAGTCAAGTGCTTGTAGACAGCTCGCCTACATTACGTGGTGTAGTTGTTCGTGTGGAAAAGTGAAGGTATGTGTGGGAGGTTAGCCTGGTTGTTTTCATTTAAAAGAAAACCACAAAACCCCAGCTCTCACAAATTGTGAGCATTTAAAACCAGAAAAAGATAGCTGAGGCACACCAGGGGCTTAGGAGTAAACCTAAACATTTTAGCTGACTAGTGAAAGACAATTAGAATAGAGATAGTAAAGCAAAAACAGCTGTCCTACATATAAACACAGCATACAAGCACACAGCTGAAAAGTACTTCTGTATGGAGCTGAGTCTTATTTCCTGCCTCAGCTTTGAAATGACAAAGGCAAGACTGGGCGCTGGCCCAAAAGGACCAAATGGACAAATGTTGCAGCCTGTGCAACCAGTCAGTGTTTTGTCTGCTCTGGCTCTGTTCCAGGTGACAAGCCTCCGCTTGGTTTGTGCACTAGAGGGCAGGGTTTCATAAGCCCATAATGGATGTGTGTAATGCTGTGGCTACTGTTCTACCTCTCGGATGTGGGGTCCTTGCAGTTGAGGGGGTATTTGAGCTCGATGATGTCTCCGTTCCTCTCTCGCAGGAGGTCGTGCTGCTCCGTGTAGTACTGCACCAGCTCTGCCAGCGTGGCAAACTTCTCGCCTCCGTAAAGGTCATAGTAGTCCCCAGAATTCTGGATCTTAATGTGGGTGACCTCATTATTTCTCCTAATCAGAAGGTGGTGGTGCGGTAAGAGAGATGGGGGAGGGATTTGATAGAGAAGACAGATAGGTTACAGTACACAGCTGGGAAACAGAGACCACATCTAAACACTATTCAGGAAACCGATGTCATTAATAGATGCATTCGCGGTACTGCTGCTGCTGCGCGACATATATTTGTCGACAATGAGGCATAAAATATCCGGCAACATTCAAAACACATACTATTATCGAAGGCATTCTTTTGCATTTTATTCAAACGAGCTGCAGTTTCATCTGAGATTTTTTGGAGATATGCAGAGCAGTTTCGGAACATGCCGACTGCAAGTTCAATGCTTTTTAGTACCTCTTAGTGAGACCTTAACAAGGTCAAAGAGTGGGCTCGGATGTAGCACCTGTCTTATGAAGTGATGGCACAGCTAAACGCAGGAAGGAACCGCACAACAAGTTTTTCACTGCGAGTGTCAGTGTGCTGAGAATGTGCTGAGGCTTCAAATGCCAACGTATGGAAAAAACGAAAGAGAACACCTGCGCAGATAATATCAGCTGGGCTCACGTACAAAGCCTCAAGCTCGCGCTGTGCACTGATCGTATCTGGCACAAGGAAACGTCAGTTCAGCAAATACATGACCTCTTGTTTAGGTGCAATAAGCCCATGCTGCAAATTGATTATGAGGGCCGAGTGCTATGAAAGTGGAATAAATCCAATCTGTCTCCTCCTCATCTCTCGCTTGCCTCGTCCATCCATCTCTATATGGGCCTGGCTCATAAATCGGCACTCTCTCCTGGGTGTAATTGCATTATAGCGGGAGCAGTGGAGCCAGGGCATGGCAGGCTCTCAGCGCTGAGGCCTAATGGCCAGGGGACTACTGCAAATGAGCAGCTCATGCTGTTGGTCTGCACGCTGCTCTAATGCAATCACGGGGCATGCAGCCAGACGCGCCAAAAAGCTCCACCTGATCTCATCCTCTTCTCTGTGCTTCTTCCTCTTCCACTCATATTTGCCTTCAAGTTAATAAACAGCAAGAGAAGGAAGGAAATGGGCCATTGTATTATTCAATAAAACCTAATTTCATGATAAGTTCAGCATCTGCAAAGCACGTACAGTGGAGCATCGCAATAAAACAGTTAGTAGGAATTAACTGGTGCTTTTAAAAGTTGCCTCGAAATGTCACAAGATTTTGATTATTCACACTGTCCTCAGGCCTCTGAGCAGACGGACAGTCCTTTTCGAGCTCCAGCACTCTGATTCAAGGACTCCTGCTCACTAATTTGATCTTTAGAGCGACATGATTTCATCATTGATTTCACTGCCAGAGTTAGTCTCGGCAGAAATGAGAAGAGAGGAACACAATGACGCCATTGAGTCACTCCACATGTCCCTGTTTAACCATTTCCTTCCTCAGAGCATAAAACGGCCCGCACATCCACACACAAGCCCCGCTGTCTGGAGGCTGCTTATTTCTCACTGTCCTGTCTGGTCTAGCTGGAGTAGCGTAGACTTAGACGGAGTTAGGCAGAGCTTACGTTTGCACAATGCATTTGCTACGAGTCGATTTTGAAAATCCATAAATGGACTGAGCACTGTGGAAATATGCTCCGTTAGTTGAGGCAATCCCACATTACGTAATTCACAGCTGAGAAAAATCCATATGCAGCACCGGGGCAATGTTCGCTCCACATAGTTCATGGTGCTGAAAGCAGGAACCACCATCAAAATGTAACTGTAAGTAACATATTCAAGGAAAAATAAATAAACTGAGGTAACATATTTAACTCCCTTTCATTCAAAACAGGTTCAGAAGGTCATTTCCTTTAGCTCTGCTGTGTTAGCCCTAACACTATCACCTGGCCCTGATACACGACACATTTATATGGCAATTTTGCAGGCTGTTTGTCTGTCTCGGTTCACAGCTACATCCTCTCTGAACGTGCTCCTGAGCTGTTAACAATAGAGCAGAGACGGGCCTGGAGTCTCCACCCAGGAAACGCAAAGGGAAGGAGATAAGATACAGTGAGAGGCATGGAAGAGGAGATAATGCCCTGATGGAATCCCTCTGTGTCCATTTAGCCAAAAAAAACCCACAGCTCTTCATGTAATAACTCTCATTTAAGACTGTCTGAACTTTTAGTCTACAATATGTTTGGTACTGATAGCTTAACTTTATTTCTCTTGAAGCCTTGAGACTAAGAGCAAGAGGCGTCAAAAGCTTCATGCTGCAACTGTTCACATTACACATACACACAGCCTGCTTTTCAGTCTTTCAGATGTGGCATTTAAGCCTTCTATAAAGCGGTGCTGCTGTTCCAGAGTAAATAAATGTCAAATATTTCTTTAATATAATGGTCAAATCAAAACATCTGTCCAATTAAACATTTTTAAGCAATTATCTATCGATACCAATGTGATTCTAAGATCACTGTGCGTGCCTACCACTATATAAAGAGTTATTATTGCCAAATATACTATTTAAATGTAGTTATTTATATTTTTATGGACCTTACGGACTACACGGATGACTAGATGACTCAATTCAATCACTTACTCATACTCAGCACTTACGCTAGGACTTAAATAGCTTGTGGTGCTTCAGTCCATTTACATCGTACTTGTTTAAGTAGTAAACTACAAGTACATTCTGATGCGAGGCTGCATTTTAGACTTTCTCCATTTAGTTTGATGGCAAAAAGCAATAAAACATCTAAAGGTGGTTTTCTCC
The DNA here is from genome assembly GCA_037974405.1 of Brachyalestes nurse. NCBI lineage: Eukaryota > Metazoa > Chordata > Actinopteri > Characiformes > Alestidae > Brachyalestes > Brachyalestes nurse. The sequence goes on along the minus strand of JBBPCY010000136.1, from coordinate 25,889,846 downwards.
CTGCAAAGCAAGGCTGTATGCCTAACAAATATATTCAACTAAGATAACAATTTTAAATTCACACTAAAACTGTAAAATCTAAAAACTTTAAGGAGGCAATAAATGACAAAGTAAGAGATTACATGATTTATAGACCTTAAATCTTAAAATGTTTTAAACTGAAATTTCTAGTCATTTGTTAAGTGTTCTTTTCTACTTAGAAACAAAAATGTAGGACTGAATGAAGGTTTTAATCCAAGTACAATAAAAAAGTATTTATCAATGATAATTGAAACATTCAAATAATGCATAAATCATAATCAAGTAAAGCTCTACCCATTAAAACGCATAAATGACTTTGAAAGGAAGGTATGAAAACACTGTCCAACAGATTATGCAGCGGGAGAAAGTCTAAACCAGGCCCATTTGGTAACAACTGGTGCAGAACATAAATGCTTGGAGGGGATCCAGTGTGACAAAGAAATTCCACAACTGATGAATCTCCAAAGTTAAAAACGCTGTAATGTTTTTACGTGTAGATAGTTAGAGCTGGGGAGGCGTGGCCACATGAGAAATGCAAATAATTATTCTATGATTACTGGTACTGACCAGATAAGCACTTAATTACATAACCGTGTCTGACAGAAATGCCACTCCAACTCTGAATGCACTGAATGGCACCATACCCAGTTCAGAGATGTCATTCACTGCCAACAACCAAGTTATTATGTCACCTTTTTAATCCTTTTCAATGGGCTTATACAAACCGGTGTGTCCTTGCCTCCTATCCTGGAGAAAATCAGGCGGAGAGTAGCTGTGACACGTGGTGCCAGTCTCTGGAGAACATTACACAGTGTGAGGCCTTACCACCAAAGTCACAGGCAGCAGGTCGGGGGTTCTGCAGGCTGCTCAACTTAAAGCTGTTAAGGGCTACCACTGCTGGATCCCTGCCAGCAACTCCTGAACACAGTCTTTGCCTTCCTTACTTCTCTGTCGCCATGTCTCTCTCTCTCTCTCTCTCTCTCTCTGCCTCTTCCTCTCGATACACTCTCCAGCCGCCAACAGCTGCCACAGCGCACTGTGCTATCCACAAACTGTCAACTTAAATGCTTCCGTCAAACTGGCTCTGACATCCTGGAGACTGTGAAAGAGAAAGCGATGTCTAGGAACACGAGCCCTAATTCTAATTCAGGTGGGCTCAGCAGAAATTCTGTGCGAAGGAACCACAATCAACCCAGTACAGTTACTTACCTATCTAATATCTACTTACACAATTGTCCTTTTACTCTAAAAGCAGTCAGGCATGCGCAGTTTGCCCTGCAGATACAAGGCGAATATCGCTAGCATCTGATAGAAGCATAGCACCATTCAAAACAGGGTTAAATCACCACACACTTGCTTCAAACAATTTAGGTTACTGGGTAACCTCAGATTTGCTTCTGCAGTTTCCGTCGCATGTAAAAACTAACACAGGTACACTGGTACATTGCACAGCTTGTAGAATTTACTTTGTCCTTCCTTTTGTCCATTTTTACAGACAACCGTGGCAGAAACCACATTAGCAAGTCTATTTTAGATAAATTAACTACTCAGCTTACTTTAGCAAGTCTATGTGAGAAGCCAAATGGTGGCCATACGTGTTCATTAATTTTTGCTACACGGAGCAGTTCAGAGGTTCAGGCTTGCAGTTCAAAGTGTCAAAATAAAGAAGAAAACAAATACGTCTTGGCTGATTAATTAAATTTGCAACAAGGGTAAAATTGCATACATTTGCTTTGTGGCCAAATCATCACTAAATCACACACACAGACAGATGTACCATCACAAATTGACCAGTAAGCTATTAAAATCACAGGATGAATGTGCTCACAAATGATAGTTAGGCCAACAAGGAAACCAAGCTTCCGCCCTCACCCTAACCAAGCCTCGGGTGAGAAACCCAGGTGTTATGCCTGAGGCCAACCTGACCTTTAATCCTTCAGTTCAGCGACGCTGTATGAGAACTTTCCTCACTGCAGCATGCTAACATGTTGATCCATGTTTTGTATCTACTTACTATAACACATAATTAGTTACCTAAAAATACTACTGATACGATCAAAACGTCCAACATTACATTAGCTCCACAGTTCAATTATGTTTGGTTAAAAGTAATTTAAATTACATTTCTAATTTTATTTGTAATCATTTTCATCATTATTTCCAGCTTATTTTTACAGTTTGACAGATTTTTTGGTCTTTGCAGCTTAATTTAATGTTTCCCTTTGGGGTTGTTTTCAGTATTTTACTTCAGGGTGTATACATCGCAAGAATATACATCGCAAAAAACTTTCATGACACTCATTTCACAATATGTCCCCATATTACTTTTCTCTTATTTCTTTGACATCACAGTGGCTAATGTAGCATAGGAGGTTATACTTCTGCCCTCTGAGGTTTGATTCCTTGCTACCTAAACAAGAGTCTTCAAGCAAAACTCTCAATGATTAAGATTCTTTATTCATCACATGCATAGTCATACAAGTACAACACTCAGTGAAATGATGTGATACAAGTACAACTCTCAGTGGTGACACTAGCAGTTGGGATTTTAACCCCAGTCCTTTGATTGCAGGGCTAAACCCTAACCACTAGACCATCCAGCTGCCATCCAATGCTACATTTGCCTACATCTGTAATATTATAAAAAACTGTCAATCAAAATAAATGCAAATGTCATAACAGTAAATAATCAGTCATGAAATTAAAATTATCAGCCTAATATTGCGTAGGTCCCAGTCATGCTGCTAAACCAGCCCTGACCCATCGAGGCCAGGCATGTACCCCACAAATCCTTAGAGGGTGTGCTGTGGTCTCTGGCACCAAGACATTAGAAGTCCTGCAGATTGAGCTGCAGTAGTTGTCAGACCAGACGGGTTAGCCTTTGCTCCCCATGTCCATCCATGAGCCTTGGGCACCCATAACCCTGTAGCCGGTGCACTGGTTCTCCCTCCTTGGAAGAGCTGAGTTCTAACCACTATATACAAGGAACATCCCACAAGACCTGCTGTTTTATGCTCAGACATCATCAAGCCACCACCAAACTACGCTTCTCCAGTTTTCCTGCTTCCAACACAACTTCAGGTCTGACCATTTGCTTGCTGCCAAATGTATCCCAGCCCTTGACAGATTTAATTGTAACATATAACCAATGTTATTCACTTCACCTATCAGGGACTTACTGTTGTGCAATGTTTTAATATTTCAAGCAGTTGAATTTAGGTGTAAGGAATGTATTGGTCAAGTCATAAATCATGGCTTGGAGCATGAAAAGTTCTGTGAAAGCAAAGACCACACTAATGTTTCACCAGGCCTGGAAGTGTTAAGACTAACCGCAAAGCTCACTCGGAAAAAAAGAACAAAAAAATGAAATCAATAAGCCTGTGGACAAATGTTCTGACTGCCTAGGTGGACAACCACAGATCAAGTTCAGCTTGACCAACTGCAGTGGGGGGAACAAACCGCTTGTCTCATGTGATCAGTTGCCAGTTTAACTCTCCTGAAGACGGAGCATTTTGGCCTGGATTTATTCAAGGGCAAGATTGGGTGAGTGCTAGCGAAGCATAAAGCACAGAACAATGAGCTAATGAGGCTCACCTGACAGACAGAGTAAAGTCTCCTGGGTTGCTCTTGCTGGGTCTGGCCAGAAAGCTGCCGTGGACACCTCGCGTCAGGAGGAGGTGCTCTGCCTCTATGCCAGTGATGTTGGGGTGGAACCACCTGGATAAAAAAAAAATGGAGAGCAGTGTCATGACAATGAAGTACTTTCTGCCAGCAAAAACATAACCATAAAGATTTTATTGTGTTTCCAAAAAGTCACCTCCAGCCATTTAATTGATTTATTTAATTTTTAATTTTACAGTTCTGAACCTCTCCTAATGTACTGTGCAAAAAAGACTTTCACTATATATATATATATACACACACACACTGGATTTACAGTGAAAAGTTGATTTATTGCCATAACTCCATTCAAAACGTTACACTTTCATAGATTATAGATTCAGGGCCCACAACTTCAAGTACTTAGTTGCTCATTTGTACATAATTTGGGCTTCCAGCTCATAAAACCCACGAAAACAGGAATTCAAAAAATTAGAATACTGTGAAG
>JBBPCY010000136.1:25850566-25885617 GCA_037974405.1 Brachyalestes nurse | reverse complement strand
TGCCAGTGTCTGTTAAATTCCTACACAAGCACCTCATTCTGCTTTATGAGGTACTGATTAGTGATCACCTGAATCAATATAAAACACTGTATTTTATATTGTATAAAAACACTGCTGTAATCAACACTCTCCTCTCACAATGAGACCAGTTGGATAATAAAACACCACTAGAAGTATGTCAAAGGTACTTATTGCCATTTTATTTAAGAGTGAACAAGAGATTAGTTTTCTTTAAATTATTCAAGCTCTGTAAACACTGCATCATTCCCCCAGTCGCGCATAGATAGATATATTTTCTTTTAACTACTGTTGAACAATGCCAAATGGTGCTGAACGTGCAAACTGACTTTTAACCAAAATTAAATTACAGGTCTAGCCACCCACAGGGATTATTTGACACTGTGTTTGATGGCTGTGTCTGCTTTCTCGCCACTAGCTGGTCGAAATGAGAAAGGCGCGCTGACAGAGTCACTCAAGGTTCCGAGTTCAGGATTTTCCTTACAGCACGACAGACAGAACTCGGATCTGGACTGTAACCCAGCATCGCACGGGATTTCATAGTTTATCCTGGACCACAGGGGCAGATCACTCCTATCTGGACTGGAGAACGGGTCTCGTGTCGGGGCGAGCCGTGAAGTCGAGGAGGCAGGCCGTGGCAGGGCACGCAGTGACAGCAGCGCTGAGATCAGACCTGCTCTGAGTGAATTTTGATTGGTGCAGAAGTGAGGCTTGGCGGACCGGCGGAACCCTATTTTAAAACGTCATTATTATTTTATTAATTTTTTTCATTATTATTTTTCTTTTTTTCCTTTCCTGAGTGGTGGTACTTAGAGATCCAGTATGAAGTTACTAAAATTAGGTACGCATTTGCGCAGTGAAGACTGAAAACGGGTGCGCATTTGTCATACCACAGACGCCAATTCTCACTTGCGTCAATCCCTTATCATTTCTCTTAATCTGATGTTTAGTCATTTCCTTTTAAAATTATGCTTTAAAGAACAATATTTTTATTTGGAATTCAGTTCAATCCTTGCACCTATAAAAGATAAAACCTGAGAAACTGAACATTTCTGTAGTGATTTCTTATTCCAGAGCTGTGTGTGTCTATATATATATAAATATATATAGCACATGAGGAGAGGTACAAAATCGTTACATTAAACAAATGTCAGCAGCTGAAACATTCTGTTAACTTTATGCTGTGTCAAGGCAAATCCAACTAACACGGGTGGCAAAAACAAAGCTGTGTGAGCAGCATTTGGGATTTCTTTAAAACTATGAGCTTCTGCCTACTGGAAAACCTAGCAATGTCTACTCAAATCCAAGCAGCAGCAATTACTTGACTCCTAACAGCTTCAGGTACACACACTGCTCCAGGCAACTGCTTCAGCTGCAGTCTTTCTTCTATTCCAGTTCTGATGGGGCACTTTGAATTTATATGGGGGGTCGAGTAAGGCCTAGGGCACGCACGCAGTAACATAAGCAGTAACTGCTAGTCTGCAATCAGTATATAAAAGCTAAATGGCACTAATTAACATGTTCCATCAGATGCCAATAAGATTATTTCATTACAAAAATGGCCTACTGGATTAATCAGCAGTGGAGCGTATACTGCATAATGCTGTTCGGCACAAGTGCAAATCTGAGTTAGACGTTATAGCAAAAAGCTGTTTAAAAAACACATGAACTGTCAACGTGGGTTGTTATATGCGGAGGGTCAAAAAGAGGCTGCACTGTGACAGGTAAGTAACAGCTTATTCTTGTAGCAGCTGTGAATCATAGTCTATGTTTAGACAGCAGAGTGAAACGCTCGAGTCAGTTTTGTTTTTCTTCTTTATCTGGATGGATTTGGAGGTGCAGAAACACCATCTTTTCTGATCATTAGCTGAATAAGTGCAGTCCAACTCACAGAAGAAAAATCTGGCTAATTATGTGACTGCTTTTTCTTTGAGAGACACAAGACACACGCCATAGACAGAGACTGTGAAAGAACTTGTCTTCACTTATCGGCTGGAGCATTTTATTTCAAATGTGGTACTTTTATAATGCTCTAAAAAAACTGAATATGGAAGTGCTTTAAAAATGTTCATTTCCAGTAACTCTTTATCTTTGTTGGACCAAAAAATGTATTGAATCAAGACACCAGCCATCATATTGACTACAAACCGAACTGTATTAGCAAGACAAATAGATGTCCGCTATTAATTGTATTATCTTAAAGATATTACATGTTATTCTGTGTTACTATGTTATCATATGGTTCCTGACACTGTGTGGCACAAAAGGTGGACAAACGTTCTGGCTACAAGATGGCTGCTGCTTGTACAGTTCTTAGCATTTTGTCTAACAGTAAGTCATAAAGTGTCAGAAACCACATAAGCAATTCCATATATACAAATCTGGCACAGAGATCATATATGCAAATCTGGCACAGTTTAGGGCCAGCGTGTGATACTTTAGGCAAAAAGTTTGCATAATTCTAATTTGCAATTTCTGAGTATACTAGTCTTGTAGTTCCAGTGCAAAATTACACTAGATACTGTCAGTGGTAGAACAAAACCACGTAACTCCAAAATAGAGAAAAGAATGAAAACCTATTAACATAGAATGGAAGTTCGATTAAAGGGCAATGGAATTTCACTATTAAAAATCTTATTATTAACACTGTTATTAATCTGGGTCAGGAAAACCGTCCCTTAACATCGGCATTATTTGCTTTTTTTTCAGTTTTCTTGTCAAGTTTTTGGCAATAATTATGCTGTTGTAATATATTTGACACATGTGGAGATGACATTAGAAATGACATTAAGTAAATCTGGTGCAATACTTTGTCAGTGCAGAAAACTCCAGATCCTAAACTCATCTTAAATCAACTATAACATGAGTAAGAGAAAATCGGTATCCATTAAATATCGTTTTAGATTGTCTGTACACTTCTTTTTCCACCGTATAAACCTTCATATCCATCTTGAGCCTCACTGCCTCCAGTTTAGTGAATTACTCCTCCCCTCCCCCAAGTGTGTGATATCACCAAGATTATCCAATTCCCTCTACACATATATTGGTGTCTAATCTCCTGGTGAATGCCAGCTGTAATCGGTCACAATTTGCTGTGTTTGAAAAGTTATTTTCTAATCCTCTGGGGGAATGAGAAGCTGCGGTTTGGGTGGGGGGTGGGGTAGCGTTGTGGGATAAGAGGGTCAGGTGCAATCTGGGCCAGAGCTGGGGCCCAGTTGTCTGGTTGCCTGTAGCCAGTCTGCTTATACCATTTCCCCCCTCACGTGACATTGCTTTATGAATGGTGCTCCAGGAGTTAAAGGTGTAATTCCACTTGTAGTAGGTTGAGCTGATACGTAATCCCATACTTTATTTGTTAGATATTACACTTGAAAGTGGTCCTTTCAGCAAAAGTCATAAAAAACTGTCTGTTGAAGTCAAAATGCTGACATTAACTGCATTAGCATTTTCTGATTAAAACACGCTCTATATATCTAAAGGCAGTTTAACAAAAAACAGCAGAGTGTAGATCCAAAAATCAGCCATTTGAACATTAAAATTTAAGTCACTGGGATACCTTAAATGTCTGAATGAATTTTCCAGTTTTCACAATTAAAACATTAACCTGTGTTTTAAATTTGGTTAACTTACTATTTTAATTTAACAAACTTACAAAATGTTCTTCTTTACGGTGCCTCTAATATAATTGATGATTTAAACTGTTAAAAACAACTCGGTATGCTGTATTTTTGACTCTGGATGAAGCGAAAGCTGCATTTTTATTAAGTATCAGTCCCTATGAATAATCATAGCGAGGCTTGTGGGGAGATTTTTGCTCATCGTTCATCTGCTCTGTGACTCATGACTCAAAAGTCGACATTTTCCCCTTAAAGTTGAATCATAGTTATTTACAGCCAGTAACTGCTCTATTTTTATCTGAAGCATGCATCTAACCTAAAGCGCCCGGTTTTAAATATATATGTGGAAAGTGGATGAATACTTCTCTACTCACTATATAGACAGTCGCCTGTTTCTCTTGATAACCGCAATTTATGACACCATTCTAGAGCTACTACTGCTTCCTGGAAATATTTGTGAACACATTTATAAAAAGATCTTTCCACTTGGCAGCTTCCTTCTTTGTGAAGTCATACCTTACACACATGTAGAAGTAGAACACAATGTAATATAGGTATCAAGATACGGATGATCTCACACACGGCAAAATTCATATTATTTCAAAAAGTAAGAGAACAACACAGGTTCATTCTGAAATGGCAATTATTTGTTTTACTCAACATTACTGTCACTATTATTATTATAATTATTTGTTGAATGCTTTTATTTTCTCTTTTTTTAATAGTTCTCATGTTATATTTATCTATAAAAACACTTTAGGCTACATTTTATTTGTAAATAAAGCAATTTCTTATTATTCTAAGTAGTACTTGATATACTAAATTTCTGGAAACGTGGAACATGATGCAACTCGAGTAATTCTTATATGCTACATAGTTTCAGACTCAAAAATCACAAGGATGACAGTGGGCATTATGTTTCACTGCATTAAGGAACTGGTCTCATTTTTAGTGTCCTGGTAAATTTAACCCCCCAGGGTACAACCAACATAAATGTATTCTCAAAGGTCCCTATGGACAACATTGTTCTTAAGGTCCAAATATGTGTCTTTTGTGAGTTTCCAGTACACTATAGTCCCTTTCCCAGGAAAAAGCTAAATATTTGTGCATATTTCATAACTTCCCCTTCCAAACTGAAAAGTTAGATAAAAAAGCACAGAGACAAGACAGGGAGTCAATGCAGCTTAAAATTTAACTACAACAGAAAATGGTACAATTTTGTTCCTTCACTAATAGTACTGAAGACATACCCTTGAGGGTACCAGCCCAATGACAGCATTTGTTTTCTGAAAGGTTGTTTTTTCCCCCCCCCAATAGTGTATGTATTTATGTCCATGGTCACATACTGTGTCTTCAACATTTCTACACATTTGAAGCACTTTTTTTAATGTAACACCCAGAAAACTATTAATCATTCATAAAAGCAAGAAGGCATGTGATACTAATCCCTTGTTGAGCTGCCTTTTGAAGCTCCACAGAAGCGCTGCCAATCATGTATTCGTATAAAACAATGTCAGCAGACTGAGCCCTGTCTCTGAACCTGCTGCACAATCCTACAGAGACTAAGTGACTCAGAAAGTAAAGAGGAACAGGTTCTCAATTAAAAGAATTTTTCACAAGTACCATCTGCGCTTGCACTTTCATTTCGCTGTGCATCATAAAGAGGTATAAAACAACAACTGCTCTGGCCTAAGATCAAATAACAATGCCACTAATTATACATTACATAACTGTAAAAATAGCACTGACTAGACTTTGTTAGGCATTCTAATAAAATGAGAAAGTGAAGACTGGTATGTGCTCCTGTGTGGTGTTGATGGAACTTAAGATGACAGTATTTTCCAAATGCACCACAGTCTCGTGGCAAGAGATGATATTTAGATTTGGATTAGTAATGTTAATTAACCCACGCTTCCTATGTGCTCCTACTCTATGCTAATGAATGTCTAGATGTTGTTATTAATGGAATGTTCTGTGCTGTTTTCTTCTGTTAAATAGTTACCCAGTTTCCATTAAGAAAACTATTTACTTCATGTGTATTTTTAACAGTTCTTCCCAATTAATCTGTGCTAGCCATCAAATTATAGTTCTAAAAGTTTTTGTAATGTATTAATACCACTATAGCTAAGAAGCAATACTGCCTTGTGTGATGTAAATAGTATATCGGTCACTGCAGTAATGACTATCTATAAGGTATTTTTAAAGAGGGAGAAAGTGTATGCTTATATAGTTTGCACTCAGACTTGTGCAGATTCATGCCTTTGGGTGTAATGATTGCTCCTTCACCCCATTCAACCCCCTCTAACAGCAGCGCTCGCTAACGGCCTGCTGTAATCCTGACCCCAGGGTGCTCTCCACTCCCAATGACACCCAGTTTAGCCTCTCGCTAAAGCGCCTTCCGGCTCTTCAGGAGCTTTCCAGCAACCCGTACTTAAGACTTCTTCCCATTCGCCCGTTCACTACAACCTGTGGCTGCATATTTCCGTGTTTGGCAATAACAGGCAGGACAGCCCAGCTGCGAGGAATAGAAAAGACAGACTGGATAGGGTTATCGATAAGCAATTGCTCATGTTCCTACCTCACCATTCTGGCCGGAGCTTGTCAGAGCCCCCTGCTTCGCCTCAAAGCTTAGTAATCCACGCTCAGTACAGTTACACAAGGAGGAAAAAGGGAGGGGGGGCAGGGACTTGTAGGAGTGCTGCTGGTTGGAAAGAGAAGAGGGTGGGGGGGGGTGTTTAATCTGGGATTTGGATGAGCGTGAGCCGCTCTGATAGGAGCGCCAGCCAGTACAATCAGCCGCCGAGCAACTGTCCATCCCTCCCTCAGTTACTCGCTCCCTCCCCACCCACACGCGCACTCATACATACACACATACACACACACACACACACACACACACACACACAGGGCTCTCGGACTGAACATGACACAGCGTCAGCACGCTGCCCGGCCGCACTCGCACTCGCCTTCTCTTTATCTTCATGATGTCGAAACGCAGAGTGGCAGCTGGTGCTGCTTTTTAAAAAATATCCCACTGAACACACAGACAGACGTGTGCACAGACAAACCAGTGTAATGGTGGAGCAGGACACCGCAGGGTGCGTCAAACACAGTTTAGTGTGGTTAACCCCCTGAACCCCACGCTATTATTCAGATATTAATCTTGGTATTATTCAGTGGCTACTATGAATCATTAATGGTGTGGGCGATAGGGCACAAACATATGACAGTACAAGAAGATCTACACAATATGTTTTGGATGTTGATGAACTGGAATGGAAAAAAGAGCTAGTAGTGCTATTTTTAAAAAACAACAGTAAAAAGTGATGGAAAGGAGTGGTGGTTTTTTAATGTTTCACACACCGCTCTGCACCAAATCCAATCAGAGTCCATTAAACCCATTTTAATGAGGCATTATGAAGCAGTTAATCTGTGATCTTTAGGTGAACACAACTTGATATTCTCATTTTTATGGTGTATTTCAATGTCATTTACCAAAACGCATTTATAATTGGGCAACTATGATGACACCTATTTATTGTCAGAACAAAAACCTGTATCTCTGTTTTTGTCAGTTTTATTTATGTTCCTACATAATTTAAAAATACCAGCTTCTGTTCTCACTGCAACAAAATTCCATGACGAATGTGCTAATACAGAACTGCACCAAGATATTTTGAATAAAATATTGTTATACTAACGTGCATTGGACGTTTTTTTTTTCTCCCTGACCTGAAAAGGTACTGTTCTGGAGGTACCAGTCTCAATTCTGAGAGTGATAAGTTATCTAGTTATGAAAGTGTGGAATGTCCTCAGAGACTTAAGACTTGACACGCAGAAGCTGAAAGAAGCAGAGACGGATCCGTGGAAAAGGCTAAATGTAAAGCATATTCATTATAGTGTCATGACATTAGGCTTCAACTCACAGAGGTAATAATGAGCCACCAGTAGAGTGATATAATGAGATAAGCAGGTCGGGTTTCACACAGTTAAGAAAGCAACAGACTTTTCCCAGAAAGAACAGAAAGCCAGCATGGGACGAGACAAACAGCTTAATAAGGGGTTTCCCCCATGAGATCTGCTGAAATGTTCTGAAGCGGGCACCCCCTTCACTGACCCTCCCGATATGGGTTTGACTCTACTGAGAGCATGAAACAGAGCTCCCTTCGCCTTCCCCTAATTTAGACACAAATAACCTACTCTTCCAGTTTAATCATTAACAACTAATGTCAAACTAGCTTCTCCTAAAAATACAAATGGTGCACTCAGGTGGGCAAACTAGAGACTAGTTTGAAGAGATAATCATAAAAAAAAACTTCATAAAGCTACTTTGCAGTGTTTTTATTTTTTAGCATACCTGGCAGTAATAATGACTTGAAGCAGGCGCGCACACACACACACACACACACACACACACAGTCTATTTTACCATATAGGTGCATTTTGATGTGTGTGTGTGTGTAACACAGAAACAGATGACTGACTTAAAAATGACTAGAGGATAACTAACTCAGCAACAGGAAATAATCATGAATCACTTTACATCTGCAAAGTAGATATGTCTAATAAAGTGGACAGTAAGGGACACAGCACTGCCGTATGTGCAGCACACACACACTAAAACACCATAAAGTGTGTAGATATAAGGTAGGGGCGCATTATACAGTGGACTGTTCATGGGCAAATAGAATAGCTAATATTTAATAGTGAAAAGCGTGTAAAATACAACTGCTGTTTCACTGAACTTGTTTCTCTTCTAAGTCAGAAGCTCAGCTGTGTTTAAAAGAGTGGGCTAGAGGAAGAGAGATAGAGAGAAAGAGAAAGAGGGAGGGAGAGAGGGAGGAAAAACTGGACGAGAGCTGTGAAGCTTTGACAGGCGAAACAGAGGGAGCCCACGTGCACACACACCGCGCTGCTTCTATCCTCTTACATAATGTCTCAAGTTCAATACAGACAGCTATTTAAAGAGGCAGCCCTGGTGACAAAAAGGTGATATTCTTAGAGCCCCCTGCTCCGCTTCAAAGCCCTCGAAGGCTATATCGGTCACAGACGCACCATGCTGGGTGGATTTTGGTACTGTTACTGATATTTTTAGAAGAGCTGATCATGCTACTGCATGCAAGACTAACAAAGCCCCCCCCTGCCCAAAGCCCAAATCACATCAGATACACTGCACTGTAGATAGCCAGTCTGTTACCAGTAGGACATAAAATTATTTACCATAAAAAAGGAATAAGATCTTAAGAGTATTAGCCTTGGTTACGGAGCTAAAGGGTGTACCCGGCCTAAACAAGGATCAATTGCGGCCTTAAAAGCATGGTTAAATTAGCTGACAGGCACGGAACAGCACAAGCCTGCCCAGACACCAACCCTTCTCTGCCCTTACTGGGGGGAGAAATATGTTGCCATTTTTGAACGTCTCAGCATGCACAGACCAAGGGCATATGAAACGAAATCTATCGTCCACGATCATATTTAAATTCTTAACAGTTTATAACAGCCATTCCAGCGGAAATAGCGCAAAGGAATGGGATCACGTAGGGTAAGTGTACCCATTCAGCACACCAAAATCTGTTTCCAGGTATTTTTCATAGATATTAGATACCTGATCTATAGGGGACCCTTGGTCTGTGTTTGAAAAATGCTAGACTCATCTCTCATTCTATATAATGTAAATACACTCACCAAGAATGTGGCTGAAAACAGAAAAAAGAGTGGCAATTTCTAAAGGGGTCCTGAAAAACCAGCGATTTGGTGACTTTGTGTGAGTTACCCTGATACTGCATGCACACGGACAGGGCTAGCTCAACATGGGCAAATTTGATTGATGTGCATTTAAGAATAACATGCAAGTAACACATTTCTGGACTGGCTAAAATAATGAGCAGCACAAAATGCTGTTCTGTCTTTTTTTTTTTTAATTTGACTGCAAAGTTAAAAGCAGTCTTAAAGGGCACATGGGCTTAATGGGTACACTTACCCTATTAGCCGTGACCCTTTATAAAGGGAATTTGAAATGAATAATTAAAGCTACTATTCTGACATTAAAAAAACATGAACTGGATGAAAGAGCACTGACAGGCATCCATAATACACCCTGGATAACTGAACACTGTACATCAGTAATCTAAGACCCATGTGTGATCCAGCTGAACTGACATTAAAAGCCTGTATTGCTTTCATATAGTTATATGGTGGGGGGTCATTCCTTACTGACAACTGATTGTAGGCCCTCAGGATCGTAGGCTTTAGATTTCAAGTCATCAACAAAGTAATCGCTATTGGTTGTGCTGACAAATAAACAAATAAATGATATCCCTGGGCCCTAATTTACACACATCCCCTAATATGAGCTATAGCAGTTTATCCACGACCATTTGTGTTGAAGTTATAAGAAGAGTCTAAATTCAGACTGTAAATACAGTTGCATGGTTTGGGCACACCTATTGTCTAAGAGTAAAGAAGTAAATATACCATCTGGACAGCACTTCATTATTGTCTATGCTTATTTTATAGTCACTGATGTGCGTGGGGAGCGAAGGCTTGCATGTCTGTTCTGATCCCACAGAAAAGCTACTGTAGTACAAACTGAAACATTTAATGTTGGTTGCAATGGCATTGATGTGGGTTTTACTTTTACACTGCCAGCCGAAATACTGGTACAGACCTAATACCTTTATGACGACAGCATTCCCTAATAGCTGTGGCCTCTGTATGCCAGACAAAAATACTACAATCGCAATCATATGTCAATCGTAGGTGATTGTTCAGAAACATGATAAAAGGTGTTGACTTGGCCTCCAAATTCCCCAGATCTCAATTGGATCGTGCATCTGCAGGACACACTAGTCAGATTCATGGAGGCCCCACCTTAATACTCACAGGACTTAAAGGTCTTGCTAATGTCTTGGTGTCAGATATCATAACCTCCAAAAGTCTTGTGAAGTTCATGCCTCAATGGGTCAGAGCTGTTTTGGCAGCACGATGGGATCCAACACAATATTAGGCTAAATGAATTATGACCGAACACAGGAAAACGTCAGGCTCTTTAAATTACCAGCTTTGAGCTGTCAATGCCTATTAAAAATCAACAAGTGACATGATGTGCTCTCTGTGTGACTTTGGTTCCTTTTTATTTTTTTTGATCAGTGCTTGTCACTACCCACATTTTAAACTTTTAAGGAAACGATAGGAATGCTTTCCACACTAAAACCATAACAAAAAACCCACTGTAGCTTGGTACGAAGGTGTTACAGAAGAACTACCATATATTGGGTAATAAAAACATAAATAGATGCCCATCAATAAAACACATAAAAAGCAAGAAGTCAATCGCTGGGAATTTTGGAGAGGCTATCTCTTCTCAACATTTTGGCAATTTTCCTGGCTTCACAGCTATCAAAAATGGTTTCGGCACTGACTCACAGGTCCTGTCCCTCCTACTTTCTCGTGAGTAAGTCGACAGTGGCTCTCAGACAAAAACAGCTAAATCTCGACCCGACCCGACCCAACCCCCAAACCACCTAAAACACCAACCCAGTTTCTCTCGATTCCTCTCTAAGGGCCTATAGTTAAATGGAAAGTATTCAAATGTTATGATGATACCTAGCAACAAGGAACCCATGACCTGCTGTCTTACGGAAGGGGGAAAAACCAGAGTGGACAAAGCCTGGAAGTAGATGGCAGCGTTAACTCGTGTCATATCATGATCTCAATGGTGATGACAGAGCACTAGCTGGAATACACTGAAAAGGCAAAAAGTGCTCTTCGTAACTTGACATAAATATTTACTTCCTTCCTCTCAGGACTATATGACATCCAGGGCTCTCTCAGTAGTAGGTTTACATCCTATTGAAAGAAAAAGTAACAACTCCGAAGTTTCTATTACAAACAAAAACCACCAATACACGTGCAGGCCTATGGCAGGAGTTACATTGTCTATACTTTTAAAACTCTATACTTTTAAAACTAGTCTTAATCAATCTATGTTCAGTCATTTATAAGCACATTTTCCCTCCAAGAGATCTGTCAGAATGCGTAAAACCCCCCACAAAAACACTAAACATCATTATTAAGTGTCCATACAAAGTAAACTGCAAAAAGGACAGGTTTACTAAGCTATAATGCAGACAATATGATTCCAGAAATACACAGGGAAGAGGCATTATCATTTGCACTGGATGGGGCACCAGTTTACTGTGAATTTTATCAGATGCAGAGTAATTAATATGAACATCACAGTGTTCATGATAGCAGAATATGGTCTCTAACCATTTGACTCTCACGACACATCCTGTACAAAAAAGACGGCAATTCTATACTGTGTACAAAAAGTCACACTCTTTAGACCAAAAGCTTCCAGAAAGTGTGTGGATGCACAGTTGGTTTGTCACACCCATACAGCACTGTCCCCGTGGTCCTGTCCCACTGTTTACCCAAGACCAAGGCAGGCCACCTGTCCAAACACACGGCCTCTCGGATTAACTGGTCAGCAGCACAGTCCTCCGTTTGGCTGCTTTAACACCATTACATAGTTTGTTTTTTTTTAGAGAAATCTGACAAAGAGCTGATAAAAATATTTCTGTGACTGTAAATGATGTTCAAACCTGAGACGACATGAAAAACTGAATTCAACAGACCAAAAAAACAGGAGAGAACCTGAGAAAAGCTGAATTCAACTGATCAAAAACATTTCTGTGACTGTTAATGATGTTTAAATAGGAGACGATCTGAGAAAAGTTGAATTCAACAGTTTGCCACAGTCAGACCGAGGCTTACAGAGTGACAGGCACTTATGAGTGTGTGTATGTATGTATGTATGTATGTTTCTATGTATGAATGCATGTGTATGAGTGTGTTTATGTATGTATATATGTGTGTGTGTGTGTGTGTGTGTATGAATTTATATGTGTGTTTCCTAGACAATCAATAATTCAAGCCCAGGTTTCATAACCCATCTCCACAGCCATGCGGACTCTCTCTCCTCACTGTCTCCTTTCTCCTGATCCTCCTCATTCTGTGCTTGAACTTCTCCCAAGCCTGAGTGAAGTTGGCCGGAGAGGGTCCAGTATTCCAGGTAACGGTTCCTTTAGCTACAGACACTCAGCTACTGCTAGCACAACATATTCATACATGGCCAAAACTCTCCTCCCTTTGAGAAAAACTATAAATACACGCCCACATTATTGTCTTGTAATCTTGTAATGATAGTTTACACCGGTTAATCCGCTGTACGGGCCATGGGGAAGCGCCTGGAGCGGCAAGAGCACCCGCGGTAAGAAGTAGCATACGCGTCCGCCTCTCGGAGCTCCATTCTCGGCTACAGGGAGCCGGGAGCTGCCGGTCTGGAGCCGGTTCAGCTGTCAACTTTAACTTACCTCCGAGACGTCATAGCGGTCTGAGCGGCTGTCAGAGGTCGGTGAATGGAGGGGGAAAGTCAGGTGGAGAGAGTCTAGTCCCCTGTGTGTGTGAGAGAGTGTATGAGCGTGTGTGTGTGAGTCCAGGGAGGGCGTGTGGAGCAGCTGAAGCTCTGCAGCTCACTCCGCCTCCTCTGCAGCCACACTCCCTCTCCTAGCGAATGAGGAGCCACCAGAATGCCAGGACTTCATGCCAGAGCATAGACCTACTGGAACCATGACCCTAGTTATAGTGTAAAGTGACCATTTGTCTGTCATACGTGAACACAACAACAGCACACAGTGTGAAATGGGTGGTGGGCAGTCCGGGGAGCAGCGTGTGGGGACAGTACCTTGCTCAAGGGTACTTCAGTGGTGCACTTGCAGTCCTGGGATTCAAACCCACAACCTTCTGATCAGAGGGTCAGCTCGCCCAGGCCACCAGCTGCCCCAGAAAAAGGGGAACTGAAAGGGGCCACAGCTCTGAAGTCTGGTGCTCATAGTGCAATCAGTAGATTGCATCACTCCTCACCTTTTCAGGTCAATGGTAAAAGATTAGACACTTATCATAGTGTGCTGATATTGAAATCATTGTAGTCTTTTAAAATTATATGTTCAATCTCAGTCATACAGTAATATAAATATATAAGTTCAGTTTACATGAGCCACAACTGAAACACCAAAATCAGACATTAATGAAGAACTCAATTAAGTGTAAGTAAAGTGTCAATTTGTCATATGTGAACACACCACAGGGTGAACAGCACAAAATTCTTCTCTGCATTTAGCCCATTCACTAACTGAAGCAGCAGGAAGCCTGGAACACAGCACCCAGGGTAACTACCTGGGTGTGTGGGGACGGCACCTTGCTCAAGGGTACCTCAGTGGTGCCACTGGAAGTCCTGAGATTCAAATCCACAACTTTCTGATCACAGAGGCAACTCCCTAACCTCTAGGCCACCAGGTGCCACATGTACCCTAAAGCAGAAGTGCAATCAATATAGAAAGCACAAACCCTAACCTTTTCAATTTGCCCCTCCAATAGGAAGGCCATGGGTTCAAATATTAGGATTGCTAGTGGCACCACTGAGGTACCCTTGAGCAATGTACCCCACACACTGCTCCCTCGGTGCTGTGTTCCTGGCTGCCCACTGCTTCACCTGGTGAAAGGGTTAAATACAGAGAAGAATTTTGTGCTGTTCACTGTGCTGTGGTGTGTTCATAAATGACAAATTGACACTTTACACTTGCACTTGTCTTTTGAAATGACTGAAATTTAATTATATGCTCTCATTTATAAAGTATAATAAATAGATACATTCCATTTGCACGAGCCACAATTGAAACACTAAAAACAGACATTAATGATGAATCCAACTGTACATGAAAAATATTTGTTTCATTTTTACCTTATTGTATCTTATTTGGAAGCTGCAGCAAGATAGTTGCCTCAGTCCATACCTGGCAAGCAGAGGCTAAAACAGAAATCCCATGCCTACTTCGTTACTATGTGTAGGGCAGATATTACCTCATATGTGGTGAGCAAACATGCATCTTTAGGTGCCTTTGATTTACTATGTAGTAATGGTGCTATGTGGGTATTCAATGCAGGTGCCTTAACAAGATACTTTATTTTTATTTTATTTTTAGCCGTCCAGGTTGGATCCCTTTTGCATGATGGTTATTTGCAGGTGGCAGCTGTGGTGCAGGAGACACTGCGCTGATGCCATGACTGCGCTCACGTCATGAGCCCCCACCAAGCTTAATCTGCCCAGGGGATGGAGTTATGCAATTGTCTCAAACAGCCGGCTTTCAGCTATGGATTTCTCTCTTTCCCTCTTTCTGTCCACTGATAGACCCTAACCTGCTGCTCCCTGGACTGAGTGCCAATGCAAACAGTGTGTTAGTAACTACTCCACTGGCCTACAGCAGCTATTTAGGGATGTTTGGCTGCTGTACTGCATTTGGTGTGAAAAGCGTTATGTGGAAAACTGTAGTCATATCACATTATACAGATTCTCTATGGCTGCACAAAATAGCCCAAAACTAGTATTGTTATGATCATGATTCGTTTCGCAATGCATTCAAAGATTGTACCAACCAAAATAATTTGAGTTTCTTCCGAAACAAGCCTGTATTGATTCATTAGAGCAACGACAGAAGGACTCACCTGTGATTGGTCAAGATGCTCACGGCACATAGTTAACCTGTGCTATGTTTGTAACATAATTTGCATATCAGTGCGGCAAAGGCCGTAGTTGCCATAACGATGAACAAAGTAGATAGCAGACATGCATTTTCTACAATGAAGACCAAACTCTTGAAGCAGTACAAAACGCTTTGACATGCATAATGGGGAGGGGAGGCCAGACCCCAGCCAGGATGTGCCTGTAATTTCACTGCCTAAGGAGACTCTGGTCCAAACTAAGAAGGAAAAAAAAAAACATGGAACAAAACAATGGAAAGCACAGAGCCCCTGATGTGGCCAGACAGCTGAGGCCTTGTTACGAGCTGTAAAAGGCCCCTTTATTACACTAGTGGGAGCATAAAAACACACAGAGAGGCCTCTACTCATCCACGGACAGATAAGTTCATCCTTATTTCCCATCCAGTGCAAATCAAATGGGTTTTTCCATTACTTGTCACAAGACTCAGCTCTTTGATAGGATCTTGTCCTTGAGCATGTTTTAGGCAGCCCGGCCCTTGGCATATTGGATTGCATTTTGTTTGACCTCAGGAGGGTGATAGAGCCGGAGTGTTATTTGGGAGTGCATGATCAACTTTCGGGCAGTTTTTTTCTGTCAGCCGAGTTGACCAGAAGATGCTGAAGTAAGTTTATTACTATAAGGTATGCAGAAGACAAGCTTCTTATACACATTGCTTGACAGACATTCTGCATCTACACTTTAGAAATGGTAGAAGTTTGATTCAGCAAATTTGGGACCTCCATTTACCACTTTATTATTGCTTGGTGTACACACAAACACACACACACACACACGTACATATACATACATACTGCCCATTTCCTCAATATCACGAGTGGACATACACACAAAAGTAGATCTCAAGGAAAAAATGTAAAAGCAAGAAAAATGTAGGAAATGGGCCCTTTACTGCATCTTAAGCAAAGGACAGCATAATAATTTCACACAAACAGGTTACTTGGCCAGGTCAGTTGTTGTTTTACACTTTATTTCATGGTGGTAGGAACACAAGACACAAGTAATAAAGTTAGTAATGATAACGTCATGCCACTCTCGTTCTGAGCACTGCCCTTCAGGTATATTTCAATCAAAACAGTAGTTTACAAAGGCCAGTATGGGAATCCACTTGAAGACATAAATAAGATACTGAAAATAGTATTTATACAGTAAATATTATATTTGTAGAGCCCAGAATAGCTATTTTTTGAGGCATTCTGGAATATTCTCAACACTATTGATACAATTATTAACATGGATGTATTATTAACATGATGGCAATGTTGCTAATACACTGGCTAAAGTGAGAGCACAGAACGGCATGTGTTTTAAGGCATTTCTCAGACAGTTTCTCTCCAGACAGCGGATTTGTTTTCATCTGCCTGGTCCTCCTAATGAGCCCAGCACTTTGTCCTTCCAGCACTCCCCCAGACATGCAGGGGGGGGTCCCTTTTGATGCACAACGATTGGACAAAAGTTGGAAAAAAAACTGGTAACAGGAAAACAAACAAACAAACAAAAAACCAAACAATGCTGGGAAAGTAAAGTGTGGGTACTACACTATAGGTATTCAGCTAATGCAGAAACTAAGGGTTTTGGATTGGAACACTAGAAATTCCCCCTCAATGCAGTTCAGTAAATGCTCTACTACTCCCTGTGCCCCTGTATAAGGACATAAGGATGGGACATGTGTCGTGAAATATGAGTTAGACTTGGTTCCAGTGTATAATACTAAAAGAAAAAAGGTCCACAGATGCATATGATTCATTTACATTTGATAATCAGGGCTGTACATGATGGTCCTGGTTGTTTAAAAAAATGAAAAAAAGGAAAAGAAGAGGAAATTAAAACAGTATAAAGAAGGTTTTTTTCCCCCCACAAAAGATAACATGATACTATGAACAGGCATACTCTGTCTTAGATTATCGCAACTTAAGTTTTCAACTGGTATTGAAAGTAGGTTTTTCTTACAATGTTTGGGTCAGCAGTACAAACAATTGCATCACATTTGTCGTCAAACATGTTACAAAAAAATCATTTCGATATCACAAACCCATGCATTATTATTTCACTTCTGTTATTGTTATTGATACGTTTGCTTAGTCTAACAGCTGCTTAAGAGCCACAGTCTTTTCAATGCAAGGGTCTGCGCACATTACGTCATCCCTTTTTTTTGTTCTTTTTTTTTTTTCCTCCAAAGCAAGTGCTGACAGCACGTTCAAAGCAACTTTCTCATTCGAACGAAATCCCACCGGTCCTGAGAACGTTTCAGGAACTGGGCTGACCGACAGCTCCACATGTTTCAGTGTTTCTTGCACCCGTCTGACGTCTCCTGCCGCTCCGGCCCCCTGTCTCCTCTCCTTGTGCTACAGTGCCTCCCCATGGCAAACATTGTAACAACCTTTTTTGTTTTGTTCTCCTCAGCATTTTCCAAGTCCAACACCAACAGAAATTCAGATCAACGAAAAATATTAAAAAAAAAAAAAAACAAGTCCATCATTTCTCCCAACTCAAAAAACAAACAAACAAACAAACAAAAAAACAAAAACAGGAGAGCAGAAGAAGAAACATTTACATTTCAATACATTTCAACGCATCCCACCTGAACGTTTTTTTAAATTATTTTATTTTTTTGCCCTGAACCGAGTAAGTAAGACCAAGAAGAACCGAAGCCAAAAAAAAAAAAAAATCAACTGGACGTTTCAAAAATTGCATGCAGCAAGTGGTCATTTTGTAAAGTCACTGTTGATTAGATATGGTACACGACACATGAGACGAACGATTTGCAACAGAAAAGAGTTTCTTTTTTGTTTGCTCTCTGTATTCACAGTCTCGTGTATTTCTTGTACTATCTAGTTACTACATCTCACAGGTCAGTTCGAGACAGTTTGGCTGTTTGGAGAAAACGATATGCAAATCTGTCAAGGGTGTTAATCAGTTTTGACCGCAAGCTCAGTGTTAGTAGGGGGGGACTTGAAACTTATGCGAGGTTTACATCAGTGGGGCTTTGCCCCGGTTAGTGCCATGATGGGACTGGGCTTGGTTAACAGTGACAGTCCGTTGGCGATAAAGCAGAGGAATCACGTTCTCTTTGTTCGTAGGACGCTGTTGAGAGCAAACAGGCATGAACTGCAGCAGCGGCTCAGTGGAATGTACGTGGTGGCTGCACAACGGCGTAGGAATTATGGCACCGAGAGAAGGCAATCGAGAGAGGACGAACAGCACCAACCTTCGCCATTTCAAGTAATGAGCAAGTAATGTTTCATATATTTATATATATATCTATAATTCTTTTTTTTGGTGCTGCAAAGACACCACCACAAAACATAATAAGTGTTTTCTCTTGACTTGAGACACCATGTACGACCGCAATTCAAAGAAGAGACTATGGATGGAGGTGCAGAAAAAACAAACAAATGGAAAATACATATGAAACGAAGAAAAAAAAAAAAATTCAAACAATGTATATTTTTTTTCCCAATATAAAAAGCGATGAAAAGTATACAAAAATAGAAAATAATTACAGCAGTAGACATGGCGTAGGGAGGGAGGTGGTGCCAGGTTATTTGGCTGAACAGTGTAATATTTTGGGGCTGTTTAAGGCATCCTCCACTAGATGCAGGTCCACCCCGTCCACTATCACATCTTTAATGCAGCCCACAAAGCCTGTGCTGTAGGCCTTCGGCAGCCGGCGGGCCACGGACAGCTCCTCCAGCCCACCTGAGAGAGGGAGAGAGGGGGGACAAAGGTCATTAGCAGAGGGCAGGCTGAGGGGAGCACCAAAAACATGGTTTGTATCTCACTGTCCAAGCAGAAAGGGTTTGAGATGCAGTGCATTGATATAAACCGCTCATAGCTTCTAACTGAATTATCAGTTTTGAACCTGGTGGAAAATTCAATGTACACAAACCAATGAGAAATCAGACTAGACATGATTACTATGTCAAGGTTGTGTAGTGCCAAATAACAGAACCTAACATGTCATCCACAAACTGCATCACTAAATAAACACATACTTATCACAAAACTGCGAATATTTAGGTAATTTCTAATAGTTTTGCCTTGTAACTATATGGTATACTTGTATGTACTTGAACAAAAAAAATGTGTGTGTGTGTGTGTGTGTGTGTAGGTATATATAATTTGTATAGATATAAATTGCATATGCAATTTTCTCCAGGACCAATAAAGCTTTCTGATCCTGCTAAATGTATGTGTGTGTGTGTGTGTGTGTGTTTGTATAATCCTACACATAAACAAGCATGAATTTTCTATGTACGTCGGTCCATTTTACAGAAACAGAGTAAACACACAAGCAACTCTATTTGCTGTTGCAAAAAGGGCAGTTACACTGATTTTTCAAAGTTTCAGGATAATTAAACAGTTGAGATGTAAACACACTCATTCAGTGTTCTGATGTAAAATGGTGTAAAGCAGAGAACAGTATTCACTCAGGTGTCTTTGTAGTGATGGTGATATGAGCCAGTAAAATATATATGAATACTGTGTAGCCATTTTACTTATCACTCAAAACTACCAGGGAACCAACTTGTGTCTTCTGAGGTTTTGTTATGTGTAATATTGATAACGGTAAAATAGATCATTTCTCCAAAACTAAGCATTTCACATCAAATCACTGATTTTCTTTACATCCTAACCTTTTAATTTTGCAGCAATTAAAAAAAAAATAGTTTGATGGTGTGCAGTTTGTATGGTGATACTTTCCATTGTTACTTGTTAGCTACATTAGCCTTGTAGCTCATCTGGCCTTGGCAGGACAACTGCCTATATTTGAAGATTTTTTGCTACGCTATTGATTTAAGAAGATCAAAAAAGGAAGTTCTTTTTGGGGGTTTCACCCAAACAAATAAAGGCCTTCATAAGTACTGCTGATACAAAGGTAAAGAGGCAGCAGAAGGATGCTAATCCATGCTGTATGATAGCTCGGAAAAGGAGAGCATGAGGCACACGGTGGTGGAGCGTGTGATTTTGGAAGAAGGCTGTTATGAAGTACAGAAACGAGGAATGACAGAGAGAGAAGGAGAGGGGAGTGTAAGTCAAGAACAGGTGAGCAGATCAAACAGTGTTGTTCCCTGGCTGGGCTGTGGGGATGCGCTCTGACAGTCTGAGAGTGAGAGCTAAATTCCTCTCCCTCAGGGCCTCAGCGTGTTTGAAACTCTGACTGGCGCGTCTCTCGCTGCTGCACTGAGAGCGTGCCTGAGCGCCGAGCAGCTCCTTCCTTTCCCTGCAAAAAAAGGGCCTCGCAGTTCATCTCTCCGCTCTATTTTCTCCTCTACCCCCTGTCCTCTTTAATCAGCCACCTTCGGTACAGGAGCATCGACAGGACTAATTTCATGCGAGTTACAGCCGAATAAGTAAATAAATAATGAGATGCGAAAGAGGGGATTTTAAAAGCTGGCTCTTGATGTGCAGGGCTGCCTGAGGATAATGTATTCTAGCTGCGGGGCGTCCGCAGCACCTGTTTCGCTGCTGTACAGAGCGAGCCCTTCGCTGCTCCGCGCGCAAACACACTCAACCTCATGAAGAATTTTAAACAAGCCACTCCAACGTTTCAGCTCCATCAGTGTGTTTAACCTTTTTATGGTACTTTTTTCATTTTTTTGTGCAACGCCCCTCCCCATCACAATTCAGCGGCCAATCTCGGCAGGTCTCCGCGTTCTGCATGAGCGCATCAGAGACATGGCAGAGAGACGGCTCAACACTCCTTCCTCTGATGCATTCTACGGCTTTGGTGAAAAATTAATTGCTCTCGGGGTAGAACACCGTGCTCTAGACTGCTACATGCAACTACTCTGACACTCAGCCGAATTAGAAATGTGCTCTGCGATGGATGGAGAGTAACCGGAACTGGCTAATATCTCCTCAAAGGGAAAAGAACCGGGTTTCAGGCCCAGATATGGGTTGCATCTCGGTTTTTATGGCTCCTAGGTTCCCCATGGCACCTCAAAACAACTCTTCATTTTGGTAAATTGTTTCTGTCTCACAGAATAGCTCACTGAAAATGGATCAATTCTGCTGAAACGGCACATTCTGAACCTGCATGTTAGTCCAAGAGGAGATGTTTCATTATGATTCTAATGAGATAAGGCTATTTTTGTTTACTGTCTTGTTTTGCAGAAATAAAAAAGCCACATTTTTGTCCTTTTCTTGCAAGATTAGAAATAGAAAAGCATTGCAAGTGCAGACTCAAAGCAGACCGTAATCCAAATGTAATGTGATTCATTATGTAATTAATGATGTAATTCGTTCAGAGTTGTTATTATGTATAAATAAGTACGCACAGTAAACTGAATTTAGAGCAAAACAGCAATAATAACTTTCTCTAAATCCATGGACATTCTCAGTCCTGATGTTCTTGGAGGTTTGGAAACAAGCATAGAGGTGACACAGGAGATAACATTCCGACTCAACGATCACAACTGACCAGACAGCAGCAGGTGCAGCACCCAGTGCCTAAGGCCTGTTTAGCTCACACAGTCCATGTTCTGTACGAGTATAATCTTAGAAAAACAGCAGAGTGTTGTTGTGAAATGTATCAGCAATGTTCAGAGACGTCAAGCCACTGAACACCTCACTGAAAAGTCTGTGCTAACATATTCATGATCTGTTCTATATAAATAATTTGAATAATTAGATAACTGCTAAGAAGTTATAGCACGCAAATTAAAAAAAGGACAGCAGTGACCTGTTGCTTGCAGACTAGTAAGCCCACATTCCTCTATACCAGGGGTCTCAAACTCCGGTCCTGGAGGGCCGGTATCCAGCACAGTTTGATGGTTCTTCTCCTTAAACACATTCACTAAACCTGACAATTAACTGGCGAGGTGAACCAGGTATTTCTGAGCAGAGAAATCACCAAAACGTGCTGAACCACGGTCCTCCAGTCCTGGATTTCGACAACCCTACTCTATACTGTTAAATCTCAGCTTTGGTCACTAACTCTACTTCTCAGTCAGTATTATACTTTTTATAATCAATATTCATCAGATTAATACAAACACATATATAGGTTATATACAGTATACACATATGTGCATACAATACAAATTTTTTGCTGCTCTTAACTTTCTTCCTTTTGCCATAACAATGCAAATTTCTTGTGGGACTAATAAAGGTTTATCTCATCTTATCTCATATTATATAATTCATATTAATCAGATAGTTCACTGTTTTTTCATTTATGTTATACCTTCTTATCAATGAAGTGTATTAACCTTATTAACTAATTAATAAACCAGTCATTGACTCTGGTACAAGTAATCTTATTGTAAAAATGTATTAAAAAAATCAAAACGCAAAAATACGTTTCAGCTTATTTTATGAAGGACAAACAGGATAAATAGGGAGTAGTATCAGGAAATGTAAAGATGAGACAGAGCGGATGTACAGGAGTACTGGGGAGGGCCATGTATGTGATGGATGTAGGGGTGCCTTACCCAGCCAAAGGGCGCCGTCTGTGTCCAGCTGAGTGGCAGCCAAAGGCGAGGAGCCGGTGACAGCGGCCTCATTACCGACCTGCAGAGAGCCGTCCCTCAGGGCTCTGATGAAAGAGACAGACAGAGAGAGGGGAAGAGGGTTAGATATATTAACAACACAACAAATTTTCAACACATCAACTTTTCTATAGTGTAATGCTGCTGGGATCACTGTAAACAGGTGAAATGCATTGAAGGCAGTACTGCAGTCGGAGGCTACCTGCTGGCTTTGATGCGAATCCAGCGATTGGTGTTGACCCGCACTGAGGAGCGCAGGACTACAGGCTTGGAGCCGAGGTCGTATGTCATCTGGACGCGGCCGTCCACGATGGCCAGGGCGATGTAGTCGGAGCGCTCCACGCCCTTTCCGCTCCACAGGATCAGACCCTGAGTGGCCTCTGTTTTGATGCTCAGCTCAAATTTGTTCACCAGCAAGGCCTTCTCGCTGCATCAGAGAGATAAACAGCATAAAAACGAGTGAACCAAAATAAAATAAAAATAACGGTGTGGGGTCATGCTGGGATCTGAGACTTGTATCCTACTTTCTTACACGGTTTCCTGCTCTCGCTCCAGCATTACTGTCCTCCCCTGAGGATGTGTGTGTGTGTGTGTGTGTGAAGATCTAACAGCTTCCCAGCTGATTTAGCAACAGACTGCACTTAATTACTGAGAGTCTAACCTAATGGAGCTCAGGTCACCACCTACAGCAATTACGCGAGAGGCTCGTTGCTTGGACCTTGATAAGGTCTACTGATGACGTGCTGTTTATATGCAGGATAGTAAACTAATGAGTGAGTGTGCACAACAGCAGATTGCGAGGGTACCCAGATCCTGAGGGGTCTTCATGGTTCATCAGTAAACTAGGCCACACTGAAGGAAGGGGTGGGTGGGCTGCTGGGGGAGGGGTTTACTGGCACGTGAACGTGTGAGTGAGAGAGAGAGAAAGAGCTGGTAGTGACACACTTTAGATTAGCTAGCTATGACTTAAGATGTTCCACTTCATCTTGTACTGCCCGCCCCCCCCCCCCCCCAGAGTTAGCGTCTTATTTCCCACATGGAGGAGGGGAGGAAGGATGCTCATATTAGCTGCTGTCTGATCTGTTTTTTGATCTACTCCCTCGCTGCCTGCTCCCTTGATGTGGGCAAGGGGTGGTGGGGGGCAGAGGGGCAAGTAATATCCTGACAGATTTCCGAGGCAGCCTCATAGCAGGGCTGGGTGACGTCTAAACCTAAATAATATTTTCAATACTTTTTGATAAAAAAAAATACAGATTATAATATTACGCTTTTCCACATAAATAATCATTGCAATATTTATACCTTTAAAATCTTTATGATAAAATATTTGTATAACAATCTTCATGAGAAAAATCATTTTCTTGTTTATAAACAATATATAATATTGATTTTAATTATAAGATAACATACGGTATTATTTTTGAGTATACCCTACAAGAAGTTTGCGTAAAGACGAACGATAGAAACCTGTAAAATATGAACCAAATAATTATCACTGAACCGAAGAATTAGCTCAGAAATGGCTTAAATGACCGTGCTATTTAAAAACACCTACACACTTTATATTGTTTTTTAACTGTCAGTTTTTTATTGCTCCCACAGTATTTGCTTCCCCATGCCGTGAAACGCAATGTTCTATTCTGGAGGTTTTTCTGCTGCATATGAGAGCCATTTAGCTGCTGCTTGACTTTGCTTAGCTTTAATTTTGGGACCGTCTTTAAGTGTCAGCATGCTAAATCAACATGCTGTGCTAATTTTTGAGGGCTGTTGCTATGGTAACACTTTGCAACACCAGCAGTTTGCAAAAAAAACCAACCTTTTGATAGAGTGATAGCCCTAATCTATGTGTAACTGCAAACCTGCATTCCTCAGATCTTGCAGATGCCTTTCAGAAATAGTTACAAAGTGCATCAAGTGCTAATAGTGCCCCCTTGTGGAGGACCTTTAGCCTGATAAATGTTAATAAGTGAGTTAATAAGTGTGAGTTACGAGCCGTTCATGAAGTACTTCTCATGTTAAATAAAACTATGCTTTCCAAACTTTTAGCAGAGCTGCTCATCTTCCTTTTGTTCATCAACAATAAACATAATTAATCATTTTGATGGGATTTTGCTTCATTTATTTGGGCTTTCACAACACAAGGTAGCTCTAAAAAGACCTATTGGTATTCAAACACATCATATGCTAGCGCCCATGATACCATTAAGTTTTAAAGAATTCTTTTCTAAGTGTTTGAAGACGTCAGCTCTTTTCAATGACTAATGGCTCATTAACACCCTGCAACTGTAACCTGTTTTCACACCCTTGTTTAATAACCAAATATTTGGCAAGTTGGCCAACCTGCACTGAAAACGTGACATAAAATGTGATGAAGAAGTGAGACTGCACATAAATAATATATATATATATATATAAATATATTGCAGTAAGTCAATGTCAATCAGGCTGAATCTCAGACGTCTCACTATTCCCTATATATTACATCACACAGGTAGCAAAAACATGGCTTTTACCACTAAATGCCCAATAGGGAGCCATGCAGCTAACGGCTGGTTCTCGAATTGAGCATTTAATGAACTGTTTGCATGCAGAAGCCATTATCTTCTGATCTATGCAGTGCAGAATATGGGGGGGTCTTCATTTTCAGCCTGAAAGACAAAACTGTTGATCGTCGTATTGCACAGCCCTGGGATGTAATAATGAACTAGAAGAGCCAGGAGCTGTAGCTCGGGTCAGCAGGGACATGTTCATCTCCACACTTACACACACCTCACACTCCCACCTAACACTCCCTCGCCACCACACACACCTCCTGCTCCCTCAGCTCCGAGCACTCATATACACAACTAAAAGGAATGGCTATTTTTAAACAAAAGCGCCTTTGTTCTCTACAGTTATTGGCATCAAGAGACTCACTATTGTGTGTGTGTGTGTGTGTGTGTGTCAGACTAGTTTGATGGTGTGTGGGCTTGATTGCTGTAAACAGGTAACACAAACAGAAGCAGGACAAGTGACAAAAAGAAGACTGAAAACGAACAAGACACGACAATACATGACATGACGTGAAACAGATTTCACACAGAAGAGCAGAGACACAGAAATACAACAATGGACACAAAGACAGTGGAAAACAAAAGTGGAGAAAGCAGGTGGCGAGTGGACATGAATCTTCACACCACACAGGAGACGTGGTCTGGCACAGTGTGACATCACCGTCACGTTGGTTTTTTTTTGGCCAAAGCGCCACTGCTACTGTCCCTCACAGATGGATGCATAGGGCTTAAGCCTTGGTTCATTACATGAAGTTACAGCTTTGGGTTTTAGCTAAATCTTTAACCTGGCGGAAAAGAAAAGAGTCTAGAGTCAACTGCTGCATGTCGTCTCCAATATGGGGAGCCATCAGGTTGCCTTCCTGCCGAGCGCACCATGTGTGGGTGCCCTGCGGCTTTGTGCCAAGTCATATTAATCAAACCCAGAAAGCAGAGAAACGCTACGAAACCAGGCTGTGCCTTAATATCCCCCTCCCCCATTCCCCCCAGAACGCTTCTCTCACCTAGCACGCGGTGCCTGTTTCGCATCGTTATGTGTCGTCCTGAGAAAGTGCTCCGTTCAATTGGAAATAATGACAGACCTCCTTTTCTTTAATTAAAAGACAAAATTTCATTATGCAAATTGTGTTAGATGAGGCCATGATGGAGTAAAGCTGCATAATTATTTGGTGTAATTGAATTCCTCCCCAGCGAGACACATGTAATGCTGACTGGACTCTTTCCACACGCACCCCCTCACCACAGGGCTGACAGCCAGGGTTGCTAACTGCCATCCCTGGGCCACTCCAAAATTGCTCTTCTCGCGATCGCTCTCCCATTAAGAATCACCCCTGCAAGCTTCTACAAAATTCTCTGAAGTGGGTGCTTAAACATCAAACTCTGACTTCGCCAATGTACACAAATCATTGAAATTGACCCATGATGAGGGGTCGGTTAATAAAAGCAGCTTGTAAGAGGGGCTCATGCAATGGAGTGGTGCTTCATGTCCATTACTTCTCATACAAGTTCAAACAGCTTAGGGACTCTGCTTAGAGACTGGATGAGTGATTCTGCACTGCCTGCCCGTAGGGGGCAGTGTCTCACTCAGGAATGACCACTAAACCACTGGAGAGAAGAAAGGATCAAGTGTACAGTTCTTTCTTCAGTTAAAGGCAGAGCATTCTGACATTTCTGTGCGATGCTATTGTTCATGAAGCCATGACCTTCAGTCCATGTGGAGCGGTCGGAGAGTGGGGGGGTGGGCAGCATGCGGGCAGATGCAGCTCAGACAGGGGGTCTTACCTCTGGTCAGATGGGTTCTCCAGGGATTCGGGGCTTAGAGGACAAGGGAGAAATCGAAGGGCATGCAATAAGCTCAAAAGGGCGAAGGGAAGAACCTTTGGCCACCCCCTAAGTGGGGTACTGAGGGCACAGAGACTAGCAAGGGTCTGTGCCAATGAGCTGGGTGGCCATGACTGGTAGAGATTATCTAATATACTTCTGATTAGGCCAGAACTGACAAAGTAATGAAGCCTCCAGAAGACAAACACTGGAACATGACTGCACATTTTTAAAAGGTGTCAAAAAACAGTGATTTCCCAGCCAGTCCTAAGGAACCTCTAGGTGGTACACATTTTGCTACCAACATATGCAAAGTGTAAACCATCTGGGCGTCCCTGAGGACCAGTTTGAGAAATGTGTAGAACTTTTTCTGGATTGTCTAGCTAGGACTACCCCAATCACATGATACCACCATTGTTGGAGGGTGAACGCTCCCTTCACCAAGACATATGAAGCACCACTACAACTTTTTGAACTGCCACAAACACAACGTCATTGCACAGTGCAAGTATACAGTTGACTGTTATGCTGGATAGCATTTTACTCAAATGAAGGCCACCCAGCAAGGCCTGTTGTGCTCTCTTGGGACTCCTTGGACTCCTGGCCACGGATGGGTGTGAAACCACTAGGGGTCGAATTTGTAACCTCCCAATGATAGGGCCAATGCACAGACAGTTGTGTCACCCTAAATAACCATTTTTTAAACTTTACAGAGCCTCCATTTGAAAAAAGGTTCTATAACAATGTGTTTTAACAATAATTATTTATTCATGCCAGTAACTATTTAAGAACCTTTCTTTTTAAAAGTTAAGTAAGACTAGTAAGTCAGTTTATTTCTCACTGTTCAGTTATAACTGACATTAACATGGCTTCTCCTCCTGTGATTAAGTGTAGGATAGGACTACTGCATGAAAGCTAGAAAGGAGGCTATTAAGTTGTTTGGAGGAAGGAACAAAAAACTTGAACACTTTGAAAGAACGCGTCTGAATAAGGAGAAAACAGGTGACTAACCCTAACTCCATACAACGGCACACTGGAGCTCCATATTAACACCAAATTCTAAGGAATTTGCTCCAAGTCAGCCAGTTGAGCAAGTGAGAGAGTGAATGATTCATATTACTCAATATCAGGCTTCCTCAAGCAAAGCCAATCAAAAACAAGGCACTCCATCAAGAAGGAAATAGGGTCAAACATCCAATTATGAACAGAATTGGTCACTGAAATCATGGGCCATGAGGAAATTGATTCAAGGTTGCAGAGCAAAGAAGAGAGAATGAAGATAGATGGCCGGTGCAGTAAACGGTAACAGAACTATTACTATATTCCACCCAGCTACAGGCCCAGTGTGTTGATGTCTTCTGAGGAATTCATTAACTTCAGCGACTCTACAAAACCAAATCATGTTGAATTGATGAGACTCATTCTAAGGGGTTGGTCAGCCTTCTTGGCTGAGATTAATTCTAATCCGACTCTTCATTTATACGGGAAGTGACATGCATTAAACCCTGGGCCACTGTAAGAGCCGCTCAAAAGGGCCTTGTGCTTAACTAGTATGGATGCCTGAGGCGGTCCACTTTTACTACTGGACTTCTAGCACAACTCAATTGAAGGCCTGCGGAGATCTTTTAGACAAATCCTTGATTAATATGTCACTCCCCTTCTCAGCCTCGGACGCAATTATTAGAAATTACGGCTAATGATTTGACAAATAAACTGACATGGCTAAAAAATGCGGAAGGGGAATTTTCCACGGGAGCTACTTAGCATAATTCAAACTGCCAGCTTTAAAACCAGGGCTCAGTGCAGCCACTTAGCCAGTTAATTACATTCAGAAGGAAACAATAATGTAAAATAAGTGCTTCTAAAAGGGAAACTATTACAGTTGAGCATTTCTCTAATGGGGCACCCAAAGGCAATTCTAAACCAGCCTGAAAGTGCCAGTTCACAACTGATATAAACTAGTTTGAAGGGTTCAGAGGGGGTGAAACCACAAAGTACACATCAAGGTTGCCGTTAAATGGGGCCTCATTCAGATTCATCCAACAGTTAATCACATCCACTGCAGGTCTACAGACACACTTTGTTCTAATCCAGTTGTGCATGCTTTCTGCGGAGATACACTGCAGTGTTTCTGCTGAACACAATGCTCATCACGCATGCCGGGCATGCATTCCTATAACAAGTCTGTAATGCACCTGATGAGAAAGTAAACACCCAATTAAACAGGTTTTCCAGGAAAAAAAATGAAAGCAAAGTAGGAATATCAAACAGATGAGCCCTGTCTTTTTGATGAATATTCATTTTCGTGATGCTCATGGGCAATAACAAATAAATCAAATGTTTTTGGTTTATGCTGGGCAATATTTCGGGTTAGGCACTAAGATGGATTTACTACAGCGTTAGTTTGGCTTGATAATCTATCCCAGAAGACGCCTGGGTTACTTACTCAGGGATCTCATTGGTCAGTTGGCTTGTGTGCAGAGAGAAAACAATAAGGAACACTTACATGAGACAGACAAGAGACAGACAGAAAAACAGACAGACAGATAGGAAAGCAGGAGGACAAACGGAAGACGCATAGTACATAGACAGACAGATAAACATTCATACACTGTTGTATGCAAAAGTTTTGGAAACCCTTCTCAAAATGACATGTTTTGAAAATATGCACAAGAACTGTTCATTTACATTTAACATATTGGAAAAAATTAAACATGAACTATGGCCTGCGCAAAAGTTTTCTGTCTAATATTTTAAGTATAATCTCCTCACCTCAGCATATAAATAGAAAGCACAAGAACTTGGTAAAAAATGCCATTTTACGCATGCTCTCTGGAGGTGATGGATACTTATATTCACAAAAAAAAAATATGTAATGAACATGTAAAAAACATGTCGGCATTAAAACTTTTTTTTTTTTAAAGAGATCTTTACGCTGCAGATCTATACTGTGAGTAGTGCTAGTACACAGTCAATCTGCATGTAGCTAATTGTTTCAGACGGTGAAATATCATGTCTGTTGGCATTTCCCTCCTGAACGAGGAACGGGGACATATAAGGATTCATCGCAATTGGCTTGCAAAGAGCAAGTCAGCGTCGTCCATTCTAATCATGACAAATAGATTAATGAAATTTTGACATATGCATTGACCCCAACGCTGGAGGGCCTCGAACATACAAGGGCAACCCCGGGACGAGGAATTAGCTCATGATTGAAGAAGAAAACAATTAGAGAAAGAGCCCTCCAAATGTGCTTTTC
Source organism: Brachyalestes nurse (assembly GCA_037974405.1). Classification (NCBI taxonomy): domain Eukaryota; kingdom Metazoa; phylum Chordata; class Actinopteri; order Characiformes; family Alestidae; genus Brachyalestes; species Brachyalestes nurse. The sequence continues at coordinate 25,855,240 of JBBPCY010000136.1, read as the reverse complement.
GATACGTACTCTAATGGAGACGTGGGGCTTTGAGCTTCTGATAATGGAGAGGGGAGGATTCGCACAATATATCAGCTCAATGTTCTACAGGAGAGTGCTGAGAGAAGGTCGCTCCAGGCAGCACTGTAATTGGAACTGGCCAGCTAATTAGCAAGACTTGCTGAAGACCAGAGAGACAGAGGCGGTAGAAATGGTGAGGGATGAGAACGGGCCATTAGCCCAAACGAGGAATCACGCAGGAGTCGAAATGGGGCCAGTAATTTAACTCGTCGTCATCAGTGCTCTTCGAGTGGTAATACGGCCCGAGGGCACGCGAACTTATTTCCAGTGTGCCGGACAAGGCCGAGAACCCTTGGAGATTTCTTACCTCTTGGTGACGCCGTTGTGATATTCGATGAACGTTCGCCCATCAAAAGCAATGGCCTCTGACTCCCCGGCCGCCTTTTCATAGGTAGCTGGAAAGGAGAGAGGACAGGGAGTCGCATTACATCAATCGATAAGGAACACAGCACTCCTTAATTACACAAGGGGAGGTGTGATGTATTGTAATTTCCACGCTTGTGTGCTTTAATTAAGGTTAAGGAAACAGGAAGGAGGCGCAGCAAGGTTAATGAGGTTAGTCTAGAAAAGTTCTTTGGCTGTAGTTTGTGAGCTTGTGTTGAGAACATCAATTAAAGTGAGTGAGAAAATAAAATAACACTGGTGCTCAAATTTGGAGCTGTAGGGAGCCTACAGGGAAGACAACATGAATAAAATAGACATTGTTTTGCAGGGATCGTTGGCTATTGGCTCACTTGTGCTAAAGGTTTAAGCAAATCTTACCTTTAGGGAAGGAGAGGAGGTGGCATATCTATATTAAGATGTGGATTCACTAAAAAACGGAAAAGGAACACAGAATCACACTCACTGTGCTGGCAGTGGATCCCAGTGAAGCCGTACAAACAGATGCACTCATAGTTGTCGAGAAGTGGGATGCACTCGCCGCTGTTCTGACAAACGCCTGTGGAGCAGGGGTGGTGGGTGTACATGGACATGTCGCTTGAGTGAAGGGCATTTTCAGGCTTCAGGATTGGTGTGCCCATCACAGTGATCTGTGGATAAAGCAGCAGGGATCAATAAACCACTGAACCGGCACAAACGTGTAATGAATTTATGGAGTAGAGTTACAGTGCAGTGCTTTAATGCACTACACGTCCATAAGCAATAAGTAAGAAAGAAATGCTCACAAGCAGGCAGCGCTGCCAAAGAAAGCCCTTACCTTCTGAATAGCCCCCTTAAAGCCATTTTTAAGAAACGCTGCTTTTGCCAACTTGCTGAAATCTGGAGCTCCGCCCACGTATAGGGACTCCTTCAGGTTGAGATCATTATGCTGGTTCTGTAGAATACATAACAGTGAGATGCGGACCTACCGCACTGACACACTATTATTACAGCAATTAACCCTCTTTTATGCCACACCATATTATAATAATAATAATAATAATAATGTGCTGTCATGGCTGAACAAGCAACACTGCCAAAGTATAGCCAATCGATAAAAAGGAGGATGGTTAGCATGAGCCAATTTATCGATTCAGCTCTCATATTTAATCCTCAGCCACATCAATGCACCTCTTGTATTACAAAACATAATTGATTTCAGTGCAGCCCTCTGAATAGCAAATTATTCACAGTCTACACATAAGACAGAAGAGAGGAAAGATAAAGAGAAAGAGCGGTGAACGCACAAAGAAAATCGGAGCGATTGAAAATGAGAACGACTGATATGGATGGCTTTTTAATGAAAGAGTATAATGAATGTGTGATTATTGGTCGGACCTTTCAAATTCCGAGCGTTAAACCTTAATTGGGGGGTCGTTTGCACTGCGGATGACCATGAAATCAGTGTTCTCCAACCTGCATTAAAATGACTTCTATTACAGCAGGACTTTTTTCCTCCTTTTTGTTTTATTGCGGTAGGCTACACGTATAGAGTATTAAAGGATCTTTATTTTATGTAGGGCAATAATTGCCTTGGGGACAAACCAAGTTAATTGCTGGAAAACAAGATGAAATGTTCAAATGGGTTGCCAGTTTCTGGCACGGAGTCCGGCTCTTATCCCAGCATGAAAAAAAAAAAACAAAAAAACAAACAAACAAAAAAAAATCCAGCCCAATGGCGAAACAGACAGGCAGAGGCTTGAAAAGGCCTGGCTATGATGGACCTGAGGGCCTGTCCAAGCTAGTGGCCTGGGCCAAGCCAGCGTAGCCAGCACCGTTTCAGCCCAGCTCCTGTGTGATGTGGGGTGTAGTGAAGAACCCTGACACAAAGCTGCCATGCACTAGCAGCCACAGGCTAGAGGAGATGCTCTCTCTCTATCTCTGTCTATGTCTCTCTCTCTCCCTCTCACTGCCGGAATGCACTGAGTGACTGATTGAGGCAGGGAAGTTTCTCTAAGGGTGAATACAAACAGCACAAAAGAACAAAGTTTGGCTTTCAACTGCACATCCCGCTCCCTCTCCACCCTCTCTCCCTTTCTCCCTCCCTCCCTCCCTCCGCTATTTAACTGTCTCCATCCACCGTGAGGCTGTTTAATGGCCCTCCCACGCGAAACTAATGAAGACTTTTCATTGTTGTAGGAAGGCTGCTGAAATAATGGTGGTCAAATGACAACTCCCTCTCTCTCTCTCTTTTTTTCTCTGCCTCGCCGCCCCCATACCAGCTGGCCTGAGGTGAAAGCCAAACTGAGTTCTTCAACTGTCCCTCTCTCACTCTCTCTCTCTCTCTCTCTGTCGCTCTCTCCCCCTCTCTAGCCCTAGCATATGGAATGGTGTGAAAACATAGCTCTCCCATCTCTGCCTGTTCTTGTCGGATGGAGAATGGAGCGAGAGATGAGGAGCGGGCTAATCGATGGTGCTGTCATAGGGAATGAGAGGATGTTCAAGCGGATGATCAGACTTCAGTCATTACCTTGCGCGATTTCTTATATCCAGACAGCACACAAAAAAGAGCACGGGGCAGGTGGGGTCGGGGGGAGGAAGAAAAAAGGTGGGAGGAAGAAAAAAATGTTACCAGAGAAGAAGAAACAGAATGTCAGTACAAATAGAAATAAACCATGCAGCACAAAACATAAGCCAAAGGACAAGGATGCTCATTTCCACACCCAAAACACAGAGACGTCATGCAGGGCACATAAAACAACTCGATGGGCTTCAAAAATGAACATTCAAAAAGAGATCAGAAAAGACATAAAAGTCTACGACTAATGTTTTACTCGAGTGCACCCACACACTGCATTTGTATTTGCTTCATGACATGCTGCTGTAGTTAGAGCTCTCTTCGGCGGCACTCGGCCAGTCGAACAGTTCTGTAGGAGAACATTTCTCCTGGGGTGTGCTCTGTAGGCTGTGAGACAGCCTTTCATAACAGGACCCTTCTGCTCTCTTTTGCCCCATTTTTTTCTCCATCATCCTCTCCCTTTAATAAGATTTTCTGCCTCTGCGGCTGGAACCAAACACAATTACCATATGTAGGATGGCCTGATAAAAAAGAAAGAGAGCCATGGCATGTTTTAAGAAGACTTAAGTGCCTACGCACCAAATATACGGGCCTAATCACAAATGACGCTTTTTAGCGTAATGGGGGGCATACAAACGTTTCAACTGTTACAGCCCTAGCTTTGGACATGGCTGCACGTCACGTGACGCTGGTGCCATTTTGCAGGTTTCTGAGCACACACACACACACACACGCGGGAAGTGGTTTGTGTGGGTTCTTGTGAGTGGGTGCACGACTGCGCATTGGAAGTGCAGCGAAAACCGACTTAGAGATTCAAGCCATTTGCACAGAAAAACGCCAGAAAAATGGAAGACACGTACAGAAAAAAAAAAAAGAAATAAATAAAAATCACACACCCGAGGGGCCTTGCGGGGAACACTTCCAAAGCTTCACACACTCATGCTCCACATATCCGCATACTGTACATACTCCAAACCCGACTCCACAAGATGCACCAAGCACATCATGAATTTCTCATTAGCCAGAAAACAGCGCTGTTAAGCGAGGGAACAAAGTTGGCTCCACATTACCCAGCTCATTAAATGTTGGGAGGATGTTTGAAGTGAGATATATCGCTGCATACTGTTGCACGAGCAAAGTCCAGCACCCTGGCTCTGAGGTAGCGTGGAGCCAAGTCTGCCCGCATTTGGCTCGGGCACAGCAACACAGGCAGAAGTTTAAGGCGACGCTCAAGGCGCTCTTACCGGAGACTCTCCTCTGACGGGGTCTCTGCCGTTAACGCTGATTTCTCCCTTGCGCTGGGCCCGCTCCAGGTTCACTGTGTTCCACACGTTCAGCTTGATCTTCTCTTTGCTCCTGTTGCACACAAGCAAATGCATGCGCAAACACATTCACATTCAAGTTAACCTTTATTATCTCTAAAAAGGAAATTCTGCTGGCAACGAAGCTGTTGAACAACAGGACAAAGCAAGAGGAGACCATAGAGGCCCATTCTGAGGAAGCCTAATGGTTTCTGGGTCTGTAATTATGAGTTCATTTTTAGTTAATTCAAACATGTTTGTATTACAACACTAAGGAGGGTTTGCTTAGTTATATCTACCTACATACTACAGAGAATAGTTTCCAACCAAAACTAGCGCTTTTACAACATTAGTGTAAAAGCGCTAGTTTTGGTT
>JBBPCY010000136.1:25834281-25849143 GCA_037974405.1 Brachyalestes nurse | reverse complement strand
ACTAGCGCTTTTACAACATTAGTGTAAAAGCGCTAGTTTTGGTTGGAAACTATTCTCTGTAGTATGTAGGTAGATATAACTAAGCAAACCCTCCTATTAGATGCTCAATTAAAGACATTTACGGGTCAGGCAAACATAATTAGGAACTGACGGTGGAATAATTATTTTACAAAAAAGTTTTAATTTACGTTGGTTGGGACCATTTGAGGAAAAACATCCCTATAGACCTTCTAAAAGCCAGTCATAGATACATGACTGAATAAATAAATATGTGCAGCAGCATAACTAGTACGTTATTTTAAAAAATAGCGATATATTGGGGGTCATTGGGGGATTAATGCAGATATGCTATATATATATATATATATATATAAGGTAACATTTATGCTAATAAGTCTGTTACAAGCTTCAGATTTCTGCCATGAAATCGATTTTTTAATGCACAAATCATCCCGAAATAAACAATTAAAAATTACGAGACCGGCGCCGGGTCCAACCACTAGGGGCGGCTGCACCTGAAAGTTAACAGGTATTCAGATTACATGACCCAAAAAAATGCCTACAATAGAAGCCAATGGAAAGAGTCAAAATGATCGTCCATGTTAATCGGCAGCATGATATAGATTCAGCAGGCTGAGAATCTGAAGTATGCCTTTGTATAGATATGTTTGTATAGATATGTTTGTATAGATATGTTTGTATAGATATGTATTTTGTATGCAGGTGGCATCTTTTAGTTCTGCGGATCTTTACACCATGGAATCCATGGATGTTGCCCTCCTTTATACACTTAATGTTAGTAACCATTAGCTTGATATACAAACCAGCCATTTCCCCGGATAAGACTAGTTGGCTTGTGGGCTAACAATTGTACATGTATGAACAAACTGTTTTTTGTACTGATTAAGATCTACTCTGTTTTAAAGGTGTATCTGCTTGCAGTAAACAAAGCTCTTACAGAGCGTACAGCTAGAGCTGGTTCTGCCTACCTAATGACAGCTGGTCCCTTGCCCAGATCATATCTAAATTCCAGGATGCCATCATTCAGTGCGAGAGAAATGAAATCTCCTTTGCCATCTGTCCTCTGGCCGTTGTAGAAGATCATGCCGTTTGTGTCATTTGCCAGCAGCACCACAGTCATGCTCACCTTTTGCCTGCAGATAAATCATACAGTCATCACATTAGAGATTACATTAGGCTCGTGTACATCGTGACTAATCATATTACTAGGATTCTGGACTGACAGATGGTTTACAAAGCAGGTGTAAATATGCAGTGACAGGACTCAATAATAATAATAATTACCTCAGATCATGGTTATGTAAATGCAGGCCCTTCAACTCTAAGTAGGATTCACCCGTGAAGTACGGAATATATGCTCCGCGCTTCTCTGACACTGGGAAGAAAAAATACGAGTTTGTTCGAGTTTAAACAGCGGAGATATAACAACTTGATGACGGCAATTGTAATGTTTGAACCATTTGTATTCAACACGCCCACGTGCACACACACATACACACACAAGAACCTGCAGCAACTCACACACCTAGGCCTCTGAATTGAAGCACAATTGCATTCATTCAGCACAGAAAAGCCTTTCACTGCTAATTACGGTGGATTAGAACATACACGTTTTGGACGAGGATGGTATGCAGAGATTAAAAAGCCAATTAGCTATTGCTTAAAACAGTTGCTGACTATTGTACATGGGAGCACAAAAACCTGCAGACACAACAAGGATGTGTGCAGTCAAAGCCCATTTAGAAGAATCAACAGTGGGAGCCTTGCCAGTTCAATGGTCTGGAAAACAGTAGAGATCTTGTGTGCTTGCCTGTCCTGAGCAGGGCACCCCCTTCTGGCCTGAACTTGCATTGCACCTTGGCCGAGCAATATTTGGGTATGCTGGACTAGACTAGGGGAAAACAGGCACAGCTGGACACTAAGCCTGTAACAATTCTTATCCGGTATTGAAAAAGCAGAACTAATACACTGCTCTGTCTCCTCTGAGGGTCTCTCATTAGCAGCCTTTTGTCAAACCCACTGCAAATGATCAAAAGTATATAAGAGACATCAGTGGATCCCATCAGAACAAAAGAGGGGGGGTCAGACGGCTGGGATTTTTCCCGAAGTTGTTTTTCTGAAGGTGTGATTTTTGGGGCTGATTTTGTTACAGAAAATCGAAATGAAAATCGGAATCTGTATTGTATTTTCACCCCCCACCAGCAGACCACTGCACTAGCAAGAAACACGCTCCAAAACACAGCCAGAGCTCTAATGACAGAGCCAGCCTGGTGTGTGAAGCGAGCTGCTGTGAGGGTCTGTGCTCAGAACATTCAGATTTGATCAGAGCAGCGAACAACTATTGGTCGAGTTTGCATCACCACTCTACTCCATCATCATCCTCGCTGTTCCTGCGGCGTTTTCACTTCACACAGGGGACGCTTGCTTATTATAACACTCGTTTCTGCCACACACTCCCCCCACCACCACTCCCACCCCACCCCACCTATCTCTCCCTCCCAGTGACTCACTTACTCGCTCGCTCACTCACTTCTCCACTTGATGATCCCTTATCTCACAGTTGCCTTTCTCCCCAGACACTTTGCCTGACTGAGTCCCCATTAATCACGATGTGTGGCTGACTGATACAATTACTCATCTCATTGATTTAAGCGATAAAAAAAGGCACACTTCATGTGATGGGTGCGCTCAACTCATTGATTCTGGTTCACCTCAATTTATTTTAATCACTTGCTAATGGAGACTTGCTTGGTCAAAGGGCCAGTCTCCGGCCAGGTTCTGTGGACTGTGTGTTTGACGGGGCGCCTATCTGCGTACACATCCAGGCCCGCTTCCTACATCTGTGGCTCAAATTGCTTTTGAGAACTCTGGCAGTTTCATCAGGATGAAGGCGGGCTTGGGAATGAGATAAAGGGAAAGAGAGAAAGAGATACAAAACAAAAACTCTAAACCATGAAGAACTACTGAAAGAGCCAAAGGAGGCAGTCTCCTCCCGTCAGCTTCCTGCCGAGTCGCCATCTCTGCCTCACTGAAAGCTTCACCTGGGGGCGGCAAGCTGAAACTAACCAGCTAACAACCACATCAGCAATGCATCAAACAGGCCTGTCGCCCAATCCCCATGATTCAGCTACAGCCCCTCCACCCCCCCACATCTGGTCTGTTTGATCTCCCATTTCAGGATGGAAATGTACCGTCACGACGCAAACAGAGGGCTGGAAAACAACAGCACATTCCCTAACCCAGCGCCACCACAGCTCCTACGTAAAGCCTCTCTTTCTCCCAAGCACAGCTTCTGAAAAGCAGTTTCTAACTCACTTTTTTTTTTACTCCACACAAAAATCACTTTTTCTGCAGGCTTCTCCGAGCCAAACAGATGACAGAGCCAACCTGAACTTTTCTTGATATGAAATCAATATGAAATTTCTGCAGCGAAGTAACAGATTAGAGTCGATTCTGGAGCTGTACCTTTTTTGCAGTGTTTGCCCTCGCGGCCCATGGGGCACTCGCATTTGTAGCCTCCCTCTGGAAGAACGTGGCATTTCGAGGAGGGGTCACACAGGTTCGGCTCGCATGGGTTGTGAGCATCGGCGCAGGTGGGGCCTGGAGAAGATAACGGACATGCAAAAAAAAACCCAACATTACAATAGCAGCATTGAAAATGAGAAATAACAACAGACAAATAATACATCTCAAGCAGAGTCATTTTTATTGATTTTGGTATTATGTTATTTATTCATTTACGTATAATAAATTATGTTTTTATTTGCTTCACCTCTGTTTAATGTGATCCTATGTATTGGGATGGAAAGAAGAAATGGTACTAACTCGATGGGCATTGGTTTTATTATTTTTTTGTGCTGCAAAACTAACATGATTTCCATGCAAAAATAATAAAACCAGTAATACATATATTAATAAACGCCTAACGACTTACCTTCTCACCCAACCCTGTGTCACTTACAACACAGTCAAATCCTATCACTGGCTGTTACCGAGGCCTTCCCCTTGCATGGAACGGGGGCGAGGATTTACACTGTAATGGAGGTCATTTTCTAATAGGATTTTGCATTATTACAACTCCAGATTAAGCTCCGGAGCACCGAGACCCATTCGTGTGCTTTCCTGGCTGGAGAAGTGTAAATCGCTCATGGTTGCTGCCTTTGGCCCGTGCTGGGGACTCAATCAGAACGTTCCCATCATTATGTAGAGCGGAGAGAAGAGCAGCCACCATGATCGAATGAGAGCTCCTGCTGTTTCCCTGAAGGGCTTCTTCAGTGGCACTCTTTCTATGCTGTAAGTCAGCGAGAAGCTCCATCATGAAGAAAAGAGCGCTTCATCTCACACCCCTGCTCTTTAAACTTTAAAGGTTAGCCCTCATATTTATCCCTCTGGCCAACTCCTTTGTATATACATCTCCTTCAAAGGGCTTTCCATTACACCCTAGCCTTACCTGCTACAGTGCAGCGCAGAAATCAAGTGTGTGATACTGAAGTGTATTAGTATGAGAGTCGTTCAATAAACGCCGGCGAGCAGAACAACAGAGCCATTTACTGCAAGCAATATGTCTTGAGACCGAAGTAGCGGCAAAGATGGAAAAAAACATCTCCGATGTGAACAAAGAGAATAATGCAGCTTGCTCTTGGTGGCTGGCTGGCTGGCAAAGCTCGAGCCTCTGTCTTATCTCTCTCGCTGTAGATCACAAAGAGGTGGCCCTCACTACGGTGTGTGAGGACTTGGATCAGCGCTACCTGCTATTCTCCTCCGCCGCCTCTTCTTCAAGGGCCTTATTAGCGCTGAACTGCTGGACCGTGACCATTTCGAAAGGAGACTGGGGCAAAGGCCACAGACCAGCAGCAACAGCTCTATAAGTCTTCAAATGCTGGAGAAGCAGGACTCGCTATCGGACCAATTACTCATTCTGGTTTCTACAGAGGGAGGTAAAAGAGGCCCAAAAGAGCAACAAAGGCACACTGATTACTGCAATAATCAGAAGTGCAAGAAGTGGTTTGGGGGATACAGTCAGAATGCTGATCTAGTTCAGCCCCTCGAAGTCCGGTGACATGGATGCAGTTTTGGTATGCTATTTCAATCTTAGAGCATAATTACACGATTCATTACATATGTCAGGAACAGACTTATTTAACTACATTGACATTGGATGCACACAGTTATTTGTTTTCGGCAATTTACATTAGAGATGGACCACAATTTTGTCCACAGAAAGAGAAAAAAGCAAAAAAGAAGAAGAACACATAGATCTAAGACTTACTGTAATGGTAAAATCGTAAAAAAAAAACCATTGTAAAAAAATAACTGCAATGGTATTGACACTTAAAAACAGGGATTCAAAATGTTCCCTTCACTGCTAAGCACAGACACGTATGAAAGATTTAAGCAGCAGTTTCTACAAAGACGTTATGTAAGAAATATCTAATCATGGTTCGCTCTGTTCAAGTACTGGGGTTCAGCACCCAATAACTTCTCAATTACAGGTTTAATTCCACTTCAGAATTGCAGAGTTAAAAGCACAATATCCTGCCCGATATGCAGAATAGTGCAAATCAGCAGCAGATTAAGGAAATGTCCCTGCCAGCATGCAGATGTATCTGATCTGTAGCCACAGCTTTTGAAATGATGAAAAATATCCACTAATGCCAGAGTCAATGTGCAAAGCAGAACTAAAAATGACTGCAATTTGTTGACCTGGGCTGCACTGTGGCCTTCATACTATAGTTTATTCTCAGCCATTTTAATAAGTTTATTTAATGATCTATTTTTACTATTGCCAGAATTTTTGGTTTTATATTTTTTGACCCAGTGAATTTTAAATGTCAGTTTCTGCCAAGAGCTTCAATTTCAGTGCATCACTAATTTACACTCGGAATTGTCTCCCCTCAACAGCAAATGACAAAACATGACAAAAATGTGAAGGATGCTTTTTCTTCCTCAAAACAGCAGTAACTTGACCAAATTCAGATCATAATAGTTGATCTCCTCTTCTATTTAAACAAATGTTTGAAAATGTATTCTAGTTTAGAGCTGAAAATGTGAAGTTCAGAGTGAAAATGACGAAAGAGTTCAAATTCTAAATCGTTTAGTAATTTTTGATGATGGTTAACCTGGTAAGGGTTAAGTCCTGGTATGTTTGCAATTGGCATCAGATTTAAGCAGTGGGAAATAAACTGTTAGGTCTGTGTTGCATCATTTGTCTGTCGTGATCTCCTGGTGCAGGTCAGCCTGAGCGGTGTTGTCCTTATTTTCTCCCTTAGCAAACTCCTCTCCACCTACTTCTCATCTACCCTTTAAAGAGGGAGATAAACACTCATCCATCTTACTGTAACCTCCCTGTAGGATGCTGATTACACATGCACCCTCTGTTCTGCCTCATCCTTCATCCACGGGGACCAGCTGCTGGACTCACGATCTCGATCCCTATCCAGATCTGATTGTGAATGGGCCCAGCTTCTCCTCGCACGAAGCGCATTATGAAAGATGGCTGACTCAGAATTGGAGGATAAAAGAGAGACGGGAGAGGGCATAAGGGTGAACTCACCAGAGAAACCATTGACACACTTGCAGTGGAAAATCTCAGCTTCTTTGACGTGGCAGGAGGCTCCATTCTTGCAGGGGTTTGGTGAACACGGGTTGTTGCCGCACTCACCAACGGCTGTGCCGTACAGGACATTGCCCCCGTTCTCCTGCAGGTTGTACATCATGTTGTTGACGTCCAGGTGGCGGATACAGCCTACCAGACCAGAAGAGACCGAGGTTCTGTCCTGCACTCTGAAAGAAAGCACATATTTAAACACCTTTAATCTACAGCACAATACGCACATAAGAACCTGCTACAATCTTTCTGACATGTTGTTATATCTATAAAAATAAACAAATTTCAAGTTGGGTACTACTACTGTTTTTTGTTATGAGGCATAGTTTTTGTCGATTGTCAACAGAGTTGTGTGTGAACTAGAGAATATACACAATATGGACAAATGTGTTGGGACACCTCTTAATTTTTGAATTTAGGTGACCTCTTACTTCCAGCAGTCTTAATGCTTCAGTATACCAAGACATTTTGGACAACGGCATGCTTCCAACTTTGTGGACACAGTTTGGGGAAGACCCTTTTCAATTCCAGCATGACTGTGTCCCAGTGCATAAAGACATGGCTGGAGGAGTTCGGTGTGGACGAACTTGACTGGCCCACACAGAGTCCTGACCTCAACCCCATCCAACACCTTTGGGATGAACTGGAACAGAGATTGAGAGCCAGGCCTTCTCGTCCAATATCAGTGCCTGACCTCATAAATGCTCTACAGAATGGATGGGCACAAACTTGTGGAAAGCCTTTCAAGAAGAGTGGAAGCTGTTATAGCTGCAAAAGGCAGACCAACTCTGTATTAAAATCTTTTGAATGCAAAGTCCCTGTTGGTGTAATGATTTGTTGGCATCCCAATACTTTTGTCCATATAGTGCATCTACAGTCATGCGCATAACTGCACACTAACCCTAAACTGGGCAAGTGAAAACAGTAACTGCTCCTTATAATGTGCAGAACTCTCTGTAGTGTAGGGGTGGCCAGATTAGGTCTAGGTGGGCTGGTGTACAGGGCGGTTTAGTATGTGACCTCTTCTCATCCTCACTAAACCTGGGAAGTAACAGGTGAGTTGAACCGGGTGTGTTTAAGAAGAGAAATCACCAAACTGTGCTGCACAGCGGCACTCCAGGATCTGATTTGAACACCCCAGCTGAAGCGAATGTACTTTTTTTTTTAGCTTAGAAAGTTGACAAAACATGTAATTTGACCAAAGTCATCTAAGTAAAGTAATAGATGATTTTTGTTGTTTCGTCTCTGTACTCCAGCACACCAGATTTAAAATGAAACAATAAATATGATGATAAAGTGCAGAATGTCACCTTGAATTTGTTGGAGGTATAACCCTTTTTATAGCCTAAACAGCCCCCCTCCATTTCAGGCTGACGCGCGTAATTATACGAAGGAACATAATCTTAAACAAAACTGCGACATCATGTTTGGTATTTTGTTGCTAATTCCTTGCAACTGATGTCTGCCTAAGTCTATGACCCACAGACATCCCCAGATGGCGTGTTGAAGCTTTGCCAGGTCTCTAATGCTGCCATTTTCAGTTCCGCCTTGTTTTCCGTGGCTTTTTGCCCTTACATATGCACTGCGCTGTATAGGAAATAGCTCCAAAGGGATATAAATGATATTTTTGCAACAGCCCCGACCGATGCTAATTCCTTTTAGCTATTTTTGTTCAGTCCCATTAAATCTTATTAGAGGAAATGTCTATCTGCCAGCTTTTAGCAGCCAGACAAATCAGACTGCTTCAACCAGTCAACAAAGTCATTAATCCATTACTCTCCATTTTCTTCTTGTAAGCTCTCCTAATTGGGAAGTATCTGGCTGCTGTGCTGAGCTTTGATAACAGGATAGGGAACGAAGCAGTAAGCCTTACTCCTGGGTCATCTCCTCAGGAACACCACCAACGAAGAGGTGTGTCTCCAGGTTGAGACCGTCAGTGCCTGCAGGACTCTGTCCCTCCACAGGATTCTCCGAATCCACGCTCAGCGCAGCGTTGCGCCTGTTACGGTTCACCACTAAGAGATGCCACTGTCCAGGCCTTATCTGGACCCTGCTGACCACGGAGCATATCCCAGAACCTGTGTCAAACCTAAGACAGAGTGTAAGTAGAAAGGAGACTTGGGTTAACCATTGCTTCATCAGAAATAATACGGTTTCAAAGTCTAGAATTATCTGATGTACATTTTTGTCATACAAAATCACTTCTACAATGTTATTATACACAGTTCTAACGTTTTCAATAAGGATTTCAATTATAATCAGAAACTGGACACCAAAATGTGCTTTGCTTTATACTTCTGAGTCATTATGGGGAAAAAACAAACCAAAAAAAAACATTATTAAACGATAGTTAAACTGTCTATTGTAAGACATGTAAGAATTGTGAACATTTATGCTATAACTTTGTAACATTTGAGAAGCCATTTAGAATCCCCTGTAACTCTGTTCCTGTAAATGGCTAAAACAACTTTCCACCCTTATAATAATTAGGTGAAACCTGTAATATGGCACAGGACTAGTATTTAAGAATAATGTTTAAGGGGTCCATATTTTCTTGCGATTTTTTGCCCTATAATAGTCATGTGGTTTTATGAACCACAAATGTGTGTCACTTTCACATGACCATGTTCCAACATTCATCAGAACTGGCTGTTTTTGTTACTGTGCCTTTAAGACTGATTTTTGTAAATCTGATTGGCTGCCTCGTTCAAAAAATGTGGAGCTACACTGCTGTAGGCTAAATAGATGGATGAAAGTAAGTGTGTGAAATAAAAAATTGGGCAGCTCAGTTTCTTTTAAACAAGTTTCATATTACTAAGAAAACTGATTCCAAAGTTTTGAAAAGCAACGTAAATAAGTTTGATTTACCTGAGCTCCACCTTTCCATCTACCAAAGCCAAAGAGAGGAAGTCCTTCTTGCCGTTCTGGCTGTTGTAGAGGAGTATCCCCGAACGGTCCGAGGCTCTGAACTCCATGGCAATGCGCACGGTGTGGTAGGCTCTCATGGTTGGGAAGGCCAGGTAAGATTTGCCTCCGAAGGACGGGGTGTAATACTTTATCACTGAGGAAAAGAGAAAGTAAAGGCAAGATAAAGCGGGTTATTGGAACGTCTCAAACGAGCCTCCAATCCTTCAACGGCCTGCTCTCTACTGATAAAGCAACATAAAAACATCCTGGGCAATGAGTCTCCCTCAGATAGCACACGAGAGCATGCCTGTGGTAGGTTAGCGCCGGAGCACTGCTTGTTCTCTGTTTGGTCCAATATACTCCGCCACCAAGACAGAGACGCCGAGACAGTGATAAGTTCATTGAGTAATTGCTGTCTAATCTCTCAGGACCGTTCTGAGTTTGCTGCGTACATTTCATACTCAGATTCCCATTGCTTAGGCATTTATCATCAACACCTCTCTCTTGGGAAAATGGCTGGCTGATGAAGCCTTCTCTCTTCATCACTCTTTAATGGCCTGATTGATCAGAGGGAGGGCTTGGTGCTGCATACAAGCCTTCAATTAGCCACCTTTTTTTTTTTTTTTTAATTCCTCAGCGCACAGCGTTTTATCGCAAACTAATGCTCATTAAAGCAATTAGTGTCAATTATAATCTGATGCAGCTGTGAGGGGTAGTTTCTCACCCAAAACTATCGAGAGACAGAATGATGGGAGCTGCAATTCCTAAAGCGCCACAGCAGGACTGCAATTTGTAGCCATCATTGCGCTATTCTCTTCATGAGGAGTGCAAAGTCTTTTGTCATTCTGTGGAGGAGTGAATACAGTGATACTGTTTTTTGGCATCTCTGAATTCCTACACATATACATAAAAGTTTGGGAACCCCTAGTTTATTAACATGTTTTGAGCAAAGGAGTTTTCTTTATGTCACGTGCAAAAAAATAAAAAAAATAATGCACCCCTTGTCCAATATGATGTTTTGCTGATGGAAGTGAAAATCAGTACAAATTCTCTACAGCAAAAATAATGCACAAATATTTTTGCTTAATTTAAGACGGATATTTACTTTTTTTCTTTCCAGTATGGTAACTTAGCAAATGAATAAATACTGTGCCCTATAATTTTGCAGATAACTCATATTTTTTGCTCCGGGAGGAGCAAGGATGTGTAGTTTGCATGGCTGTACATTAAAAATAAACCTTAAATCTTGCCATTTTCTTGCAAAACGAAGGGAACGGCTGACAAAAGTGCTACCTAGGACCAAATCCGCTTGCTGTGACATTCGAACTTTACATTTACGGCATTTATCAGATGCTTTTATGCAAAGCGACTTCCATTCCCTAACTACAGGGGGCAGTCTCCCTGGAGCAACTTGGGGTTAAGGGTCTTGCTCACGGACCCAGTGGTGGTCTGCTGAAGGTAGGATTCGAACCCATGATCTCTTGGTCCGGAAGCAAGTATCCTACCCACTGAGCTACCTCAACCCCTGATTGTGCTATGCATTCTAAGCCAATTTTTGAGAAAACAGGGTTTCCAAAACTTTGTACACAGAAACCCAGTTTCTGATTTTCTCACTTTTTTCACACACAGCTCCGCCCCTTCCTGCAGGACAGGTGCAGGTGAAGTCATCGCCGTCCTCCTCGCAGGTGCCTCCATGGCCGCAGGGCTGGGAGTCGCATGGCCCTGTGGGCTTGGTGTGCTGCGGCACAGGCCGGGTCTGGAGGCGCGTGACCGGGGTGGTGTGAAGCTTGTTAGGGGTGCTGGTGACCGGAGTGGCTGTGGTGGTCCTGCGGGTGGTGTAGGGTCGTCTGGTGGTGGCCGGCCAGTGCATGGAGACGGGAGTAGTCGTTGGCGGGAGGGTGGCAGCAGTGGTGGTGGTCGGGGTGGTGACGGTGGCCACTGTGGTGGTGGTCGTGGTGAAGGATGGAATGGAGAGACCTGAGAAAGGGAAAGTAGGAAAGATAATGGGCAAACTTTGTTGGTCCTGCATCAGATCAGATGTGATGAAAGAATAGACAGGTGAGCAGTTTAAACGTACCATGTTTGGTAAAATTGATATGCCCCACCAAAGGCTCTTTCACTTCGATGCCGGTGTCTTGAGTCGTCTCTAGCTGTTTCAGCAATGATGCCTTAATGTCTTCCCCGGAAAACCTGGTGTCTGCACCCCGAGGCCATGGCAGGATGGAGACGAGACAAAAAGGAGAACGAGGTGAGCATGTACTGGAGCGCAGGGAGAAAACCACCTATTCTACCCCCTCAGACATTACACACAGCAATAAATACACGGGGCAAAGCCCGCATGTAATAGGCCCGTGGGAGTGGTCGTCCTCCAAGTGCTGTACATTTCAGGGACGGTGGAATGAAGGGCTGTCATAACACTTTCACAGATGGCCCTGTTACTGGCCACTGCAGACTGCCTTTATGACAGGCTCTTGTGCTGGAATAAAAGACGCTGAATGGGGCCAATAAAAGGCGAATGCGGGAGGAGTTTTTTCTTTTTTTCCTCCCTCCATTGGTAGGAGACGCTCACACAACTTTAATGACTCACAGAGGAACGAGGCTGAATTGAGGCAGATCTCTGAGAGACTTTTTTTTTTTTTTTTTGGAATCACAATGCAGAGAGCACTTCGCCCGGCCACTCCTGCTGTAAACAGCCCTGACAAGACCAGAGCACAGAGCTGGATTCTTTCATACAAGTTAAACACCTCATTTTACTCTATTGAATTATATCTCCTCCAACAAAAAAGGCGGTTTTTATGCGTCTTTTATTTCTCGCCAAAGGCCTGCTTCTAAAGGGGCACAGACTCAGGGAATTCTGATGTGCTTAGAGTCTAAGGAGTGCTTACAAAGCTTAGGATGGTAAGAGGCACTTCACAAATAACACAAAAACTAGCTCTGGAAAAAAAAAAGCCACTGGGAGATGGAAAGAAGATGAGTCACTATAGAAACAGATGGAATAATTGAGACCACAGAGTGCACACTGGATAAACAATTTGTAGCTGCTTCATGCAGGCCTCTTCATGGCGTAGATGCGCGCGCCCCCAGTTGGTTCAAGTTGCACATTTTCACAGTGGAAATAAGCTTTATGTCATCAACAGCTAAATGCTGATGTTCCATATGCTACACTTATTTGCCACATTTGAGTGGTCTATGTCTAGTTTTCTAGTGCTGTTCAGAGTGAAGATGCTGGGGTGGTTGAAAAGCAGCTTCATCCAGCCGCTGACAAATGCTGGTGTATATGGGTAGTAATGCTGCATCACCAATGACTCATTTAAGTGGAAAAAAAACAGAAAACCCAGGGTCTCTCTGAGATCTGCATTCAGTAGCAGCTGTTGTAAGGTTGAACAGGGTTATACAACACTGGCAAAAATCACATTCAACCTCAATTTTTTGTGTTACTGGGCACACTCTTCAAAAGACTATGTGCAATCAAACTAATGTTTGAAAGGTGATGCGATTCATGTGTCATTGCTGATGTCGTTTCCAGTATGCTTAACACTGATTGGCTTTAAAAACACAGTTCAGCTTGGTAGCATTTTAAGATGGAAATGAAATATTATGTATTAACACACAACACTGTACACTGTAGCTTGGCATTTTGTCAAAGCCTACAATATAGTGTGCTACAATTTCTTATTCTATTTGATGGCATTTTTGACAGTGTCACCTTGTCCAAACTGGCAACAATTTCTGTAAAATTAAATCATTTGGTTAACCTCTTTTCTCTGTGTCATTCAACCTCAAATCACAAATTAAGTGACAAAAAATCTCCATCAGACACAAAATATCACAATAACACAAAAGGTCAATAATAAACATGCATACACATTTATATCTTTGAAACTTACTTGCTTTGGGAGTTACATTACCTGGGTCAAAGTGGGCCTCTATACTGGCGTTGATGGACATGCTGGGTTCCAGACTGGTCACTCGGACACTCTGGAAGTCCTTATGCACCTCAGATTTCCGGAACAACTCATTGAGCTGAAGAAAAGAAGCAAAAAAACATGGAAATGTGCAACGCCCCGGTCGATGGAAAGGGTAATAAACTTGATGTTTTGATCCAATTCTCGTTAAGAGCACATTCCTCCTACAGGATGGGAAAGTGTGTCATTGGAAAAATTGTACAAAACCCCACTGGGTCTGGGCGCACAAACTGACATTTAACTGCAGTGCAGAAGTAATTACATGAACACATTTCGGAGGCTGAAGTAAATGTCACGTTACTAACGACGCCCGTTCGCATTTGGTTTGGCTTCCGCCTCGGAGTGTGTAGGTGCATGTCGTCCCAATCTCCACGGAACACGAGCGAGGGTTTCCACTATTTCAATTCTCGCAATCTGAAACAGTGGATCTTCTGTATCTAACCACAGTTCCTTTTGCTGGGATACGTAACAAAAGCGTGCCGACCACACTTCATCTACAATAGACTGGTCACGACTGGAGAAATTGAAAAGTGGCTCCTAATTTAGTCCGTATTCAATCAAATGGTGCCCCTTTCTTGTAGGCTGTCCCAAGAGCTCTTCACTGAGTGTGGTATTGTTAAAGAGCCTCCATGGGTGGCCTTTCCAGTACCCCACTTAAGATGCCCAAAAGGCCTCTCTTCTCTCAGAAGCACCATTTAGCATTGAAAAAGGGAGGAAAATTATACTATGCACAATGCCTTCCGCATCCGAGCTAATCCAATACATGTTTATTTGGAGCACCTCTATTCCAAAAGGTACCCCCCTCTCCAACACAGAAGCCTAGAAGCAGCCGGAACCCCACAAAAGGCAAGTTTCAATCACGGTTTATCGGGTGCAGCGACCCGGAAACATCCCCTCTCCTCTGGTGCTATTTACACACGGTCTAGCAGAGCAGGCTGTAGGCTGAGGGACAAGCAAGATGGGTAGAGTGCAAAAGAGTGACAAAAAAGAGGATGAAGAGGGGTGGGGCTGTTTCTACTGCTATCTTTTGGCCCAGCTGAGCCTGCAGGGTGTCTAACACACGCTCACACACATAGGATCAGAACATGCTAGAGGCCACAGACACCATTTCCACAGCCCTGTGCTGTCAATGCCCCAATCTAGGATCACTTTTAGAAAAAGTGAGGTGTGTGTGTGAGTGTGACCAGAGGTGGGGGGTGGGGGGTCTGGCTTGGTTTGTGATATGATGTGCCAGTAATCTCAACTAGTTTTGCTTATGTGGTTTCTGACGCTGTATACTGAACTGTTCAATTCAATTCAATTCAATTTTATTTATATAGCGCTTTTAACAATGGTCATTGTCACAAAGCAGCTTCACAAATG
>JBBPCY010000136.1:25811730-25826710 GCA_037974405.1 Brachyalestes nurse | reverse complement strand
GGTTTATTTGAGAAACGAGGAAGTGTATCAGAACTGGATCAAACACTTTGATGAGCCTGTTGGTGTATAAACGTCATGATGACGTCATAATGTGCAAATTACATAAGTATATTTATACCCCACATAAACTTTGGGTCATGCCCAACATTGTTCTAATTTACAGTAAGTCTCTATCTTTAACCACTTTTAAGCCACAAGCTTTTGAAATATTGATGTCAAAATCCAGTTAAAAAAAAAAAAGGCACTTAAATGGTTAAACTGCCGTCATATCGTAAATGTATCGCCAACACTTTACTATACATATTGTGACATTTTTGCATCACGATATATTGTACCACAATATATTGTTACACCCCTACGATTCACAGTTACCTTCTGAGACAATGTCCTGTCAAACATAAGGGAGAGACTATGTTTAATTACTCATCTTCTCTCACATGATAGCAATAGGATTAAGGGAAATAACAGGGCTGCATTACCGATCGGCTCTTCTCCACTTGCTTCCGTTCCGCTACCTTCCATGTCGTCATCCCCACTGGGTTCCCCACTGCCTGAGTCCTCAAAGCCGGGGCTGGAGGTAGGGGATGGGGTGCGGGGTGGATAGTGGGGTGTGGTGAGGCTTTGGACGGTGAGAGGCGGGGAGAGTTTCTGATGATCAGGCATCGCGTTCACCTCGATGTTGTCGATAAACTCCTCCTCATAGTCGGATGGGGTGGTGGTGAGGCCATGGTGTGGCGAGGTGACCCTGAAGTGTGCGGTGGGAGGGGTGGCGCGTGGAGTGATCAGGAGGGTGGTGGGCTTGACCCCAGGCTCTGAGATGGATTCTGGGAGGAAAGCAGGAATGGATTGATGGGTAAGCAAAGATGGAAATGTTTCTCTAAGCCCCAGTCCCTCTCCTGCTTTTCTATGCTCTTCCATTTGTTTGCCTAATTTATTATTTTTTTCCCCAGTTCTTTTTTCCTTACTGGAGATATGGCTGAGTGCTCTGCATGGCTCTCTGTGGGGCGCCCAAATCTTAAGCTCTATTTGAATGCTTCGCAGATTACTATCAAAATCAGCTAGGTGGAAACGCTAGGAATAAACCTACTCCCATCTGTGAAAAGCATCATGTTTCAGTCAGGTCATTTAGGCTTCATTAAATTCAACACCATGAACACCTCTGCAGTCTGCCTGTCAAACGTATCCATAGAGCAGGAACCTGGCTTCATTCATGCACCCTTTCAAAATGTGCTAAGGGCTGACAAGGAAGCCAGATCCGGCATGGATCCGATCAATGATGCAGCAGAGTGAAATCTAGTGTGGTAAGCCGGCCAGAGAAGCAGCATCCAGCTCTAGTCCTCTAGTGTCTAGTCTCAGTCAGCTTTAATCATAGCTTTTCACAGCATTTCTGAAAATATGAGTTTGAAACCGAGTGACTGAAACTTTAACTCGAGATGGTTTTACTGAAATATGGTGTTGTTCCTCTGAACAGGGGGTAATAAAAGATGTGAAACTCAAGCATGCTGTTTCATCTCTGTTATTTTATTATGAGAAGCCAAGCAGAGCTCTCCCTGCTGGATATTTGCACAAACGACCAACTTCCTATAGCATTTTGTAGCCACAATAAAAGCAAAACCAGACCTGCTTGGTCATGCTTACGGACTTTACACTTCGTTCAGTATATTACGACGGTTTGAACAATAATTATCATTATTTTGAATCCCCTGCTTATGTGATGTTCACAAAACAAACAGCAGGCATTAGCGGAGCCCTGCTCATTCATATTATAGTTATAATCAGGGTTTCAGTCTGGACTGCTTTCATACAGAGGCGCAATACAGGGCCAATCAGAACAGATGTCATTTACATGTACAGCATAGTCAGAAAAGAAAGGTGGCTATAGAATGGTCATGTAATAATTAATTATTACACACAGACACACATACACACACACACACACACTATAGGTAGAACTAAAGGGGAAAAAAGAAAATACATTTGCCCAAGTTTGACACAGCTACAGCAAGTGCAAAATTAAAATTACATATCAAAGAAAGTCTTTGATGTCTTGCCCCATTAAAATCAGCAAGGACAAAAGTATTTAGCTTGTGGACTTTTGAACAGAGTATAATGAAGGGCTTCCTCGCTGTTGGGTTACACTTGACTGCGGAGAGTGGCTGAGCCATGTGTTTGAATGTGTTTGTATGTGTGCATGTGTGTGTGAGAGCGAGTGTGTTTCTGTAGATATGAATTATATATACTCAAAAGTTGCCCTCCTGTAGGGTTGCTTTAATCACAGACAGCCGGAGCGCCGAGTGATGAATGATTGATATAAATAGGGCAGAAATGCAGGGTTTAGCTCCGGCTTCAAAGCCGGCACGTGCTCTGCTCACAGAGCGCCCGCATCCGTCAACACTAGCACCGCCGCAGTCTTGTCAACACAGCCGCAGACCTCCTCTTCACCAGAGAAGGAGCGGGAGAAAGAGAGATGCGGTCATGATGCTAGCATTAAACCGCACAAGGCCTTTCTGCACAGCACAAATATTCTCTGATCTGAGCGATAAATAGGACAAGAAGCGCGCCGCAGGGGAATCAACCCACACTTTCAGGCTACGCTAGGCTGTTAAGGAGACCGTGGGAACAGTGCAGCCATGCGAGCGTGACAATAGAGCGGCCTGGATTCTGCCTCGGAGAGTCCCTTGTGGACGGCCTAACCGCACTTCAATTGGATCTGTGATACCGTAAAGCACCGGCTCTTAAACGGCATGCTAATCATGCTAACGTTTGATAGGCAATTAGCCGGCGAGGTGTGAAACTCCACGGGCTTACAGGAATAGTCTGTTTATCCGACAGGCTGTCTGAGAGGAGCCAAGAGGAGTGGGGAGTGGAGAAGATACGGCAGCTCAGCGCAGGAGTGCAAAGATGCTATCAGCGTGTGTTGTGGCACATGTTGCTTTTCTCCTCGGCTACACCTGTCATTCAGGATTCGGGCCTGCCGTTAGCTCCCAGGTAGAGAAAATCTGGGGTGTGGGCTTGCTATAAGAGCCTGAGCTCTGAGGCTTGTCAGATACACACACACACACACACACACACACACACACACACACACACAAACACACACAAACAAACACACACAGGCATACACTGTACACCAGCTGAGGAAATAAACAGCAACTGGCACCACAAGTGATTCAGCGGAAGCATAGCCTAATCAGGTTTAACGCTCCATTTGATTTTCCAGAACGAAAAGCTGCAATATTGGAGGTGGAGGGATGGTTGAGGTCGGGGGGGGGGGTGTCATTGTCATTTACTGTTGCCTCAGCTGTGTGGTTAGCTTTGAAAGGCAGTTATTAAGATGGCTTTCTGTCTTTTCCACAATTTGAGAAGGTGTGCAGAGGTGGGGGACAGAGTAAGAGTGAATAAGACCTCAAAGGGGAAGGAGCAAATAAGATAAAAAAAAAAGAGAAGAGAAGGGATGGAGGGTGACAGAGAGAGAGAGAAAGAGAAAGACAGAGAGGAATAGAAAGTGAGGGAGAGGAAGAAAAGATGAAAAAAGAGCAAATATAAAAAAAACAGAAATAAAGAGAAAAGTGAAAGGCAGATAAAAGAGACCGAGCAATGGTAGAAGGAAAAGAGAGGCAGAGGAGAAAGGAGAATGGAAAAGAGAGGAAAGTGGAAAACGGGAGAGGAAGGATGGGTGAGCGAAAATAAGAGTGGGCCAGGACAAGAAAATCAAGGCTAACGTTGAGGGCTGAGAGACGCTGGTGCCATATGCTTGCTTATGGACTGCCAGTTTGCCGCAAACATACAGGTGATGACATCATATGTGAGTGGCGGGGGGCTGCCAGCCCTTGGCCACTCATTGTGCCAAAAGTTTCCCGAGCATTCAGCTGAGCCAGCTGGGCACCTGAAAGCTCTCCCTCACGTTGTGTTCGCGTTTGTGCCTCTCACAGCGATGACTGCTCTGTTCTACCAAGACACAGATTGGGCAGGCTACTCATGTTTGCAGGCTGAGCGTGGGGGAGGCTCGTAGGCTGTTTTTTAACAGCACTGATGTCATTTGTTCAGCATAAGAGTGTTCGGCAGGGGGTAGAAGACTGGGGAGTGAGAGAGGGTGAGTGAGACAGAATAAAAGAGAGCAACAGAGAGAGACTTTTTCGCTAATTCCCACGCAGCCACACGTGAAATGAGCTTGTGATCTAGCTCCCCCTCCACCTCGGGGCTGAGGAGCAGCCGGCGGCCTGCGTGCTGCCGTGGAAGAAATTAATAACAGTCACTGCTGTCACTGGCTCCCCCTCAGGCTGGGAGAGAGAGACTGCAGCCCCAAGACGTCGGCCTCTCTTCTCCCACAGCTCGGGCTAACTTGCGCACAGGCGCGGGATTACATGCCAGACACGCAGCTATCGCCAGGCAACAGCCAGAGAGAGAGAGGATCTCTATTTAATTTCAATAACAACCTAGGGGATAGGGGCAGTAATCGCAACATGATCTCTGAACATCAATTTGCTGCGTACTGTATCTCTCACACTGCAGTGGCCCTGTGGCACTGTGGCTCTACACAACACACCGCGGCAACACACTGAACTGAGGGGCGGAGGTGTTGAGGCTTAGCCTGCTGCCCGGGTTTGACAATTTTCGCATCGTATAGCGGTAGTGTGGTTGGATCTCCTGAGGGTGACACGAGGTTAGATCCTGGTGGGGTTGCCCTGCTGTGGTTCTGCTTGCCCTTGGGAGATGCTCCAACACTTTGGAGCCACTTGTATGTGATATTCCTCCTCTTGCTGCTAGCCTCACCTGCCCTGCATTCCAAATCCAGAAAAGAAAGGTACTCCTGCACTTGCCCTCAGGGGGAAATCCTTGCTGCCATCTTGAAAGGCAGTCCATTTCTCAGAAGAGTTAGGGAAAGTTTCCACAGCGAACCCTCAACCTGACTCAAGGGAGGCAGCAAAAAAGCACAATATCCCAAGATGCTGCTACCAGACTGTAGATATCAAGCAGCACCATGTCTCAAGCCACTGCTCACTTTCTGCAGTGTCATAGTGTAGCACTGTGTTTTGTCGCTTAGCATCGTTTAGCAGACACAGCAAGTACATATTTATGTACATAAATATCAAGCTTGGGTTAACTTTTCCCTCCATAGTTTTGATGCAATGCAACAAATTTTAGTGAATACTGTATATCATGATTGGTATCAACTAACAAACTCCTCACAAACCTCAACTATGCAGGCATTACCCAATCATGTTTGTGAGCAAAGGTGAAAAAAGACTAATTTAGTAAATCTGGCTGAGGTAGCAAACCATTAACATTTGCTTGTTGATCAAAAAGACTGGACGTCACCAAACATTGTTTGGTTGTTCAGTGGCATTAAGATAAAGATGTCAAACGAAAGAACAGATCTACAGCTCTGTTAATCATCCTGGACAAACAAAAATTGTCCTAATTTTTGAAACTTTCAGCAAATTTCTTTGGCCTATGTCGGCACACAGCAGTATAATCATATTAGAGTGGTTTTAATTATTTTGTAAATGATGTAAATTGAAGCAATGTGTGGATATTGGAAAGGGGGGTGTATGAACTTGAGTAGGAATCAGGCTGGGCATGCTGCAGGAGCCAGCAGCTGGCATCACCCGTCACGCTTGCCACCCGCCTCAGCACCCGTCTCAGAGCACGTCCCAATAGAGGGCTCCTCTGACGCAGGCTGGCACTCTGCTCTTCACACGCTGCCAGCATGCCAGCCCCAACCCTGGCCCTCTCCCAGAATCCCCCTTTCTTCATAACCAGAGAGTGCGAGTGAGAACACGCGAGAGAGAAAGAGAGTGAGAGAGAGAGTTTGAATCAATCTCACTCTGCCAGCTCCGCTCGTCCGGCCCCAGTGTGGAGCTAAAAGTTGCAGCAGCAGGTTTCCAAGCTCTGCCCCACAGACAGTGCGCCTAACCCCCTCCCTCCTCCAGTCCACACAGGGGGGCTGCAAACCAAACAGTCCAAATGTCGCCCCCCTTCCAGGGGATTCAAAGACTCAGGTTTGGAGCCAAGCAGCAGCCTCTCTATCTACAGGGTAGCATCTGGTAGGCAGCATCCTGATCCCCTGGACCCCCACACACATCTAAACACACACACCACTACCAAACACACACACAGACACATACACACACACACATACTACACACAGACAAAGACACAGATGATCTTTTATTTCCCGTCAGTCCTGAGATGCTACCCCAGAAGAGAGCCTAAGCAGGAAGATCTGATAGGTTAAACCGGGCTTCCTTACTGTGCGTGTGTGTGTGTGCGCGCATGTCTGTGTGTATGAGTGAAACTGACATGCGTGAGAGCTGACAGTGGTCTGTCTCTGTCATTCATCATAAGTCCACAAAGACAGATTTCACTGTCACTATAAGAGCTGGCCAGCAATGATGTATTTGTGTGGGAGTATATGGGTGGGTGGGTGTGTGTGTGTGTGTGTGTGTGTGTGTGTGTTTGTGTGTGTGTGTGTGTGTGTTACATTGCCTACCAGAATGGGCTCGAGAGCAGTCTCACCTATGCACTGGCCTAAGTGCTTCACAGTAATTTCCTTGTCCTGTCGACAGGCAATAGTCCTCAGCTGGCACTGGTCAGCGTAGGTCACACCATCGGATCCACACACCTGCCCACACACACATTCACACACACACAACTGATTTTACACACTGATAACAAGTACTCTATCAGCTGTGAAGTTCAGTACCTGTAGAGTTACTTAACTGCCCCCCCCCAAATTACCTTGCGTCTTGTGTGCCGAATACTAATGCTAACAAGCACTGGCAGCTTATTCTCCAAACTGAGTGTCTATCCTCTAAACTTTGAGTGTCTATCCTCTAAACTTTGATCAACACTTGATTGGGGTGGGTGATATGACAAAAAAAAAATCAGTTACAGTTTTTAAATGAATATACATGCACATCCTTTACATTTAATGCACAAATTGATGTTTATTTGCCAAAGTTAACCTTTCTAAATTCAATTTTACATTTAATTGGAAAAGAAACGTGTCTGTTCAAAAGTTATTGGACATATTTTTACATGTTAAACACGTAATAGAAATAGTGCACTTGAATATGCAGAAAGGTGCAAAAGATACGTGATCTTATTTTTTTTACTTATCTGACATCTGATGAGATAGAAAAGATAGAAGATAGAAAGGTGCCACCTTTGAGGAATATGATGTCAAAACGCATGAGTACAAATGATTCTACTCAACCTTTCACACGCCGTGCTAAATCCCATTATGCAGGACTAATTACAAGTGCAGCTGGTCAGTGTTCATCAAGTACCCAAGTCCAATATCTATGATACGCTGAGAGTGTTATCATTTTTCACAGTAACAATAATATCATCATACTGTCCAGACAAAGTTTTTCTATGACTTGCCTCAACCTTGCGTAATTTGCCCAATATAATCTTCATTTAACCCTGGCTGAACAGTGTGAATGAGTTGTGTGGCCCACCTTAGTCTTGTCTTGGTCACAGTCCGGTGATGGGCACTCACAGTGAGCCTGTCCATTTACTTCCACACACGAGGCTCCATAGTGACACTGTAGCTCGCTGCAGGATGTGGGTGCATGGGGACCTGCGGACCAATTAATTCATCAGTTCTGCGCTTGTCTACGTTCAAGCAAACACCACCAATTACTAAAACATGTGTGGAGGTTTGATTTCAGGTCGCTCCCCTGTTTTAAACCCATGAAAAGCTGGTGTTTGTGTGTTTGAACCCTGAGTTTGAAGGAGCAGCTGGCCTCTGAGCCCCAGAGGGCCTTCGCCACTGTAGCCCAACCTTTGCTCTGACATCACAGCACCAAGCTGCAGCAGGGGCTCCTCTTATCTTTAATGTGAAGTCTTTCATCTGGCTGGAACCACAAGAGCCCCCGACTGCCCTGCTGCTCCAATGGGACTAACAGTATTGGCTTCATTAAGCACTTGACTTCCTCAGTCCTGTCAATAGCTGACAGCAGGACTCTAATTACACACAACTGAGCTGACGTGGTGGGTTCTCATCAGGGTGAGCGTCTAACTTCCCAGAGCTTGTATTTGATTTCTAAACGGATAGACACCTTGTTAAATAAGCAGTTCGATCCTGAGTGAATACTAACGTGGCACGGTAAAGAAATCAAATTAGTTGCCCTTTACGTCTGTTTCATATTCCATTCAAAATGAGAAGGAAATCAAAACAACAAAAAAGGATTTTAATAAAAAGCCAAACAGGAGGCAAACATGAGGAGATCAAAGCACATGTTCCTGGACAGAATCCTTCCGTTTTTTGGGCTTGTTAAAATCCTGCAGAGACAGGGAAAGCCCACCCCTGTCAGGTGCAGCTGACATGGGCAGAGAGAGAGAGAGACTAAGTGTGCGTGTGTGTTAAAGCTCTGTAGGGTTGCCAGGTCTTCTCCGCTCTGCTGATAGTGCGTATAGCAGCAGCTGGCCTGATGTGCATGTCTGTATGTCTGTCTATGAGTGTGATAGATGTGAAAGGGGGGGGGGTTTACCTTTGTCACAGCCATTGGCGGTCATCTTGCTGTTGTCGGGACAGACTTCACACTTCACACCCTTCACTCCGGTCTTACAGGAGCACAGTCCCGACATCTGCTCACAGTCGTCTCTCACAGAACCCACTGCATTACAGTTACACGCTGCACAGAGAGAGAGAGAGAGAGAGAGAGAGAGAGAGAGAATCACAAATTCAACCAGGCAACAATAAAGCAAAATCTGTCCAAATTCATTGTTTTCTCCTTTTTTAATGTTTAAGATCTAGACAGAATGAGGGAAGAAAGAGCAAGAAATAGCAGAGGGATAACTAAGAAATAACAGAGCGAGTGCCAGAAATACAAAAAGAAAGAGGGAGACAAATAGAAAAACAGAGAGAGAGGGAGGGATATATATATGTGTGTAAGTGTGTGTGTATGTCTGTGTGTGTGTGTGTGTGTGTGTGTGAATGAAGAGAGGGAGAGAAAGGAAGAAAGAAAGCAAATAAGAGAACGAGTGATAAAGAGAGAGAGTGCGAGATAGAGGGAAAGACCAAGAGAGAAACAGAAGGAAAGGAACGAAAGAGCGAACGAAAGAGACAGAAAAAGATAGGGGGAGAGAGAGAGAGAGTGAGATAGAGGAGGAAGGAGAGAATTGAAAGAGAGGCCAAGAGAACTGGAAAAACAGAGCAAGAGTGAGACAAGAAGATAAAGAGGGAACGAGAGAGAAGACAAACAAGCAGAAAAACAGAACAAGCTGAGCAGTTTTCATTAGATTCTGTGGACCTCTGAATTCGATTTCACTACACAAACAAGCACGCACAGAGACACACACACACACACACACACACACACACACACACACACACCCCCCCTCTCTCTCTCTGTTCTACAACCCCTAGGCCCCATAAAAAGCAGGTCCTCCACGCCTCTCGCTCTATTCCATGGGGGTTCATTGGAGGGTCAGGCAGCCCTGGGGTGAGAATGTGAGCAACAATACGTACACACTCAGGCACACACACACACACACATACACACATACACACGCTAACCCCTGACCACCTCTGGGATAATACAAACCACCTCACACTGCTCAAATCAATGATGTTTTCCACCTCCTCCACACTGTAGTGATGCACTAATACCCACAGTAGCCTGTTCTCTGCTCTACAGGTCAAAGTATAGTACACACACACAAATACACACACACACACACACTCACTCACACACACTCACTCACATACACTAACAGTCACATACACACATGCACATGAGCGCATACAAACATGCACTCACACACACACACACACACACACACACTCACTCACTCACATACACACACTCACTCACTCACTCACAAAAACAGTCACATACACACATGAACACGCGCACACACTCACGCGCACACACACACTCACGCGCACACACACAGACTCTCAGCTAGTCTCAATAGCTCAAAGTGCTTCTGTCGACAAAAATCATTGACAAGTCTAGAAGATATGTGCAGGTTGTCTATTTGGATTTGTACAAAGACAGGACCAAACTGATTTTAGCAGAACATTTAGCACTCCATAGCAAAGCTCCCTGGGACAAGCTGGTACATTCACTGAATACGAATATCAGTCCTTACGAAGGAATGGAGAGACTCAAAGAGACTCAGAAAGCAGAGGAGGCTGTAAACAAAGAAGAAAACATAGGACTACCCTCTATCACTTCTCTCTTACTGAACACAGCGTTTTGTTTACATAGCATAGTATATGTAGAACTAAGCTTTTTTTAGAGTATTTGTTTTTTATTTTGACTTTTATCTTGACCTATACTATATTTTATATTGTTCTTGTCTGTGTGTGTCTGTGAAGTCGTATCATAAGCATTTTCCTCGGGGATCAATAAATGTTTCTGCTTGATTCAGATTTTAAAAAAGAAATACAAATGTGACTCCAATAACAGTATATAAACCAAAATCTACATCTAACACTTCATTTGCATATCAGTGTAATTTCACCTTTTCACACTAAAAAGGATTTTTTTATTATGCATTTCATTATACATAATACAAAGTCATTCTGAGTGGTTTTAGTGAAACTTGTGGTGGTTCACAGTGGTGGTGAAGGGAACCAGATGTCCAAAGAGATTAATGCCTCACAAACAGGTAATACATGGAATGCTTATGTACGTACAGAGTGATGCTTGAGACATTGCAAACTGTCCTGCATGCTATTCCTGATCTATGAATAAATCATTTATTGATTTGAATTGACAATATGTCGATTTTTTATTCATATTTACAATATGTTACTCCCTCTGCTCCCTGAATTTTATAGTCCTGGGCTGAAAAGAAAATTTTCAAATTCTCTTACGTGTGCAGCCGCTCGTGTTCTCGGTGACGATGGCACGGAATTTCCAGAAGCCTGGCTCACAGCGGTCACACTTCAGCCCCCCGACCCCAGGCTTGCAGGAGCACTGGCCAGTGGTGGGGTCACATGTGCCACCGTATGAGCCGTAGTGGTTACAGTGACACTTGCCTGAAAAAAATGATATAGATTTTCATTATTAATACACACTTCAGCAGCAAAGAGACAAGCTTAACCATCAGCTTCTATTGGTCCCCCAACCCTTTTCATGTGTTCATGTATTTTTAACATCTTTTCATTGGCTGTTTGCCATTCACCTTTACGATACCAGATCTCACTGACACCCAAACCTTTCAGAGGTTCAAACCACTTTTGGGGAAAAAATTCCCAGAAAAAGCTAACAATCGTTAGAAAACACTCCAATTAAGTGGCAAAATCGACCCATCACTGACACTGATGGGCATGAAGTCAATGTTTTTTTCTAATTTGACTGAAAAGCAGCAGCAAGAAAACTCAGATTTTAAAAGAAGGCAGACTGTCTCTTGATGTATGAGAGGCAGCTCATATGGTCAAAAGTTTGGAATCACTTTGAAATAGAATAAAATAGTCCCAGATCCTACATTGCTCTTGACGAGATCCACTTATGATGTTTGTGGGAGTTTAAGCAATAAAGGACAAAACACTACAGCCGAGCAGAGCAGAGGTCATTTCTATAAATCTGCACTTTAAAGGCACAGTATCAAAAAGGAGTCCGTTTTATTGTAATGGATTGGCTGTTTTTGGTCATGTTTCATTTTCCAACCTCTCTATTATCCATTTATTTCACCAGGCTGTGTTTCCTGTTCTTTTAAAAGTGATATATGTAAACAAGCTCAGTTCTAATTGGCTCCTGTGTGTTGTGTATTCAAAAAGCAGGCTGAAACACTCATTATAACTTCAAAGTGAATGGGTAGAGCTAAAGTGCTGTAGGCTCAATAAGCAGATATGTGTAAATGCATGTGTTTTCGTGACATCTTGAAAACAGTGCTTTCAAAATGGGCTATTTGTGCAGTTTAATTTCCAAATATGGACCATACGGAGCGGAGGGGGGGTGGGATGAAGAGTAATGTAGTAAACGTTGACTTACTGCATTAGGCACATTTTTTACTTAAAAGGTTAATTGGTTTTTCCATGATATGGGTAATTTTAGATACTTTATTTGCTCTGAAATTTTGTCTAAATTGGTTTTACAGCTTTTTACAGCCATTTTTTCATATCTAATCTGCCTTTGACCACCACTGATCTGATTTGATGACCACTTTTCAATGGCAGATGTTCATTTTTTGTTATAATTTATTGAAATGTGATTCCAAATTCTCAACACTAGTGTATATTACACTCCATCTGAATGCAAAACATGGATGATGGGCAGTGTTTCATCAGATGCATTTTTTGTGCAGATGCTATGTAGCTGTCCGCAAATATGAGGTCAGAGGGTCATATGAGGAAGTAGCACAGTGCGGTACTTACTGGGACATCCTGCCAGTTCCACACCCAGGGCAGCAGTCTTGTTGTCTTCACAGCATCCATACACAGTCTCACTGCAGTGTGAGGGGGTGATCAGACCAAAAAGAGGACTGTTTGTAGTAACTGGGAGCACAAACCAAGAAAAAAAGAGAGGGAGAGAGAGAGAGGGAGAGAGAGAGAGAGATGGAGAGGAAATTAGACAAATAAGACTTTGTTAAAAGATTTGTGGCATTCTTTTAAGACAAATTAGACTAAGCAATCTCGAGCGCAAATGCAATTTAGTGCAACACAATAAGAATTGCTTGAGGAGCAGAGGTGGGAGAGTGCCTGCGCTTGGCTCTGAGATAACAATTCTATTTACAGTTTCAGACTACAATGTAAAAATCAGGGAAGAAATGATGCTATTACCAGGCATGAAAAATAAACAATGGGCAGCTCACTGAATGGGCGGCGGCTGACATTTGACACATCCTGGGGGCCTGTACTGTCTATTTACTCCTGTCAGAGATAGCACCGGATTCAGACACATAGCAGTGTCAAACTAAGATTTGTACATTGTTGCATGAATGCATGAGAATTTGCATGCACATGCAATCTATCACAACAATAAGCTGAAGTCTTTGCGCCTGTGGCAGCCTTAACTAGCAGACATATTTAACTGAAGTGTAGTGGAAGCCAGATGGTCTTTCTCTCTCTCTCTCTCTCTGTCTCTCTCTCTCTCTCTCTCTGTCTCTCTCTCTCTCTCTGAATGGGTGCAGTCATCGGATAGGAGAAGCAGATCGGTCTTTTTCGCCGTGTTTGCGGTGTGGCGTTTGGAACAGCGGCTGCTGGGTTATAAATCACGGCATGGCTGGTGAGAGCGTGGCGCCCGGGCTCTAATGGTGATGAGTCGCCGGGCCTTTTTGCCCGCACTTTTGCAGCGCCAGAGATGGGCTTTGGCCACACTTCATTAAACCTCTCCCCGCTGCACTGGCCCTATTATGACACAGGGATGTTTAATTTCATACTTTCTTTCTCCTGTCACTGAAACACTTTTTTCCTTCCCCTTCCCTCCACGTTCATCTCTCCTGCGGTGCAATCCGTCCTGCTATGATGTGATGCAGGTCAGGATATTAGAGAGGTTTCACAGAGCGAGGGGAGGCATTCAACAGGACCAGATCTACAGATTCTACAGACCTTTAGTAGGTGAAGGACTCGGTCTTAGCCTTGGAGGAGAAAATCTTCAAAATAAAGGTTCCTATATGGTTCTTTGTCCTGACATATGGTTCTAGAAAAAGGCAATAAGTATCTAGAGAACTGTTACAGTTTCCTGAGGTTCTTTAAACTTCCTGAGGTTTTTCACACTCTAAACATGCACTGAAATGTCTTTAAGGAACCAACAGTGGATCTTTTAAGGCATCACCCCACAGAACCCATTATGGCACCTGAGCCACAGACGTAAGCTACAGTTACATTACAAGAGATGTACTTTCTGGACTCCTGAGTGGTGCGACTGTCAAGCGTTATCGGAACCAATTAACGGGAGATCATGAGTTTGATCCCAGGTGATGCTTCAGTTATCCATAGCTGGGAGTTCAAGAGAGCACACTTGGCTTTGCTGTCTCTGGGTGGACAAGATGGCCATCCCTTCAAGAACATTAAGCTGTCCAATGATGTAGCAGTTTGAAATGATGGGATGCCAGGATTTATATGTTTTGGAGGCAGTATGTGCGACCCTTCAGTGGTATTGTGTGATGGAGGTGTCCTAGCTAATGTTGAGAACATTTGTTGAGAACATTTGGAAAAATAAGAGATGTACCCTGATGTACCATCCCAAGGTATCCCAGGTACAGTTTTTCAAAGGTTCTTCCCACCCTCAAGATATGTCAACACAAGAAGCTTTTCTTTGTTCGGCTAGAGGGTCCCTTTGAGGTTCCACTGTATTATAGTTACTGCTGTACATCCTATTAATATTTAAAAGTGATTTGTTTTATATTGTAATGAACATGAGGAGAAAAGCTCATTTAAAACTATTTTAATGACTTCAATACTGGCAAAAATATCACTCTGGGTTTGACTCTACTATAGCTAGATATCAAACAAGTAAAGAGAAACAACTGTGCTGGCCGCTTCACCGGGGAATCAGACCAAGGTTGTCTGGGGGTCACTAAGACCTAATTTCCAATTAGAAGAAGCTGGCAGTGGGCTCTGGAGGCCCCCCGTCCTCTCGGAGCCCCGAGGTCGGCACGTGGGCAAAGAGGAGTCACACGACGCATATCAACTGTACAGGCCCAATGAGATTTCCATTGATCTGAGCTCGGCCAATGGGAGGAGGCAGCTGAAAGCCCCTTCGCACCGGTGGAAAGTTCT
This sequence comes from Brachyalestes nurse, assembly GCA_037974405.1. NCBI lineage: Eukaryota > Metazoa > Chordata > Actinopteri > Characiformes > Alestidae > Brachyalestes > Brachyalestes nurse. Next base: position 25,812,024 of record JBBPCY010000136.1, on the reverse strand, counting down.
CCAAAAAGGATTGATTTTCCACGGCCGCTACAGAAGCATGACTGAGCCTGGCTGGAAGGCCTGAGAGGCTTTGGAGCAGAAAACTCAGCAAGAAGGAGAAGGAGTTATAGTGAGAAAGAGATAAGAAGGGGTAAGAAAGAAAAGGAGAAAGGGAGAGAGAGAGCGAGAGCGAGAGAGAGAGAGCGAGAGAGAGAGAGAGAGAGAGAGAGAGAGAGAGAGAGAGAGAGCGTGAGAGGGCAAAGAGAATGAAAATGGGGGAGAAGGAAAGGGGAAGAAAGATCGCGTGCAGGACAG
>JBBPCY010000136.1:25795468-25811691 GCA_037974405.1 Brachyalestes nurse | reverse complement strand
TTTTGAAGTAACTTGCCCAACACTGCATATATATATATATATATATATATAGAGAGAGAGAGAGAGAGAGAGAGAGAGAGAGAGCTGTGGGTTCGGTCTGGGTATCGGTCTGTGAGTCATTTGGTACTGGGCCGCACAGAAAGAACAAAAAATATTTTATCAATTATCAGAGTCTGAAAGATCTTTTATTACGCTCATCTCGGTCAAATGATACGGTACATTAAAAATGTAGCCCACAACTTCTGTTTTAGCTCATTTGCATAATAAATCTGTAAATGTGTAGATCAGGGGTCTTCAAATTGGTCCCTGGGGCCCCCAGACAACTCACATTTTTGTTCTATTCTCATGCATTTTGAGTTCGAGGAAAAATATGGACTGTCAACCATGGCAATCAAATCTAGAGACAGATATAAGATAACTTATAAAGAACAAACCAAGGAGCATATCTTGACAAAAACGGAACATATATCTAGTTGATGTATCTATTATATAATTTTTTTTATTAACATTTTAATAACAAGCTTATTTTTTTAGCTTTAAGTCATTTTGCGCAGTTCCATCAGCAGATCATTCAGTGTGTTTCAAGAAACATTGCTCGAAACAAGAAAAGATATCTGACATCTGTAGATATATTTAGGGGATCTAAGATGTTTTACTTGCCAGGAGACCATAAATAGTTACAGTATATTATCATTTTTTAACTTCTTGTAACCTAAAAACCCTTTATATTGAATTAAACATCTGGAAATACAGTTTAAAGTACTTGAGTCTACAATGTTAAAGATATTACTAAATAATATTACAGATTACAAATGTGAGAACTGTTATATTAATTATTTGGCTACTAAATAAAAAAAAAAAAGACAGTTTTACGCTATCCCTGCAATCTGTAAGTCAATCTGTTATAAATATAACAGGTTGCTAATTACCTCTGGAAAGCATACATAATTGTATTGGACCGCATTATTTTATAATGTTCAATTTTGAAGTGTATGAACATATGTGTGCATGCTCGACCTGGCTTCGAGGCACGTTCTCGCAGTTGAAGTCACACATGCAGCGTTCCTCATCTTCTGTATCCTCATCCCAAGATCCTCCATACCTCCTACAGCGCTCCTGTTCACACGCCTCCACCCCAGAGCCTGAGCCTCCAGAACCGCATTCTGTAGAAACATAGACATCACATGTCTCCGTTAAACATACTTCTGCGGTGCATTGGCTACAAAGAGTCCATGGCCAACTCAGAAGATAAAAAAAGAAGAAAAAAAACAGCTCAGATCGCTAAGAAAGTGCCTCAGAAGTCCCCAAAAGAAAGACGGGTAAGAAGACAGGAAGAGACACATGGACACAAGGGACCATGCAAACATAGACACATTTGCATATCTTAATACAGCACATTGTCTTCTAATAAAGTAAAATATTCTGGGACACTTTCAACCATCTTTTTTTTTTTTTTTTTTTAAATCTAAGGCTGCCAAGAATTAATACGTGCTGGCTGGTGAAGTATTTCTACAGTCGGCACATGCCGGGCGGTGCATATTGAAAATTGCTTCACATTGGAATGGAGATTGAACCAAAGGCACTGCTGGAAGCATGAGATAATGACCAACCATGGAGAAGACCAACGATTGACGAAATAAATTAACAGCAACATCACCGCGCCACCAGCGCAGCTCCTTTACATTTCAATTAAAGCAGGAGCCGGGAAGAAAAATTGGGAAATATTAGCGCTCATTCCTCCGCTGCAGGAAATCAATGGGAAGGTCTTACAGCTTTAATATCATCGTATGAGGACTGAAGTCCATTGTGGTAGCAGTAATTAGCATCAACTTGAGCCAGGAGGAGATTTTCTTTGCAGGCACGTATGAAATCATGAAGGGCAAATCTAGATCCTTACTCTCCATAAAACTCCTTAAAAGCATTTTGATAAGGAAACGGTAAGATGTCCCAAGAGAGCGCTCCAACTGAAAGAGATTTGAGACGTCTCATAAAACACAGCTTTTTCTCTCCTATTTATTGAAAATGACTACTCATTAGTCACATGAGTGGACTCACTGGAGATATTACGCTCTCCACTCTATCAGCAAGCATTAATGTTATGGCCGGTGACAGCTGTTGAGGAAATCTCCAAAGCTCTTTGAGCATCTACATTCAACATTTCCTAACTAATAATATGAGACTTTGGAGAGGATTGTAAAGGCTTCACAAGACCTCTAAAGGTGTGCTGTGGTACCTACACCAAGATGTTAACAGCAGATCCTTTGAGTGCTGTAAATGGCGAGGTGGGTCATTGGACCAGCACATTCCAGAGATGCCCGATCAGATTGAGAACTGAGGAATCAGAGGGTCAAGACCTCAAGACATCAATACTGTCACGTTCCTCAAACCAAACCACTTTCTGCAGTATGGCAGGGCACCTTATGCTGCAGAAAGAGGCCAGTGGTATTAGTGACCACCACTGCCATTAAGGCGTGTACTTGGTCTGCGCCCATGAGTAGGTAGATCCGTATTAATGCCATCACAGCCAGCATGAACCTTTTTAGCAGTTTGCTCTTATATGGGACGAGCGTTTGATCACCACATCAGTGAGCCTTGGGCACCAATGACCCTGTTTCAGGTTCACTTCTTGTCCTTCCTTTTGGTAGGTACTGATGGTATGGCCCAGTTTTCTAGACATTATACGGTCCTGGGGCCGCATTACAGAAACTTCCTAACTTCAAAATCCTATCTTAACCGTGTGGTAACCATGGTAATGGCAGTTTAGGATCTTATTTAGGCAAAAAGCCATTACAGAACAACCGTCAAATTTCCTATCCTAACTTACATTAAGAAAAGTGTATTACAGAAGCATCCTAACCTCAAAAAATCTTAAATAAACTACCCTAACTTCTGGAGAACCCTTCCGCTGCCCTAACTGTCGCCAGCTGATTATTTAGGCTACGGGTATTTTAGCCCATCAGCACGGAGCTCTCCCGGTTGTGGTACACTTAACAAATGCGCTTAGTTTTTTCGCCAAAGGTGATTTTCAAAGTGAAGTGTGTGACTGTGTGTGTGTGTAAAAGTCGATCATCGATGTTAGATTGCTTATTTAGGATTCCTAACTCGAGATAAGATATGATTCCTGAATTCAGTTAGGATTTGCTTCTGTAATACCAAATTGAAAAAAATCCTATCTTAAATCGTCTTATCTTAACTTTATATTTAAGATAGGAAGTTTCTGTAATACGGCCCCTGATTTACTAAATAACAAATTCCAACTCACATCAGGTGCCATTAAGATAAATAATGTTATTCACATCATCTGTCAGTGGTTTTAATGTTGTGGCTGATTGGTGTATATCCTCTAACATGCATGTGATTTGGACTGAAAGCTTAGCATTGCTGGGAAAAGCCTTAGGGAAACAGGCGGGGAACCCACTTCTGAAAAAAAACTTTTAAGGGTCGACATCCTACTTCAAAGTTCTGGCTATGCTAGCACATACTGATTCGTCAGCAAGCACCAACCATCTAAGAGCACATTTTGAACTGTCAGCGTAATGAGTTAAACAAGATGTAGGAGGCTACTGCAGCACATGTTCCAGCCCCGTTCTCCTGCAGCTCGCTCTAAACACCCTCATTTCTCCTTAGACAAGGCTGGGCAGGGCAAGTTCGCTCTGTCTTATAGGAAAATCAATAGCACGCCTGTGGAACTGCCACTTAGCATAAAGCTTCTCCTTAAGCAGATTATGGAGCGGGTCAGGGTGAAGCGCCAGGCCAAGAGTGCAGCAGCGGCTGCATTCAAGCCTGCCTAGCAGTGCTTATCAAAATTCCACACTGACACAGTCCCATTGGATCCATACATTGGAAGGGCATACAGTTCATTAGCCTTAGACTGGAAACAATGAAGGCACTCAACTCTAGAGGTCTGGTCACATAAGATACACTGTGCAAACAATTCTCTCTTTACACGCCACGCTTCAGCTCCAGAGCATGATTGACGATGGAATGTGCCTAATAAAGTGAGATAATGCTGTTGCTTTTTTTCCAAATGTACTGATAAATATGAGTGGGCTCTATGACAATAGGCTGCCGTTATCGTGATAAATTACGTCTGAGTAGATCATGGGCATTGCTGTTGCTGAAGAACTACATGTATTATAAAACAGAAATCTAGACCACCTATACACAACGACTAGTAACTGCATAAAAAGCACAGCAACAACTAGTTTCCACTAATGAAATCACTATGGTTACTACATTTTTGCTAACAAAATGTGCAAGAATTGCTAAAATGATTTTGCCTTCAGCCATTACAGCTTTCCCCTCCGCTTTCCCCGCTCTCTTACTCTAATAGGACGCCTATTACTTTCAAGGATGGCAAACGACAGACCCTCCGAAGAGACGGAGCAAAATATCAGCGCTAAAGAATTGAAATTTGTTGGGGTTGTTTTTTTATAATTTTTTTCCTAATACTATATAAAAAAGTGTCACCTCTTTAACAAGTATCTTATTAAAAACTGTTAGCATTTACATTGTTTTCTCTTATTTCATCACCATTTCTTGCTAATTCTGAATCAAAATAAAACGATTTTGCACAGAAAAGAATGTACATTTCTGAAAAAATGAATTATGAAAATACATTATATGTCCCAAAGGCATTAAGTCACCCCTTATATAATTAGTGAACTAATTAGTGCACCCATTGCTGACACAGGCACTCAGTTGTGCACACACAGCTTGTATAATCTCAAGGGAAAAGCACTGGCAATCTACTGGGAAGCTTTGGAGCAGCTGCAAAAGCCTAAGGTCACCATACCCAGTGCCAAACATCATCTAGTGGGGTATAAAGCACTGGGCTGTGGAGTGCTGGAACTCAGTTCTCGGGAGTGATGGAGTATCACCCAATGACTTTGGAATGGTCTGGAGTGGTGTCTGTAATCCAGAACTAAACATCCAACAACCGTAGCTGACCTCACTAATGTCCTTGTGGCTGAATGCAACCAAATCCTCAGAGCAAGGTTCTACAACCTTGCCAAAAGAGCATGGAGAATGTTACAACAGCAAAAGGAGGACAAATCCCCTTATTTATACTCTTGATTTCATGGTAAATTCTAGATGAGCAACTCTTTTGGACCAATTTAATAAAAATCAACCACTATGGGTGAACCAAAAAGAACTTATGAAGCGTGTTTGTATTGCTAGAAACAGGGATCACTGCAACAGATCAAACACATTGACAGCGGCTCTCTCGGCAGGAGTCCACTACTGTAGCTTGGCTCTGATTAAGTGAGTGCATGTGTTGTCCAGCAGGACTGGACTGTAAAGGCCTATCACGGATTCTGAGCACGCACTGGCACAGTAAATTTCTTTAAACCGAGGCTTCCCAGCTCAGAACACTGACCGCAGCACAGCTCCAGTAATCATTTGTATGTGTAAAGCTCTTCGGGGCACCTAGGGCCTTTTATGCAAGCTAAGCAAGAGGAGAGTGCATTCACAGTCATATTCTTCTCACGCATTAGGAATAAAAAATACAGCATACGAAGTGAATAAATAAAAACGAAGCCTCAAAGAAGGGGGGGGTTGGTTGGGATGGCGAGGAGGTTGCTAATTAGTTTCTGTACTTTGATGTCACCACCACCACCCGTGCCACAGACGAACCTTTCAATTAGCAAATCCGCCAAAGACGTCTGCATCAGCTATTCTCAAAGCCCTTCCTCTTGCCTTTTACTTAATCATGTCCTAACGAGGGTCCATTTAGCCATGGGATTTCCATTAAGATGAAGAACTAAACGGATAAAAAAAAGGGCAGTCGGAAAAAGAACAAGGAGCGGAGAGGATAAACATAGAAGAAGTGAAAGAAATTCGGGTAGAAAAGACTGACAGCACAATATGCGTATAATGAATTTTTCTAAGAGACGGGCAGATGGAGGATGGGGAGCGGAGAGGATGAGAGGATGAGAGGACGCAGGAAACGTCAGAGGAGAGCAGGCTGACCTTCGGATGGAGGCATCGGCTCAGTGGGGGAAAGAAATGCTTCGCTATTGGTAACGTGGCACTGCATTAATCCCTCAGTAAATGCACAGCAAACAATCATAATCACACACAACTGCTCTCTCCCTCTCTGTCTATCTCTCTCTCTCTCTCTCTCTACCCCTCTCTCTCTCTCTCTGTCTCTCTCTCTCTCCCTCGCTCTTTGAAGAAGTCAACATACACATTAATCACATGCAGCTGACACCTACGTGTCACACACACAAAGGCAAGCACACGCCTTGGCCTTCGCAACAGATACACTAGGAGTTTGTTTACCTATTGTTTGTTTGTAATTTGTCACACGAAGGCATTGAAGGGCCAGACAGCACGTTAGAGCAAATAAAACCCAGCCAACATAAGGAGTGATAGAGCATCGCGCCAGTCAGCCAGTCACAGAAACAGAGCGGCCTCTTAATGCAGAATTCAACAATTTAGAAAAAAAACGCCATCATTTATTCATTGAGTTGTAAGCCGTCATTTACAGCAGTTTGATATTAAGAAGGGCACTGTAGAGAAACTTACAAACTCCGATTTCTTTACAGTGGTGGTGAGTTTACGAGGAAATGTGATATTTACAATGCAAATATAACCATTTTATTCACTGTCCAAAACAACCAGTCAAGCTACAAGTCTTCTAAGGGCTTACGTGTTGATGATGGGGAATATTTTGACTTACTCCATGTATGTACCTCATAAATACATGAATGGATTTTAGAAATATGCATAAATGTTGGTAAATAGGTAGCATATTCCTAACCATTTGAGTTCATGACCAACTTTTATATTTATCAGACGCTTTTATCCAAAGCAACTTCCATTTCCTAACTACAGGGGACAGTCTCCCTGGAGAAACTTAGGCTTAAGGGTCTTGCTCAGGAACTCAGTGGTGGTCTGCTGAAGGTAGGATTCAAACCCATGACCCCTTGGTCCAGAAGTATCCTACCCACTGAGCTACCACAAACTTTTCTGATGTCTGGTTCCCATCAAAACCACTGTGAAGAATTCTGAGCTGGCAGGATCGGAGCACTTCAGATCAAACCACTCTGAACGACTTTGTTCACATTTTACCGATTTATTAATAAAGAAACTTTGAAAAATCTGTGAAATCTTTTTTGAAAGTTTTCCTTTAATCTAAATGTAGTCCACCAGCCAAAAGGTGCCTGGAGTCTGAAGTTGCTTCTTTAGTCCTGCACTGGAGTGGCAAGGCTAATAAAAATAGACTAAAGTGAGTAGAACAGTAACAGTAACAGCTAATAACAGTAATACTGTCTGTTACAGCACTTAATCTTCAAATCAAGTCAAGTTAAATTAAGAAGGTTTATTGCCGTAGCCATACACACACTACACATTGAAACGTTTCTCTAGGTGGAACACAAGAACAAAAACAGAACATCACGAGTACAGACAGGACAAAATACCCAGAGTGCAAAGAGAGCAAGAGAGAGAGTGCAAGAAAAACACAAAAAACAACAAAACAACAGGACAAGACGAGATTTAGTGCAGTTGGCAAAAGCAGTAACAATAGTAGTTTGAATGAATACAATGTTAAGACAGATACTGTATTTGCAGTCTCATACTCTTGCTAGGGTTTTCTCAAAGTCATATTGTGGTAAAAATAATATTTTCATATTTTCTACATCAATACACTACAAATATAAGGCAGACAGCAATAAACATTGACTGTACAAATAACGGCAGGTCAAAGAATGTGCAGCCATAATAATATAATAATAATAAAGTCTTGGATGATCACCTATATTTGTAGTATGAGGAAAACACGATTCTTTGACCAAAATATGGTTTTGAAAGAAAATGCTGGTAGGAGCCTGAGCCTACACACGGGAGTTCTTTCTCTTCTGGTCCATCACATGGCCGTATCTTCCAATCAGTAGCTTTATGGCTTTCTTACAGATACTTTGCTTTACCCGAGTGTATCATCTCGATATTTGCAACACATAATCCTATTTAGCAAACGTGTATTCAATTAAAAGGGGGCGGCAGCTCCCAGGTGATGCACCATTCTTGCCCGCCACTTTGTCAGTGTCTACAAAGAGGCTGAGCTTAAGCTTAGCGGAGTGTGAAATTAAACAGGTGATAAATTTCCCAGAGCGACCAAACTCTGGGAACACTGTCATTTTTCATTACCGCAAAATAAAAGAGTGAGAAAACACTCCCATTTCTTTCCAGTAACTAATGAACATAGGCTTTAAAGACCTCTTTGAATAAATGAATAAATCGCCCTTGCGTTCCCAGCCTTGCTGGTCCGGCAAGAACGCATTTTCCACTTGTGACTCTATATTTTTGCAGAGATCTCACAGCAAGCCCTGAGGTAAATAATCAGAAGGGCCTCGACATCAGATAAATACAGCAGAATGTAAGAGAGCTATAGGTCAACACTGAATACTGGACCCACTAGATAAAGTAGCCTCGTCTTTCTCTTCACAGTAGCCCATCACTATTGTTCCTGGACAAAGGCTTAAAGCCTGGAGCCAGAACAGAGTCTTAGCTGCAGCTGGGTCATATGACAAGAGCAAGGGCAGAGGCAGAAAAAGCTAAAACCGTGGCCTCTGGGAAAAGCCTATTGAAACGGCTGGACTCGTCCCATCTCTAAAAGCAACATCTTCGCAGCCCTTGGGGGGCAACACAATAGGAGAGATGAGACGGCGTGAAAGAGGAGAGGAGAAACGTGGCAATTGTTACTCGTCAATGGGTTGTTAGGGATGACAGACAGATAGAGAGAAAGAGAGAGGGGGACAGAGACAGAGACAGGGAGAGAAAAAGCAGTTTCTTGGACATAAAGGGAAAAAATTCAAGTAGCATTTCATGCTCCACAAATGAAAGGTCAATCAGCGCACATAATGACCCAAACCTAAATTGACTGCAAGAAGCTCAGCGCTGAAGCCGGGCGCTCATCCAGACAGCCTCGAGTAACAAAACTACAGGAACCGTTAAAAGAATCAACAATAATACAGGGATTTTGGCCCGTGGACTATCACGTCTCATGCTTTGACAGCGTCTGTCCATCTGCCTCCCTCTTTCCCCACATCGCCAAGAACTTCTGTCCAACACCATTAGCATCTGACACTGAAGTGTTACTGACAAATACAGTAACAAGATAACTGCATCTAAAACACCAACCAAAGGGGTTGTTTTACTCACAACCTAAAAGTATACTGATGCTAGTTTACCCACAAACACAATATGTCACACAGTTGGACAAGCTTTATATAGACAGTGTAGCACACACTTATAATGTGGTCAAAATAGTTTTCATATCTGACTACAATTCTTGTCTAGTGTTTCCAGTTTATAATGCGATGGTACTGAGGTTGGACTGCGGTATTTTAGTCTTTAGTTAATGTATAATTGTGGGACTGAAAAAAATCTTGTATCAAAGCAAGAGTTTTGTATGTGAGCTGGACACGGTTGTGTTTGTGATGAACTACTTTGCTTCCCGAAGGCCTGGTTACGCGGTTACTCTGTTTTCAAGATCGCCACCCTCTAAACATCATGACAAATAGAGGGTTGGTTGGTCTGTAAATGGTCAGATTTCCCTTCCCTGAAATAGTGAGCCGCGTTAGGCGGCAAATCACTCAACTTTCTGACAGCAAGTCTGGGATGTGAGACTAATTCCACTGTTGTTAATTGAATAATGAGATGTTTTGACTAGTCACCATAAAGTTAGCTTGATTAGCCATGAGAACACAGCCAATGACCCTGAAAAGACATTCAAGATAAAGAGGTGAATGTATCAACTCATCCGAAATGTAGGTTCTGAGCTGTTTGCTACAATTTCTCATTAGCTTGTCTCTTCCCTACTGAAAATATGTGGGATAATCGAATCAAAGTTTCAGGAACAATTGATTTTTTCGTTATATTACCAGGCTGAAGTGGCATCTTATTTTTTTTTTTTTTTGCTTTAACACAGAAATAAGTTTTGAAATCTAATCTTTTCAAATCAGATCTGAGACACGTGGGCCTACATCAGATACACATCTGATTTGTCGCCACGTGATCTTCGTGGTAATGGGCAGACTGGACATCAGCGGGTTGTGTCTTTTTCTCTGTGCATTTAAAACATTAAAAACAAAATGTGAGCTGTAACGTGTATTTAAATATGCTGCCTACCTTCATCACACATGCCAGACCTGGCCACCTCTATGCTCTTCTTCTGCGTGCATGAGGCCCGGTGCAGCTCACAGTCGTTGTTGTAGGTGTTGCCGTCCGTGCCACACACGAGCATTAAAGGCTTACCCTCACACTGAGGGCACTTACACTTATTCTCAACACAGCTGGCACCCCAGTTACACACGGCGCCGCCACAGGTCTCTGTTCAAACACACACAAACACACACATACAAGTATATGAAAAAAAAACACATACACATGCAGCCTCATGACGTACTCCGGGTGTCAAGCACTTGCTGGCTGTTACTGACATGTGCATTCACAAACCAGGGATAGTATGGTATGGGTGACAGTGCTGTTGGCTGTGTCTTGTGCTGCCTTCATATCGTAAATAATTCATCTGAACATCTGGAACCAACTGGAAATAGAGCCATAATATAGCTAGAATATAGCTACAGACTGTCATCTGTAGTTAAACAAAAGTGATATAATGATTTCTTTTTGTAAATTCACTTACTTTCAGGCTGTACATATTAGTAAATATAAGAAATAGATCCTGACAATAATGGGCCTGAATGCAAACACGTTGAAATTATGTGCATGAAGGCAACACAGGGAGTCATGCATTGTAGTGGGTGTGAAGGTCAGCTGTTCTTGTGTTGTGGGGCTGAATGGAGGTGTGATGAGCGATGAAAGAGGAGCGGAGGGTTGTCCTTGGTGGGCACTCACTGCATGCTCCCCGGGCCACCACTCGGAGCTCCAGCTGCTTGGTGCAGGCCCTCACGTTCAGCTCACACTCGTTGTCATACGTGTTGCCGTCGCTGCCGCACACAGGCTGCTGCAGGCCTATGCACTCGGTGGGGCAAAGGCAGTGGCCTGTCTGTGCGTCGCAGATAGCTCCGAACGAACAGTTAACACACGCCTTATCTGTGGAAGAGATGTTCATGTTAGTAGGGAGAGACAGATCAGTGTTGGACGCCACTCTGCTAGTCCACGGTACAGGATCGCCCAGATGACTCTGTATCTTGTTTGTCCCCAGTGACAACTGTAACAGGTTCTTCATTTTAATTGCTGTATTAATTGATTCACTTCCCGTATTATCCTGTACTGTGGGGTGTGTATAATCCAACCTTTTCTTCTATCTACCTTAATCATGACCAGCCTGATTTCCGATCATAAATAATAGGCACTTCATATCAGCATTTTGGTCTCAACATCCTGAGGCAGATTCTCTTATTAATTGTCGCGCTTACGCCACACATGAAAGACTGTCAGCCTGAGAGAGCTGAGTAGAATGATAGACGATATTTTCTTTCTAAATTTACACATACATAACACATCAGTGCCTTCCTGTTGTCTGCCATGACTGCTTTGATCTACAGTCACATCTGTTGATGTGAAACTCCGAAAACTCTCAGTTTCTGAGAGACAGGACTGTTGATCGGGACACTGAGCACAGCCTAAATGTGCTAGGTGTTTTTTCGTTCTGTGTAAATCTTGTAGTGTGGGCTGACAGAGTGACGAATAAAGATGACAAACGAGTGGGACCTGTCATGATATGTGGAGTTTTCAACATCTTAATAATTCTGTAGCATGGGTCAGGCATAAGTCATTTCTTACACAAATGACAAACGCCTATGACAAACTTTTGTTTGTAAGCTTGAACTCATACATATGAGTACATATGCAGGCTCCTCAAAATACCTCGCTAAATTAGAGACAAGGCAGATGAATGTGCTTAAAATACTTACAAATGTCTACTGCATTTAGATAACACACACATCACAGTGTGCTCTCAGCTACTTTGGGGATCGGGATAATTAGATTAACGGGATAACTAGATTATTGGGATAACTAGATTAGAAGGTTAGCATCTTTACCACCTTAGACAATATAAACTGCCCTCTACAGTGAGAGCATCCTGATGGGAAACATCACAGCCTGATCTGGAAACTGCACCTAGCAGGACAGACTGATCTCCAGAGGGTGTTATGTTCAGATGATCATGCTCTTTATTCTCCAACTATTCTGAAACAGAACTATTCATTCAAACACAAACAAATAAATACAGACCTTGGATTTCTCTGCACAGCATACACCGTCCAAAATTGTTGTCAATATGCACAGTGCATTCTGTATTTATTTAGAAACATTTATTGTATTCTTTGCTTCACAGTTACCTCAGTTCGATACCACAAAGCCATGCTCTGCACATACAACTGCACAGATCTGCACTTTATACTTCATACAGTCATCATTGTTTATCAGCTGTGTTTTACATTCATCTTTTTATTTTTCTCTTTTCAGTTATGTCAGTTCTTCTTTTTAGGCACATCAGTCTCACCAGACAGTCCTAAAAGGCATTCCACTGTCTACTGACTATGGTTGTGTATGTGAACAACAAAATTTGATTCGATTTTTCTATAGAAAGCTGTTTCAGTCTCCTAGCACTGGAAAAGCATGTGTTTTGCAGATACCACAAAGACGTATGAAAATCAATTGGAATTTGTGAGATACTCAAACTTTTAACTGTTGTTTTGTAAAAGTATTGTGCAGTTTTTACAAGGCCTTTCTGATTGTTTCAACTCATACTGATGGGGTTTACTTGTTTCTAACCTTGGCAATGAAAGAGGCTGCCTATAGGAAAGTATAGCAAACTCTCCACACAAAATGCTCTCGCACTTAATCACCTCAACTGCCCGGGTTTCTAGAGCCAAGGAGTGCCGACGCATTTGATCCCCAGCTATGACTTCCTGGACCTCAATTAATCAGGCAAAAAAAAATCAAAATGTGATTCCAACTGGGAGGGAACGAGCGGGGCCAGTGACAATTACAACCTGGAGGATTCAATTAGAGCGCCGGTAATAACAGCTGCTGATTTAGTGCTAATGGAGAGAGGTGCTCGTGCATAAATCTCCTTGCTCGCCTTGCATCAGCCTGTTTATTATGTGTTAATAAAGTGGCCTGCTCCTGGTTTCCGGAAGCGTTTCTCTGCAGACGGCTCCCGGGGCCAAGGCACCCGGCCGCGTTATTAAACACTGCCGCCCCGCATGGCTAAGTGGCCACCCACAGCTCGAAGCAGGCCAGGAGCAATAAATCACCCCGGTATTGCCCACAGCTCCTGCTTTATCAGTCCCCCTCTCTACCCTCTGCCCGTTTCCCTATAAAAGCACTTCTTAATCGGCTGCACCTGTTAGCCAGTCGCTATGCAGGCTGTCGGTGCTGCAAGTGCCTCGATCCTGTAAACAGCTGCTAAAGCGTTGGGCCTCCAACAGGGGTCCAGACAGGCCAGCTTTCAGGGTGACATATGGGAAGAACAGAGCCTGCAGTCAGCACTGGACTGCTCTTAAGAGGCCAGCTGCAAAGTGGCCTCAGTGGCCAGCGGAGACAAGGTGAGGACGCGCTTAATGTGTGGCCCACAACAGCAGTTTGTTGTGAATGGCCACAAAGAAAAATCCCCCAGCGCTAGGCCCTTGCTCTATTAGTCTGCTCCATCAGCCTCTTCCTTTTTATTTACCTCAATCTCCGACTCCCATGCCCTCTCCTCCCCCTCTCCTCTCCCTCTCTCTCCACTGCTTGATGATTTTTCTCCTTGGCTTACTCACCCTTCACCATCTCCTCGCCTCGCTGCTGACCTATATTCCCCGGCTTCCAACAAATAAGCATCATTTCCATCACCTGCCGAATCACACGGTCATTTTTTCTTTCCCGATGACATGGAAGCTCCTCTCTCATCAAGTTGTTTATAAATAAATATGGACGAGCTCTCTCCGAGCGGCCCTATCCCTGTGAAGTCTGTTAGTTCATCACACTTCTCCAGGCCTGCCAGACAAGGTCAGCTGCCACTCACACAGTGGGGGAAAATGCCATTTTTATAAATATATAAAATGTCATTCATATCTCTAGTGGACTGCTCCTGAGCTGTAAAGATAAGGGCATTTATGATTCTGTTCCTCAAAGTAAAATAACAAACAAACAAACAGACAAATGGAAATTATGATCATATGCATTGGCACATGTGTAATCATGGTCATGTAAATAAAGGCATACATATGATCACAAACAGTCATCTGTTTGAAAATAACATACAAACACGCATACGCGCGCACACACACACACACATACACACACACACACGTAATGAGACACCGCAGAAAAGACAGGTTACATCGATTTTTTGTCCTTCAGCAAATGTGTCAAAAGAAAATCAACATGGACTAATCCCATCTGGGATTGGTGTTCTCCTGCTCTAGCTCTGTCCTGCCTCCGCCCTCTATTAACCACACACATGCCTGCAACTCTTTTCATAGACCCATTTATCCACATATATACACCCCTCAGTTGGGGCTTGCTTTTTGTGCAGGGAGCTAAGAAGGAGACATGTGCAGCTTTGTTGGGACACCCTGAGTGTGTGTTTGTGTGTGGGTATGAATGTATGATAATGGATGATTTGCCAATAACTGGCATAATGCAGTTACTATTATTATTGGCCAGGGCACATTTTAGTAAGATACTTTGCATTTTTATTAAAATATCTTGGGTTTAAAAAAAATGAAACATGAAAAATTCCATACCAATGTGCTTTACTTTGTTTACCCTGTTAAGACTATTTTTCTGGCCCTGACAGTTTTTTCCACTGGTTTTCCTGCAAAGTCTGGACGTTTTTGTCCCAAAAATGTATGAAAATAAGCTCACACACATACACGCGCACACACCCATAATGAGCGGCTGGGGCCTGATCTGTAAGGCAGAGGCTGTGGTCTGAATAGAGAGGGATAATTAATGGAGATAATAACAGAGCTCACTTGTGCTGGAGAGACTGGCTCTGTAAACAGGCCAGAAAAAGCAGGAGCCTGTGCTGGATTAGCTGTTTGGGAGCCGCTCTTTATTGCCCCGTTCCGCTGACGCCTGCTATAGCACTGACTCAATGCCATCTATAGCTCTGCATTACTGACGCCACCAAAATGTGCCTGTGCAAATGGGTGTGAGCGTTTTTTTTTTTTTATAAATAAAGACTATTTATTACTCTCCAGAACGCTACATTGGGACCTGCCTCCCACAGGCTTGTATTCTAAATTGAGTTTGCCGTGCTTAAACATTTCTCTTTTCTCCTAGCCCACTTCCCCTTTATTTATTTATTTCCTCCCTCGCTGCCGTTTCCTCGGAGCGTGTACCACTTTCCGGGGAGCAATGAACAGCCAGCTTGAGCTCCAAAGCAGAGAGAGCCTATCTCTCGCCCTCTGTCTCTCTCTCTCTCTCTCAATTCAATCCAATCCAAGCTGTTTTACTGGCATGATAAACAGCGCTGTGTCTGGGCTGCCAACTCTTGTGTTAGAAAGTTTCAGAATGTAAAGCGAAATAAGATTCATTAAAAAATGAATATGTTCCAAAAAATCTTTATCTATCTTTATCTCTCTATCTCTCTCTCTCTCTCACTTACAGCCCCCCCTCTCTCTTTTCCCTTGCTCTCCACCTTTAATCTCTTCTTATCTCCCAACTTGCTCTTTCTACTGTATCTCTTTCTTCACCTCCTTTTCTTTCTTGTACTCTTATTGTCTTTCCTCTTTTTCTTACTCTCTCTGGTATCTTACTTTCCTTTTCTCTCTTTTTCCTCCTCTATCACTGTCACTCTCCTTCTCTCTTAATCTGTCTCTCCTTTTCCCTTTTATATGTCTCCTGCTGTTTCTCTCCCTCTCTCTTCTTCTCAGTTTTTCTCTTTCCACTCGTTCTCTCTCTCCTTCCCTTTTTTCTATCTATGTATCTCTCTCTCTCTCGCTCTCTCTCTCTCGTATAGCCTCCCCGAGCCAAACTCATCTGAGTGTGTTAATTCTCAGTGCAGGGCCTGAAGGGGAGTCTGTCTGAGGCGCTGGTGAGAGAGATATCACTATCTACATGCCATTTATGCACTGATGGCACACATATAGCAGAGCGGCACTAGCATAAAGAGCAACAGCGCCCTGCAGGTAGAAAACACTCAGATAAACGCCACTGCTGCCAAATGACCCTAGGCACACACACACACATACACACACACACACACACACACACACACACACACACACACACACACACACACACACACACAC
>JBBPCY010000136.1:25758178-25794645 GCA_037974405.1 Brachyalestes nurse | reverse complement strand
CACACACACACACACACACACACACACACACACACACACACACACACACACACACACACACACACACAAACACAAACGCCATTCACTAGAGGGGCCAATTAATATACACACAGTGTGACGCCATCACACTCGCTGACTCATGCACATCGTGGGCCTCGAGAGCACTCAAACATAATGCAATAATGAAAACACACTTAAAGTATTTAAAGGGCAGTGATTTGGCTGTGCCATGGGCGTCTACACAAAGCCTTCATCCTCCTCCCACCAGCCCTGGATCGTCCAGTTCACTGAAGCAGGACAGCACACAAACACGGCCAGGGATTTATCAGAAACCCAGGAGTCCAGCACGCCTTCGTCATTCCTACCATGCAGCCCGAAAGCACTCACCGAACACGTGCTGCTGAGGAAAACAGCCGAGGAACACATACACAATGTATAGTGCTATAGTAGGCCCAATTCAAAACACTGCACAGCCTTTGCAACAGCTATATAAAAAAAAGACATGACTCATGCAAACAATTACTCTGAAGGATGCCGGGTTCTTTAATTTTAACTTAAGTGCAGCTGCTCAAAAAAAATAAAAAAGGTCATGGAGGAAGAAAATTATAGCCTTCTTTCTCCCTCTTGGAAGATCTGTGCCACACTTAAGAGCATGAGAAAGACTGAAAAGAAAGAAGTGGCGGGTAGAGGAGCACGTGAATTCATGTGTTTGAGTATATGTAGTCTTGTTATGCTAGAGAAACTAGAGAAAATGTATAGGAGCATGTCTCATTGTACCAAATGCACAAATGACGGTTTCACACACTGTAAATAACACTGAGCCAGTTTCAGGCACTGCAACCCTGAACCTTTCTAGACTCGCTGTCGGAGAAAACACAAATGTCCGAATCAGCTTGATCAGACAATGAATGCACTGCACCCTCAATGAAACTAAGTCTGTGTAGTCTGATTGAGTTTATGTGTGAATAGAGCATGTCTATCAGTCATCACTGCCTCATCTGCCACTGTTGATGTGCCACCTGCATGTCCTGCCATGTCCACATCCTACACATCCGTGTCACCTACACATCCTACCCAGCCTCTCACCCAAACCCTGCAGAGGATTTCCAGTAGCTGAAAATGCATCTGACATGGAAAGTCTCCTGCTGTTTGAAAGGGCAACTCTGGACAACGGCAGAACCTGATTCCCCAGATTTCTTCTTCTTATTATTATTATTATCATTATTATAATTAGTATTCATTTTATTTTTAAAAACAGTAAATATTCAGTATTTTTCTACGTTGCCTAAGAATTTTGCACAATTCTGTGTAGCACATATCCCAAAAAAAACCTAAATACCTAAAAAAAAGAAATAAATAGAATGTGTGAACTCACCGCAGGGCCCTTTGTGCTGGATGTGTATGTGTTTCTGCAGGGCACAGCCCATGGCCCTCATGTGGCACTGGCTGCTGTAGGTTTGTCCATCGCTGCCACACACGGGGTCCTGGGCCTGGGGGCAGGCGTCCGGGCACTCACACACCGCCTCTCCGTTCTTCACCACACACGTGCCCCCGAAGTCACATGTCTTCTTCAGGCAGGGGCTGGGCGCGTTCAGATCTGGCTCCGGAAAGCAGCGCAGAGAGATTGATGTGAGTTAGAACAATTATCAACAGAGAAAAGAAGAGAATAGGAGGAGGAGGAGGAGGAGGAGGCAAAGGGAGACAGGCGAGGGCGGGCAAGAGGATCAAAGGTTACAGGTATGATTGTTCCACAACGCTGAACCTGCTTCTGGTGCTTTTTTCCCCCAGCCCAAGTTTTTTCCTTGCTTCATATGCTTACAAATCCACAATTAATGAAACAAACCTGAAAGCACTAAAATGTAACACGCTAAGCACTCAGAATGCATATTATTTCTTACCCCACTGATCTTAGGTATGTTTATTATCTTTCTGTCACTGTCACAGTCTCTCTTTAACCAGCACAGCCACTCCTTAAAGAAACAGTGTGGCAAAAAAATCTAACTAATAGAATTTTTCACCCCCCGCAGATGTAGTCGATCACATAAGACATTTTTGGACTCCAAAATGTGCTAATTTAGTTTAGAACTGCAGCTGCATGACTGATGCTGCTAACAAAGACTACATCTCAGTAATCACCCAAACAGAGTTCTGTAAAATCATATCAAAACTTCTTCTTGGTTGATGTATTTTAATGGAAATGGTTTGTGCTATTTTGGATGTCTACTGATTTGTAAAGTTTATTAGAGACATTAGCCTGGAGGCTGTAGTTCTGAACTTAAAAGTACAATTTGGATACCAAACCCATCTTTGCTGACCCTGTTAAGTGGAGCACTGTATACATTTCACTGAACAACTCCTTAAACTGGATGACTGGCATCTGAGAATACTCCACACACTATACATTTCATACTGAAGTACTGCAATCTTTAATACTGCTGCTACCCAACTTGCACTTGCTCTGCTATGCATTTTGGTCTATTGCATTCTCTGCATTACTTGCACTGTACTGCTTGTTTGCATCTTTTTCCTCCTTTGGCAGCCCTGTACAGGACATTAAGGGACTACAGAGAATGATCTGGGCAGATGAACGCTGCACCAGCTCAGCTCTACAGTCTCTGCAGGACATTTATACCAGGATTGCAGGACCAGAGACAAATCTCACCGCAGTAACTGTTAGTTTGAACTGCTGAAATCAGGCAGGCGCTTCCAAAGTATTATGGAGAGACCAGAGAGGCTCAGGACAGGCTTCTATCCTCTGGCCATCCGATTCCTTAACCAGGACACGACACCACAACTTTATCTGTAACTCTCTATCTCACCGTATCTCGTCAGCCATCTGTTATTTATGCCTATATACTTCAATGGCAACTAGCACACTCTATTCTATTACATCTTCACACTTATTTACACTTGAAAATGTTTGTTTGCAACGGCTCTGAAAAGGGTTGATTCTCTTTCAGGTTCTGTTCTGGAAGTTGATATTTGGGCTTGGTGTGCAGCTCTGTGACCTCCCATTCATTTTCTCTGACAGTCTGGGACAGAGTGAGTGAGAGGCAGTGTCCTACTAACCCAGCCCAGCACACACTCCCGCTCTGTTCTACAGACATACATCCACAGATGCCAGGCTCTCCAGTGGCAAACACGCTGCCTCATTACTGCTCCCACAATCCACTTCTCACACACACACACACACACACACACAGATAGACTATCTGCATTTGGGCAGCAGGGCTCCCCTGGTGGTGGGATTAAAGGCCAGAGGGGCCAGAGTGGGTGAATGAGAGAAAGAGCGAGAGAACACAACACCCCAGAAAAAAGAGGAGCACCCTGGTTAATAATTCAGAGCACAGGGCTGCTGTGTGCGGAGGCAGACATGAAATATGAACATCAGAGGCTGCAGTCGGCCTCTCAGCGGCCAGCGCTGCAACACTGCAAGTTCATTAAGCGCTGCTGTTAGTGAGGCAGAGGACTGAGGGACACACACACAGACAGACAGACAGAGAGACAAAGAGAGAGAGATATGAGGAAAGTAAAAGAAAACGAGAAATGACTGCAGAGAGAGTGAGAAAGAGAGAGAAAGAGACACACACAGATGTGGAGAGTGATATGATGTGGAGAGAGAAGAGAGAAAAGAGAGAAAAACAGAACAGGAAACACAGAGATGCGGGAGAGAAAGAGAGAGATGAAGAGTGAACGAGAGAGAGAAGAAAAAGAGCAACGGAGAAATGAAAGAGATCAAGAGAGAGAAACAGATAAGAAAGAGGGAGAGAGGGGGGAAGAGAGAGAAGGAAAGGGAGAACAAGAAACAGGGATAGAAAAAAAAGAGTGAAACCGAGAGGAAGAGAAATGAGAGTGAAACCTAGAGGGAGAAAGTGTGAAGAGAGAGAAAAGAGAGCAAAAAAGAAAGGGAGAAAGAAAGCCACAGAGAAAAAAGAGTGAGAGAGGGAAACAGACGAGAGAGAGAGAGAGAGAGAGAGAGAGAGAGAGAGAGGGGAAGGCGAGGGAGGGAGAGAAATGGGTCAGCATTGAACCAGCAACCAGCACAACACGATGTCTTTCCCTAACAGGGCAGAAAAAAAACCTTTTCATCACGGCCTCGTTATTTTCCAATCAATTCTTTATTGTAGGGATTAAAAAAAGAATGAGTTCAAAAGCTGAAGTTACAGTGAACCTTTTGGCGGTGGGGACGTGTGGAGGTCTCTGGGGGAGACAAAGCCATATTAGAGCAACAAAGTGTGGCTCATTTGTATGCTGGAGGTGGGAGGTGGAGGTGAGGGTAGTTTGTGTGTGCACTTTCACACAATGATGAAACAGTTGTATCGAAGAAAAGCACCAACGCTGGCTGCACTGCACTAGGTGGGGCGTTTCTGCTTTTACAGAGGGTGGGAGAACCATGTTCCATGTATATTTATTTATTTACTTATTTAGTCAAACTTGTTTGAGCTTTTGCTCTCCCACTAATTATACAGCGTGTGTGTGTGTGTGTGTGTGTGGGAGTGCTGTGTTCTTGTACCCGTTTTTATGATGTTGCACGTCTTTGTTTTGATAATTGTTTGTGCTGCCTCGCCCAGTGGGACGTGTATGTGCATTTATATCAGTGTATAGGGATGCACAAGCTGTGTGCCCTCCTGCCCCCCGCCATCTTTGTTATTGGTGTGCATGCATGTGTGTGTGTGTGTATGTGTGTATGTGCGCCCTACTTGCGCTGCCCATGGTGCTGTCATTACTGTAATTATTCCGAGATTAGACGCCATCATGCTGTCTGCTCCCCGCAGGAGTCCTCGATTTCATTACAGACGCACGGATGCATCCAATACTACACATACCACCGTCTCCACGCTGCCTTATGATAAATCAGCACCAAACTTGCCTTTTGTCGTCCCGTTTTTTCCCTAACAACCTGAAAATAAGGAACAAATGAACTAATGAAATGCCTCTGAACTCTCTTTTGTTGTTATCGTTTGAGCCTAAACTACAAAAACCCAACAGCTGAGAGGAAAACAGGCCAATTTGTCTCCTACATGACATATAGGAGCTTCTTCTTCCTCGCTGTATAGGCATCAACCCAGCCGGCTCTTTTTCCAACACTCTGTGACCTCCATATGCCCCTCTGTCTCAAGGGGTTTGAGTAGCTAGGGCAGTCAGCGTGGATGTAACCCCCATCTAACCCCTCCGGCAGTGCGCTATAATCCTGCCGTGCAAAACACCCAGTACAAGCGAACACTATCTCTACAGCTTTAACCCTTCTAGGTCCCTCGTGGCTTATACGCCTTTTCTCACATTTTGTTTCATCGCTTCTCACTAGTAGCTGATCTCAATAAGTGGAGAAACTGTGTCGAAAATTCACATTCAGGCTTGACGACAGTGTTGGGAACTGCAATGGCTATCACAATGGCTATCAAGCTGGACAATATATACGCCATCTTTAACTCTAAGATGCACAAAATATGCATAGAGCTGTTTGTCTGTAGTCATGATTATAGTGTTGTTTGATGGACTGATGTTGTGGTTCCATCAGAAGTGCTAAAAACCATAAGAAAAGTTTTAATTGTCCAGCCTGGAAACAATATCAGGCCACAGCAACAATGGCCTATAAACTAATGCACCAATCCTAGCCACTAGAGTGTTGGTCTAGTGGGTAAGATACTTGCCTCTGGACCAAGAGGGTATGGGTTTGAGTCCTACCTTCAGCATACCAGCATTGATTTCCTGAACAAGACCCTCAACCCCAAGTTGCTCCAGGGAGACTGCCCCCTGTAGGTAAGGAATGGAATTTGCTTTGGATAAAAGCATATGCTGTAAAAGTCTTTGGCCATTTTATTACTCATACACAGTGCCCATATATTACAATATTCTATTCTTTTGTTGTCTTTCTACTAATAATTTTTTACATTACCATTTTCCAGCCTCTATTTATCGCACATATTTAAATAGGCTGTTTCCGTTTCAGTGACTTTAATATACATGGAAATGAGCTAAATGTGCCTTATTGAAAAAGCAGGCTGGGGTGAAACTCTCCTTATAACTTCACTGTTTTTAGCAGCATATAGAGGCATGTCAAGAGCTATTTAACAAAAAGCAGTTTATAGGCTGTAAAAGTGCTATTTTGCCACATCATATCGCACAAAGTAAGCTTGGAAAGTATTGTGAATATCAACTGAGAGGCTCCTCAGTCTGTTGATTAATAGCAGCCTCTCAGGGAGTAGTTAAGGCACATACGCATAGTGATAATATACTCAGGAATTTTTCTTTTTTTTTTTACAGGCGGCTGTAGTTTGTCACCGCTAAACCCAGTGTGTAAAAGTGACAGACACTGATGTTCGGTGAGTCAAAAGGGCTACTAAAAAGTGAATGCTTGGGCATTAAAAAACAAAAAGTAAAAACTCCTTAAAAAAAACTCCTTATTTTATGTTAGAGTGTTATAAAAGCACCTTCAGCACTCCTGTGCATCTGTATTCTTAGCAATACTACATTTTTGCTTTGGCAATATGACAACTGCATATTATTTGTTTAAAAAATTAGACATTCCCATAGCAATAATAGCTAAAATGTCTATTTCTAGTAATGAAAAATGCTGCTCCTTGCACAATCTGGCTACTCTCTGGGTGTTTTTTCTGTTTTAACCTCTTCTTGCTGTTGTTTCTTCCTCATGGCCGATCACCAGTGTTGATTCAACATGTTCAATCTGCCAAAAAAGCACTGACAAGGGCCAGCTAGATCCAACGGTCCCAGACACACTGGGCTGATTACGGGGAATGGCTGGATACCGATGCAGATCAACAGCCTGATACTGTCATACACACACACACACACACACACACTTAAGGGCCTGAGCAACCAACTTCCAGTGGTCCTTTAAAGAAAAGTGAAGAACCAAATCTTCTGAAGACCCGTCTCTGGTATCACTGCCAAGAACCCTTTTAGTCACTTTTTTCTTTCAGAGTGTAAGACTGCAGGTCACCTTCCTGCCTGTTACATTAGAGCACAGAAATGCTTGGCAGTATTGACAGAGGAGAGGCGGGTATTTACAGAGAGGAGAATGTCTTAGCTTAAGTGGCGGAACACAGCTATTGATTGGGGTTTTTGAGGGTGGAGGGATTAAAATTTCTTTCAATTGGCGCATAAATATGTAAACAGTGGATTGGGGGCCTAATATTTCGGGGCTTCAAAGCAGGCCCCTGATCTCGTCTCCATGCGCGTGTCCTCTGCGACTGTGGATGAAGTACAGTGGGAGCGCGCTCATCAGTAAGCACGCGTGGCCTTCTGAAAGGTTGGGCTGACCCATTTCCCAGGGCGCAGCTCTGGAAACGCAACTGCAGCCTCCGATAACGCTTTGTCTGTCTTTGTCCCCTCCCTAACCCCTCCCCAAAAAAGATGAAAGAATAACGCAACCCTCTTTCTTTCTCCTTTTTCTTTTTACCTCCCTTTTTCCATTTCTCACTCCCTCTGGAGGGGAGAAACACTTTTAGATTTATTAAGTCAAGGAAAGGAAAGGCGAGAGTGGAGGGGGGGAAAAAGGCGAAAGAAAAGTTATTTCTCTGAAAAATAATCTTACATGCAGCCGCGATTACAGACTTTGTAGAAACTTCCAGCAGCCGAGGCTGGCTTTGGTAATTGAGATGGCTTGCATATTCTCTCAGTAAAAAACGAGACCTTTTTTTTTCAGAGGCAGCGGAAGCCTCTTTGAAATCACAGGCTGTCGTCCCTGAGGCCTGCGCCGCACAGCCACTGCTCAAGGACTCCAGCTGTAGAGGGTTGACAGCCATATGCCTCTGCGGGACAGCCGCTGGGAGACGAGGTGCAAGCAAAACCAACTGCATCTGAAGTTTCTGGTCTCCTTTCCTTGGGGGAAAAGTTGGGAGGCGCTAGAGAGGGGCTTGCACCAATGAGAAAAAGAAAGAAATAAAAGTAGCAGCTGTAGATAAACAGGGAGCCCACGCATGTTTGGAGCGTGAACGCGTGTGCGGGAGTACAAAAGCAGGCCTGATAATGAGAAGGTGTGAGAGAGAGCGGCGGGGACTCTGAGAACCGGCTAATTGCTATGATCAGGCATGGTGGGCCGCGGGTGTTAGAGAGGAGATGTGGCTCGCAAAAGCACAAATTTAGCTCCCATCACACCAACTCTAGCCTTCTCACACACACCCCCGCCCCACGCCCTCCCTGCCACCAGGTGCTGAGAGGCCTTGCGCATCGCTGGCATTGTTTCCGCCTGCCTGTACACTCCACTCCCTCTGCTGAAGGTTAACATGCCACAGCGACAAAAAATTCATTCACAGTTTCATCCCTGTAAATGAAGCTGATCGGCCAAGACATGACTGGCATCCAAAGTTTGCTATGAAGCCAATGTCTCTAACAAGTTATGGAAGCCAGTGCCAACTAGTTATCATATATTTATTTAATGATGTTGGATGACATTTAATCTATGGATAAAATCATGGACAGAGTTAAGAAAACAGACAAAAACAGGGACATGATTCACGGTTTTGCTTTTACTGTTTTTAGCACTGCAACGTAATCGAAGCATTGCACAGTCGTATGTAAAGGTCTGGGCAAATGATTAATTGTCAAAGTGAAGTTAAGTACAGTTTAATGTATAATTACTGTTTTTTGGCTGAATTAAAAATATTGGAAAAAATTCAAACTGGCCTGGGCAAAAGTTGTGACATTTTTTCCAGCAAACAGAAACTAATTTGCAGAAAAATGCCATATTTAAGAGCATCCTCTATAGAGGATGTGGACTTCTTTTCACTAAGAAAATCAACAAATCATGTAGTTTGGCAGAGGGTGGGTAGGATCCTTGCCTCTGGACCAAGAGGTCATGGGTTTGAATCCTACTCTCAGCACACCATCACTGGGTTCCTGAGCAAGACCCTTAACCCCAAGTTGCTCCAGGGAGACTGTCCCCCCTGTAGTTAGGGAAAGGAAGTCGCTTTGGATAAAAGCATCTGCTAAATGCCACAAATGTAAACGCGTTAGAAACCACATAAGTCTACTCGAGATTATTCAATAAGTCAATGAGACCTGAGGCGTGGTGATGAGTGGCCAATTAATTACTCACTTGCTACGTCAGCCTTGTAGCTCCAGTGCAAAACCACAGAATCAACTTTCCATGTCTTGGCTGATTGGCTTCATTGGAGGTAAAGGGAGAATTTTGTAAATTAGACTTTTCACAAAGTTATTGCTTTAATTAGCCCCAAATTCCACTGTCGAGATGGGACCCGCGGGGATTATGAGCGCTGACAGCTCCCACTGCTGCTCTTCTTCCTCAGTAGCTCCAGCTGAAGGGCCCACGACTGCCGGCTGTCAAAACTCGTCCCGATACCTTTCTCCCATCCAGGAGGCGCGCTGCCTCTCACTCGCCACCATTAGGCAAGACTTAAGGAGTGTGTCTGACAAGCTAATGGGGTTTTTAGCATTAACCAGGTTTACAGAGCTGTCGGGCTCCAGCCAGGCAGCCTATGCGGCGGCGGGGGGTCTTTAAGCCCCAGTGACGGAGTGCCATCCACTTCAGCATGCTTCGAGGAGGCGGAGACGGTTTTGCATGTTAGCATGCAAGCAAACTGAAACCACTCAGCTAAAGATTACGCATATGGAGACTGACATCTCCCAAGCCTCGTCCATCAGATCAGGATTACTGGAAACACACGAACTGTGATAAGACCACGCTGGAAGAGAGGGAGGAAACTCTTCTCGGATCCCACAAGAGGAAACGTGTGTTAGTGTGATAGCAGTAATTAGGTAAACTTCATTTCTCCTTTCTTTACTGGCAGGACGCAAAGTTTCTGACTTAAGTGAAGTCTGTTGATCCAGTTTCAGGTGCCTCAGTGATAATAAGAAAGTCTTTATATTCATGTACACTACCAGTCAAAAGCAGATTAATCTCGAAAACAAACAAAACGATGAAGGAACACATGGAATTATGCAGTAAACAAAAATGAGTTAAACAAACCAGAATATGTTTTGTAAGAAGGTAATGATGGACTGTTGTTTCTTTTTACTTAGTTAAGTGGTTCTTGCCATAATGTGGAGTAGAACCATAGTGGAATAGGATCATAGTGTACCAACCACCATCACAACTGATGGTCCCAAACACGTGTTAATTGACGAAGAACACGTGTTAATTAAATACCATTCCAGATTGATTCCTCATGAATCTGATTGAAAAAATGCCAGGGGTGTGCAAAGCTGTCATCAGAGCAATAGATGCTGTTTTCAATATTGATCTACAATGTAGCCAATAATAAAAACAAAGGAAAGCGTTGAATGAAAAGGTGAGTCCAAACTGTTACCGTATAATACACAAAAATGACCAAGATTGTTATACTGTTAAAGTAATCAATGATGATGGATTGATCACAGTATTTTGTATCTTGGTAAAAAGCAGGTGTTGATTTTAGTATAGCTTTACAGGTATGAAGAACAGCTGTGGGCTGCTTAAACACTGATGTACATCGCTCTGGATAAGAGCATCCGCTAAATGTCGTAAACATAAACATAGTTAATCATGATTAATCACAGTCTTTTCTGCTCAAGATATTTTCCCTTACAAAATTTAGTTATACGATTGGGCGAAATAAACATCATTAGAATGTATTTCTTACTTTCAAGAATTCAACATTATTCCCTGACATGGAGCAACTCTTAAATACACTGTGAATGCAGACAGTGTTTCAAATTCTTTCTCATGGCACTCTGTTCATGAATATAGCATGAAACTGATGTTTTTTCTTCCTTCTGATAGGGTGTTTCTGGCTCTGGTGGAACGACAGGAGGATCGAGGAATGGTAGTGGCACAGGGAGGAGGAAAAGTAAGAGCCTACCACAAACACTTATTCCCTATGGAATTACCACACACTAGTGTTCATGGTACATGTTTACATTATATGTATAAAATTTATTTATTACGTTTACAGGCCTTATTACCCCTTGTATCCGAGAGCACTGATGTGGGCAAGATTAAAGCAGCACAAGCCCTGGCCAAGATCACCATCACCTCAAACCCTGAGATCGCCTTCCCTGGAGAGAGGGTGAGACAAGACCAATTATTATTTCCAACTTTAAATTAAAAGGCAACATAAACATAATTAACAGTTCATGTACATACTAAATGCTGCTTAAGATTTTCTTTAGCCTTCTTTAACAAGCAAAATTAAGCACATGTTCATAGAATGGTTATAAGCGTGCATTCTCCTAACTGGGATTCACAAAAATTCCATTAAATGGTTCCAGCTTATTCAAAATGCTGCTGCCAGAATTCTAACCAAAACCAAGAAAAGAGATCACATCACTCCAGTTTTCAGGTCCTCACACGGACTCAGAGTTTGGTGCAGAACGGCTTTCAAAGCGTTATTCATTGTGAAAGTCATTCAATGGTTTGGATCCTAAAGACATCTTTGGTATGTTTGAAGTATATGTTCCTGGTTGTGCCCAGCTAGTGGTGAAAAGAGCCGAAACGAAACATGTTTAAATGCCGTTGAGTCACAAGTCATGATGCTTGCGGCTGGAACAGACTCCCCATTAGTACAAGAACCGCACCATCTGTAGCTTTAAAAAAGCAAATGCTGAAAAAAAACCTTATTTTACACATTTGCACTTCTATTGCACTTTCGTGTTCTTTTATTTTTTTAACCTCTTCCATTATTTTGTAATCTGTTCCTGTAAAGCACATTGAATTAACTTTTGTGTAAGATAATGTGCGATGTAAATCAACTTGAACTAGAAGCCTATTCTCTAATGGGTTAGGAAAGTCTGTCCATGCACTTGGCAATGCACCCATGAATTTATTTCATTCAACACTGATCCAATCAGGCATAAGAAAATCACATAAATTGTTTGTAGGTTTTGGCTCAAACAATCCACAAAAAAAAATCCACATTTTTCCTTTACGAGGGCTGTCTACCAGCAAGCTAAATGGCTCAGTTTAACAAAGGGTTGGGCTTTTTCTCTTATAAACAGACACCATGTTACGTTTAAAGAGTCATTTATATTTTAACAGTCTCTTTTAAACTCATCAGACAAGAAAATGCTTATACTTTGTTATGCAACAAATAATTTTTTAATAACAGCACCAGATTACACTTCCCTGGTTCCTTTAGCCCATTCTTCACCAAAATGTTTTTATGGCAAGGAGAACACATAACAAAGTATTTGAGAAGCTCTGCATGTAACTAATATTTGTCTGTTGAGCTTATAAACCTGCGATGTAAATGGTTAGCAATGGCTTCAACCACTCTTGTTTTTTTCATAGCCATGACCTTTGATTTATGGTGGTTTTTGCGTGTGTGTGTGTGTGTGTGTGTGTGTGTGTGTGTGTGTGTGTGTGTGTGTATGTTTATGAGTTTGTGCGCCCCCTGGTCAGCCTCTTGGCTCTGGACTGCTCTCTCCTGCAGAACTTTGAAGCTCTGATGGCCCTCACCAACCTGGCAGGCATCAATGACAGACTCAGGTTAGCCCAGCCCCAAGCAGTAATGGGCCATGAGAGCTATATTTGTATAGTTTTGTAATAAAGTGTTTTAATGTCTAGTTTTTTAATATCTATTAAGCATTTACATTTGTCTAGGTAAATATTAGAATATAATTATAAACCCTTTTTTTCTTACAGACAGAAGCTCATTAAGGAGAAAGCTGTGCCTAAAGTGGAAGGCTACATGTTTGAGGAGCATGACTTGGTGCGAGCAGCAGCCACTGAATGCATGTGTAATTTAATCTTAAGCCCTGAGGTACGTCCCACCCCTATGTGAGGGCTAAAAAATAAGTAGATGTTTAACCAAGTTCTTACTTTGTTAGTGTCCTTCCTCTTGTCTTGTAGTTGTGATGTTGTTTTCTGTTCGTCTCACAGGTGCAGAAGCTTTACCTGGCCACAGATAGTGACCGTTTGAAACTCTTGGTGTTATACAGTGGTGAGGATGATGAGAGGCTGAGGAAGGCTGCAGCAGGAACTCTGGCAGTGCTGACGGGGGAAATGCCAGAGGTGTGTGCACGGATCCCAGGCACGGTGAGTTATTTCAGTACATGTTGTCCAATTTTAGTAGGACATAATGTGTCCATTATGATTGAAAAACACTAAAACAGATTTTAAAGGGCTTGTTTCATTAAAAAATCTATTGTGCCCTCACTTTAAATGAAAGGTTTGATAGTTTTTTTACAAACCCCAAATTATACAGTCCATACATGGAAAACGAGCTTCGAAGTCATGATTTTTCTGATTTCATAAAAACAAACACATTTTCCTTTATCCACATATTCAGCCTACTACAGCTTAGTCCAACATGTTAATGCTGTAAGGAGTATTTTAGTCCAGACTATACAGGGTAACCAGTGAAAACAAAGAAACAGTAACAAACATCCTGTTCAATTCTAAAAGTAAAAATTAATCACAGCTGTCCTGGTACATAAGACAACACAAATATTACAAATATTTCTTCAGTAAATTAGTTGTCTCAGTAGTGCTTCAGTTATTTAGATATACCCAGCTGTTAAAAATAAAGATTGTAACTGTGATACTATAATCATATGTACAGTAATTTTACCAAGACTCATCAAGGTTAGAGCTTATGCTTATGATGAATATGACTAAGAACAAACAGGTTAATTAGTAAAATATAATGTGTACAGTTATAAAAACATTATACATGCATATGTTTTATTGAATGAGAAGTTGTTACTTTTGGACTTTCAGGAAATATGAGGTTTTCTTTTCTCATTATTTTACTCCACACACACACACAAATACAGTTGATATATTTTAGTTCTTCAGATGGCCTCCTTTTTTTCCAGTCTACATTTTATTCAGTCTTCTCATGTCCTCTGCTCTCTGTAGACCAGTCACTGGCTGGAGATCCTGCAGGCGCTGCTGCTGAGTGAGAATCAGGACCTGCGGCACCGTGGTGTGGTCATTACTTTGAATCTGATGCAGGCAGAGAGGAGTCTGGCTGAGAAGCTTATGGAGAGCGAGGCGCTGGAGATCCTCTCAGTATTGGGTAAAGAAGCTGATACCAAACAAGCATCTGTCTCCAGAGCAGCACAGCGCTGCCTGGACCTGGCTTTGGAATATGGGTTTATAAGAAGCAATGAGGAGGAAGCGAAAGGGAAGTCTGCAGCATAATTGGAAGATCATCCCAGCAGACGAATCTCACTAAATGTCTTAAAATAACAGTTTGCGATACTGTGTGTGACATTGTTCATATATGTATCTTCAGAACTGCACCAGTGTGTGCAACTTCACACTGAAGGCTTCAAAATGTAAGAACTTGGGGTCAATGCCAAGAGTCGGCAGGAGAGGAGCATCCTTGTAAAATCAGCATCAGACATCCTTGTTAAACTTTAGATTGCATTTATTTCATTAATATAATATATAATATACATAATATAAAGCAGAATATACAAGTTATAAAACTGTATGACTTTGAAGAGGTAGTATTTTGAAGCCTTTGGATAACATGAACTGAGCGGCAGACACTTGCTTTCCTGTGAGGTTTTTCACATTCACAATGAAAAACAGCACGTATGCAGAAACCACATCGCTACCATTCCGTTAGTACCATTCCATAATTTAGTTTTCCATTTATTTTGGTAATTCCATGTATCTGACTTGAGCACTGTCCCTTTGCATTCCAGTCAGCCATCTGTTTACTTTGTCAAGTAAGCTGATGTTGCTTTGTGATGTTGTGACACATGTAATCACTTTCAAATGATTTTTTGAACTTTGGGGGTTGGAGGCTCCCACACTTCCTCTTTCTACACTTTTATTTATCAGCAGACACACTGTTTGAAGTTATGCACTCAGTGCCTTTACAGGACTTTATAGCCTGTATTATTCAGTGCAGTTTTTATATCGTTTATGGACTACTGTTTATCCAAAGATGAATAAATGTAGTGTGTGGAAGTAATTTAAGACTTTATTTCATTTATTTATTTTCCCTGGTTCTGCTCTTTATATAAAAAAAAAAAACAAGAAAACACAATACCCACTATACTGGTCATGTTTTGTAGGAGTGATGTCATGTGACAAACTTGGGCTGTGTTCCCATTGTACACTGCTCATCAGCATGTTGTTATAGGGCCCCAGCATGTTGTTATAGTCTGTTTAAACTCGCTCCAGTTTAAACTCTGCCTTATCCACCTTCAAGCAGTCAGAATAAGAAAAACTTTATTCAGCTCAGAGGAAATTGCTTATGCTATGACTGCACAGTCACACAGAGACAAGAGCAATATAAAATACAGTACGTCAAATAGAGTCGCAAATAAAACTCTAGAAATAGAAAAAAGCTCAGTACTAAATATACTAGGCTATGCCTAGTAAAACATTGTGGTCAGTAAGAGAAGTGGATATAAATACTATACATAAATAAAACAACTGCTGAGGATTATCCCATGTAGAGCAGCTGGTGGCCTAGTGGTTAGGGAGTTGCCCCTGTGATCTGATGGGCATGGGTTTGAATCCCAGGACTACTAGTGGTACTGTCCCCACACACTGCTTCCCAGGTGCCCCGTTTGGTGACAGCGCACTGCTTCACTTGGTGAATGGGTTAAATGCAGAGGGAAGAATTTAATGCTGTTCCCGCTGTGTTGTGTTTTCACGCATGACTATAAACACATGCTTGCAGAAATGAGGTAGAAAACATGGATCGTGGAAAAATCTGGTGCTTATTGTTGTACACGAGAGTTTGTTTCCGAAATAAACTAGCCATTCACTCGATATCTCATATCCCGGTTCGGGACAGCATTGTGCTCCCTAGTTGCATGAGCACGCTTATTGGGACGCGGCCTGGTTTAGGTGGCTCCAGCAAATCAGAGCTCTGAGTGGTATGACGTCACAGATTGAATGGAAGAAGACACGTGAATCGACAGCCTGACAACTTTTACCGGTTTACGTGGAGAAGGTGAGGGCGTTTCGTGTCCTGTTGTTGGATCCTAAAATAAATATGACGTATCATCACATGTAGGCGATAATTTTTGGCTTGTAGCGAAATCCAGTAACCTCCCAGCTCTTGAGGAAGTGTGCCGTTCCGTCATGGAGGGTCAGTGTCCAATGTTCACGTACACCAGCCGGGACTTGATGCGTGATGTGATCCGTACGGACGGAGAGACCACCCTGTCCAGATTCGATGTGACCCTGAGATCCGGCTGGACGGAGAAGATGGGCCGGGGTTTGTTCAGATACCACCTAGGGAAGCTGGAAACCAGGGTCCTCCCGGGTGAGGAAGGGTATGTGGCTCAGCTCAACATCCAGAGAGGAATCGAGAGACGAAAACCCCAGGAGATCCTGAGCATCAGGCAGAACTTTGACCCTAAGCAGTTCAACTTCAGCAAGATCAACCCTGAGGAGGTGCTGTTCGAGATGTGTAGAACCGATCCGAGCCCCGAGGAGAGCTGTTCTCAAAACGGGACCACCGACGCGAGCTGTCTGGTGATCATAAACGTGAGTCCTCTCGAATTTGGACACAGCCTTCTGATACCAGAACCAAGGAGGTGCCACCCGCAGATACTGACCCCCCGGGCCGTCCAGGTGGGCATCGAGTCTGTGTTTCTGAGCTCTGACCCGGGATACAGGGTCGGGTTTAATAGTCTGGGCGGCTTCGCGTCTGTCAATCACCTGCACCTCCACGGATATTACCTGGACCACCCGCTGAAGGTCGAGTGGGCGCCTGTGCAGACCGTCGCCCCGGAGGGGGGTCTCTACCGCATCGCAGGGTTTCCCAACGGCTTCATGTTTTACACCGAGGGTCAGGACCCCAGGGGGACCGCCGAGGCCGTGTGCAGGCTCACAGACGCGCTCGTGGACAGAAACATCGCGCACAACATGTTTCTCACTCGAGGATGTTCACCCTGTGCGCAACCCGGGCCGCGCGCTCCCAGGCGCGGCGTGCGCGTCCTCGTGTGGCCGCGGGTGTCCTGTTTCGGAGCCAAAGAAGAGTCCGCCTTCAACGTGGCCCTGTGTGAGCTCGCAGGACACCTCCCCTTTAAAAACCAGCAGGACTTCACACACACAGACGAGGACGCAGTGAAGGCTATAGTCCAGAAATACGCCTTCAACGACCACCAGTTCGAGGAGCTGCAGAAACACCTCGTGGGGCAGCTGTACAAAGTCAATAACTGTGCTGACTAAAGATTCCCAGCTGTATTGTATAGTCAACGGCTTCATGTTTTACACCGAGGGTCAGGACCCCAGGGGGACCGCCGAGGCCCTGTGCAGGCTCACAGACGCGAAATTCTTCTCTGTATTGAACCCATTTCTGGTAGCCAGGAACTCCGCTCCCGGGGAAGGTACCTTGTTTAAGGGTACCTCAGTGGTGCCAGTAGCAGTCCTGGGTTTTGAACCCAGAACCTTCTGATCACAGGGGCAACTCCCTAACCACTAGGCCACCATAATGTACTAGATTATTCTTTCATTGATTTTTCTTTGATGAATGATTTTTTCTTTAATGTTTCAACCGGTCATATAAAGGGTGTCAGTAACATGTAAATATGTAAATTAAAACTGCAAGGTGTGATTGGTGTTTCAGCTCAGTGTTCTGCCACTAGGACTCCATCTCAAAGAATGAGACTTCCCCTCTGTGCTATATACTGCAGTTTGAAAAAAAATGAAGTAATGACACTGGTAGAACTGGTAACACCTGATACACCCTGCACTCTTAACAAAAAGGGTTTTATGTCACAATAAAAACTTTTATGATTTGGAACAATAGCTTCGCCCTTAGAGTAGTATAGAGGTTCTAATAAGAATCGTCTATTACCAGTTCTCCATCATGGAGAAGAACCATTTAAAAGCATCCAGATGCCTGAACTTTATTTGTTCTACATATATTGCCTTCATTAAAGAACCTGATTAAAGGTGTAGGAGGAGCAAGACATTTTTCTGTTCAGTTTGCTTTGTCTTATTTATGAATTGTTCCAATAATTAAAAAATGAAAGATGTTTTTAAACCAGTAATGAAAGTTACGCATGACTTTGGCAGATAAAAGTACTGTTATTCAGCACAACTGTTGTTGTCAAACAAAAATGTGAATGTTGGATAAGCAGGGATCGTTATTTGACCTTTAAGAGTTTAGAGGGACATCAGACTGGACAGTTTCCTGGACAGACCTCTCATTGTCC
Organism: Brachyalestes nurse; assembly: GCA_037974405.1. Taxonomy (NCBI): domain Eukaryota; kingdom Metazoa; phylum Chordata; class Actinopteri; order Characiformes; family Alestidae; genus Brachyalestes; species Brachyalestes nurse. The sequence goes on along the minus strand of JBBPCY010000136.1, from coordinate 25,776,549 downwards.
ACAACATGCGTAACAGACATGAAGAGGTATCCAGTACACCTGTGTTTTCAGTGACAACCTTTTTTCTGCTGCTCTACTCAGATCATATTCTTACTGTTGCCGTGTATTGCTGTCAGAACAAAACCCTGTTTATAATTAGAAAGTAGCTGTCATTTTCACTGATGAACAGACCAATAGAAATTGTTTACAATTATGCAATAGTTTCATAATTAAAAGAATAAAATCTCACAAAATTTCAGAATGTGTTTTTTTTTTGTAAGCTTTTCTTGTATGTATGTATGTATGTATGTATGTAATTATACAGCCACTTTATTCAGTCTGCAAAATGACTGTTGGACCCAAACTTCTCTTCTGATTTTGATTGTTGTGAAATAGTGGTTCGTTGGGAAACTATATTTTCGTAGACTGATATTTTGCCTCATAGTACCCTGTACCTCTCCGGGGTGCTTTTTAAAATATGTTTTAGGTCAAATCACAAACCTTGTAAAACAGTGTGCATTCAGAACCATTTCCTGTTATAACTTTATGAGAGGCAGCTTTTAGAGGCCTTGTGTTCTTCTGGTGTCATGCTCTTATCCCCACGGTTGTGGAAGTTTCTATAGAACGGAGAACCTACATCAAAAAACCCTGAATGATGATGTAATTATGTAGAATATCACATGTCGAATATTACAGCTCATACACTAGCTCCAGCCAGGAACACACCAGAGCCAGTGTATGAGAAGCCTGGGTGTTTACTGTTCTCCTTTTTTTTTAAAGACAATGACTGAAAAACACTAGCGAGCGCCTGCAAACCATTCTCTTTCACTCAGGGCTTCACATACATTTGGAAAGCAGAAGAAAGATCCACACAAGAAATAAATGAAAACGTATCTCTGCATATTTCCATTTTCTACAGTAGGTGAGAAGCCTGTAGGCAGTTCCTGCTTCCTGATGAATGTATATGTCATGCAAGTCCTATACATGTCTGCGTAATTAGTCATTCAGAGTGGTTTGATCTGAAATGCCCCATTTCAAATAATCTGACCATGATTATGTTTCCAAAATGTCTAGATTTGCATTGTAGATACCACCTCCATTAATTTGAGTTTGTAAGTTTCTCTGTAATTACCCATTTCACATCAAAATACTCTTTTGCTTACATCCCAGTGACTGATTTATGAAGGGTTACATGCCACAGAGGCATGTAAGTGTTTTTGTTTTGTATTCTTCCTTCTCTCAACTTATCTATTACACAGATGCCATTTCAGCCAATGGTAGTCTCCTTCCACTTATTGCAGTAATGCAGCTATTAAGTGTGTGTGTGTGGGGAGGGGTGCTGATGACTGTGCTGAATCTGGGCTCCTGTATCATACAGACGCTGGAACATATTCTACATGGAATACTCCTTTCATCCACACTGTGGAGCTGCTGCAGAAAGCTCAGAGGTTCTGGCTGCTATAGTTGATGGAGGTTCAACAGGCATGCAAGACCCGGTTGACCACCAATCCACATTCACCAGCAGATAAACAGTAATTTTTTCACCTTTAAGAAGGACAAGAAATCCCAGCCCCACTCCTTCTTTAGATCTGGAAAAAAAATGCTATTCATATTCTGTGGTGTGTCTGTCCATCCTTCCACAGTGAGAAGACAACCGAGCATTGGGTTTGAAAGGATATTCAAAAAGCTGTTACAGAGAAAAGGAAAGAAGCAGAAAAGAAAAAACTGCACTGGAACACTGAAACTGGAATACGGTTTTATGGACAGATAAGGATAATTTTGTAAATGGGAACACTTGGGTCACAAGATCCAGACTATGCAGCCGACATCCAGGACTGAGCATTGCAGGTATTCTCAAGACGCCTGAAAAAGTCTTTGCAGATTTTTCTGTAAAACTGTTTCTCTACTTCCATTGTGGTTAAATTGGCAGGTATGACTCTTGGCCATGCTGAATCTGGCCTCCAGTGTCTTATTAGACATTGGAACAAAGATTCATGCAATACTCCTTTCATCCACACTATGGAGCTGCTGCACAAAGCTCCTGTAGCTCAGTGAACCTGTGAAAAGACTTGGTGACTGTGGTGTCCAGAGACAGACATCACATGTCGGTATAATAGCAGAGTATCATGAACTCATGATACTAATCCATCACCAGTGCATAACACCAGTCCATAATACTAGCTTTGTGTCATGACATCAGCGCTAATTTGTTGTAATCATTCTGAACCTTGTTCAGTGGATGGTTCTTGCAATTACTGTTTTTGTAAAGAATCTAAACATTCCACCCTTCCGACAAAAGCTTCCAACAAAGACATTATGAACAAAAATTCAAAAGAATTTTCATTCTCTTGTGTATCTAAAATTATTAACAGGAGGAGAGTACACTATATAGGAGATAATCCTCTGGCATAAGGAAGAAGAAGGTGAAAATAAGTGAAAAAACAGGATTTAAAAAACGGTTTCTCTTAATAGCTGTGCATGACCTGGTAGACTACCACACCATATTCACCATCAGATAAGTAGTACTGAAAGTTTTTATCACTAAGAAGGACAAGAAAACCGAGTCCGACTCTTGCTTTAGCTCTGAAAAGATCCACAGGTGTGTCTGTCCATCCTTCCAGTGTGAGAAGACAGCTCCTGGGTCTGAAAGGATGTGTACGGAGTGGTTACGGAGAAAAGGAAAGAGGCAAAAGAAGAAATTTTGACCAGGAACACTAAAACTGGACACCTGGGTAGAGGAATAAGGTTTAATGGACTGATATAAAATCTTGGATTACAAGATACAGAAAATGCAGCCAACTTTCAGGATTTAACTTTGCAGGTGTTTACAAGAAGCCTGAAAAAGTCCTTACAGATGTTTCTGTAAAACTGAACCAACTGACCAAGTTTTCTGAAAAGAATGGATGCTGTAACAAATGAAACTGAAAAATGTACTGTAATTGATGACTGCTGTGATCAACCACTGTACTGTTTTGCTGGGTACTGTATATTATTTGCTTATGTTAGTGACTGATAGTATCCCACTTCAGCCTTTTGCTTTGGCGCTAGAAGATGATGTAATGAAGAAGACGTGTTTGTGTGTTAATTGCCGTGCAGTCAGCTGGTCATGTGCGCCTCATGTCTGCTCTGCATAAGAAGATGCTGAATATGAAGCAGGAGTTGCTAGGGCGTTGCTGTTGCCAGAGAGACAGCAGAAGCAGCGGCTGTCAGAAAGAGCAGTCAGCGGACAGCCTGTATAGCCTCTAATATCAAACCTACTTATTTAAAATAAATAATGGAATTAGTCATACTGTGAACAATTTCTTGCTTAATCTCCTCAGTCTCCTTTATATTAGAATTGTTTCTTCATGATCAGAATGTTTCTCTTTTACTCCCTTAGGGCCTTTTTTCTGTTTGCATAGTTCTTTTGGAAGTGTATTCCTTCCTTACGTGTTGTGTAAAGACAGAAATGCAATCTGATGCTGAGGGACGAATCTGAGTCTCTCAATTTCTCGAAATCTCACTTTAGAAAACTGGCTTATCCAGTCAAACAGACAATTCTGAATTACACTCTCATCCAAGACTGCAACCTATGATCCCGCCTCCATCTGCAGGATCTGACTTTCTGGCTGAAGCCCTGTGACCTGGGAATTCACCTTGTATTGTGATACAACAAAAGTGGGGCCTGATGTGTTTATATGTTAGTGTTTCCAATTGGCCGTTAATTAGACAGTTGTAAAAGTTGTATGTCATCTGAGAACAAATAAAGAAAAAATCCAGGAAACATAATCTCAGTTTAACAACCACAGCATTAAATCAGTTAGTTAACCAATTCAACAATTGGTTTATACATTATACATGTCATAATCATTTGAGGATAATAAACAAACTGTTCACATTTTGCATAGGAACATCCAGGTTACTTTAACGATAATCCCAACATCAGCAGCTTTGAATTCTATAAAGATAAGAGCATAATTAGTTCATCCTTTTAATGGAAGTCATTATCAAAGACCATCGTCATTTTAATCCCATGTAAATAGAGTACAGGATTCAACCTTACAAAGCAGCACACTTGATACAAGATTACCAATATTAACTTTACAGAAGTGACCTGGTAGGTATTTTTAATTGTTACATTCAGGGTTCCCACGGGTCCTTGAAATCCTTGAAAGTTTGTGAATCTGGACAAATAAGTTCAAGGCCCTGGAAAGTTTTTAAAAACGGGCATAAAAAGACACTGTCCTTGAAAGTCCTTGAATATTTTTTGGTAATTGAAATTTCATGGATGACGACCGCTGTCAATGTGTTATTATATTGCCACCACAAGTTTATTTAAAATGATGCCTATGCCGACTTTTAATTTGCGAAACTTCGTTTGTTCTTCTTCGGTAGATTCTCACTACAACTTTGACACGTCGGGTCCGATCTCCAATAGCGTGCTTGTTCACAGCTTTTGCTCCACCTTGTCGTTCGTTCGTGATTCCCGTTTTTCCGGCGAAAAAAAATCCCATAGAGAATGAATAGGGCTCAACTTTCAGATAGTCCTGCTTGGACATACTTTTTCTGAAACCCACCAAACTTCATGTGATACCTCAGACTGACTTTCCCGACACACAAATCGGTGATGACCTACACTCAGTCTTTTCCTTGTCTTTCGCTCATCCCTTTTTCCCCTATTCACATGCATTCCTTTTTTAACCCCATTGAAATGAATGCACTTTCAGAAGAAAAAAAATGCTCTTGCTCTAAGTGTAGTTTGACGAAGACATTTGGTGTCTGAAGTTTACTTCTGTAGTGCTGTCCTGGCGCTATGAGCACTGTGCTAAATCACACACTTGTGAGGTAGGTGCACTCAAATAGACTCAAATAGACTCTTTTATAGCACTGCATCACAAAACTATGGACTATGGTCGAACTGGGCTTATGGTTAAAAACAGTATTATCCAACGTTAGATCAGTTAAAAATTTATTGGAACGCGACATTTCTACCGAGTAAAATATTACCACTATTTTTCTGTAATGCCATACATTACAGCTTTACAGAAAATAGCAATGCATTACAGTAATTCGTTACTTTTGTAACGTGTTACTCCCAACACTTGTTACTGAATAAGAAGAATATTTTAAAGGTAAAAAGTCTTGGGATTTATTGGCTAAATGATTCATTTTTCTCACACCTAATCTACACAAGCCAGATTTCTGACTAAGATTTCGTATTCTGTCCCTCTCAGCTGTAGATACGGAGATTCAACAGATTAGAACTAAACCATATGGCTCATATAACAGCCATATTGGCCTATAGGAGCAGTTCTAAAGTAGTGAGTGCATTAGGCATGTGAACTGAATTGAATTAATCAGCAACAAGCATCTCACAGCATTGTTTCAGTCAGCCCCTTTCTATTTTTAAATGTAATTTTTTCGTAATTTTATTGCTTTTAATTCTTCTCTCCTCTCTATTCCTCTCTACCCCTGCCTTTTCTCTCTCACTTCCAACCATTTAATTGAGTCATGGCCACTGATGCTTATTAATTCCAGGCGATGGTTTCTGTAACTAGGACTATATTAGTCAGAAGAGAGCTGTGTCATCTATTTGCACTGCACAGACACCCTTGTGTATTTCTTGTCCAGAGCATAATCATATCTTGTGTCTGTTCTTTGTCAGTACATTGTTGTTGGCTGTTTTCTTGAAATAGTGTGTGTGTGGTATGTCTGTACAGTAGTTTATACATAACTACGAAACCGGTCATGCAGTGCTGTAGTGGTAACCTTGTCATGTGCTAAACAAACACGACACGCTTATTAATGTCACACGGGCACGCAGATTTATGTTTCATATAATATTAATAAGTGCCCTCTCTCATGAAAACAATTACCACAGTTTAAAGCTTACTATAAGGCAAAACTAGAGCAACAATCAGAACCTCCTTTTATTAAATAGATCTTTACAAATATACTTTTGTTTATTTTTTTGTGTATAACACCCATTAAAATAACTTATCATTACTGATTTCTTATGTTTAATGAACGTGCTTAACCAATGCTACCTGTTTAGTTCACCGCTAACATAATAAATACACAATGCTAAACTTCTTAAACTACAGGTTACAGAGCTATAGTTGGGGCTGCTGTGTCTTGTGTAGCTCTAAGCTTTTGAAATTTGATACCACCTTTAACACAAGCCTCAGGGATCAAGGGAAGTGCAGTGAACTATACGCACAACTCTTTGGGGCCCTGCAGAATGACTACAGTGGAAGCTTGGAGGAAGGCCCCTGTTCCACAGACAGGCTGGAGCTGAACGACCTAATGACTAACCTTTTTAAAGCTACCTTCACCCCAATATCACGTTCAATTCAGGAGATTTTGACTATCTACACTAAGCAGCAATTTAGCAAGGTTTTCCAGTATTCAGACTTCAAACCCTTTTTAGCTGTCCTGACCCTGTGACACTTCCACTCCAATCCCACATCTGACAAGGGTGGCCTGGTGGCTAGAGAGTTGCCCCTGGGATCAGAAGGTTGTGAGTTTGTACCCTTGAGCAAGGTATCATACCCACACACTGCTCCCCAGGTGCTGACTGTCCACTGCTTCACTTGGTAAATTCTTGTTGGTGGTACACCTGCCCCACCTGCTCCTCCTCTTCCACCTGCTCCTCCTCCTCCACATGCTCCTCCTCCTCCTCTCCCAGTTTAAAAGTCAGTCTCCCATAGTGTGTGTTACTCCTGGTCCTGCTGCTGCTCACTTCAAGATGGGGAACTGTATCGTGCCATACTGTGATGGGCCCAAAAGCACCAACATGAAGTGGAGCCTGCCGGCCGTGTGTGTGGTGTGGCAGACCGCCATGGTCATCCTGTTCGGCTGCTTCGTCCGGTACAAGCCAGAGGTGGACACTCACTGGTCTGAATATAGAAAACAAGAAAATCTTACCGACATTGAGAATGACTTCTACTTCAGATATCCGAGTAAGTGTCTCCATCATGTGTTTTAATCATCCTTGCTTTTTACAAGTTCTCTCTTAACTTAGCTCTGATCATCAAGCTCTCTCTCTCACTCTCTTTCTCTCCATCATCGTCATCATTTTCTTTCTCTTCTGTTATTTTTTTCTGCTCTACCAGTTATATCAGAAGCTAATTTTGGCTAATATATTAATGTGGCACATGTACTCATGTTGGCCATCACATATTTCTCATTTATTTATATAAAACATTATTTGTAAGCTCAGATTCAATGAGTGAATTGTCATTGTGCTGATTTGTATGTTGTTACATTCTCTCCATCTCTCTCTCTTTATGATTATGTAACTTTACTGTGTGGATGTGTTTCTAGATTTGTTTTTTTAACACACTAACAGATGGGACCTTTTTCCTCTCAGAGCTTATGTGTTCATTGTTATTACGAGTAACCTGTACAAGGGCCATTTGTCCAGTGTGTACTCAGGATTGTGGGGTTGAGCTTTGGTCAATATTTCTGTCTAAAAAGCAAATGCATCTTTCTTGGATTTTAAAATAAAATTTAAAAGTATTAATAAATATGAGCATTTGGTCATATGAAGGTTGGTTCCAGTTACATGACTCAAGGATGTGATTGAGACTGTCCATTGAGAAAGTTCCTTTCATAGGTGTCCTTTTCTGACTATCACCCTGTAATCAGATCAAGGAGTAAACATTCTTTTTAATACTCTGGAGAGACTGGATGAAAAGCTGTTACATAAAATATCCTTTTACTGCACTTTTTACTGGGCTATTATTTCAATAGTGCATAGCACTTCTCTCTCTCTGCACGCACACACACACACACACACACACACACACACACACAAACACACCCATATATGTATATGTACAGGGGGTATGGAGAAGAACACATTTGGATTAAGGTGCACCACCCTATGCCAGTACATTGTGGAACCACGTTTTGCATTAATTACTGACATGAGTCTTCTCTACCAACTTCCTCTACTAACTTTATACATTTAGACTGTGCAATATTTCCCCACTTCTCTTTACAGAACAAGCAGTTTAAGCTCCATCACTTTGGATAGTGAATGTTGGTGGGTTGCCATAGGTCTCTTAGTTTTCTCTGGCCGGTTCCCCCCACACTTCCATCCAGTTTGGAGGGATGGCCTAATCCAGGGGGACTTAGTAGTACCAAACACTTTCCACTTCTGTATTACAGACTTTACTGTGCACCTTGAGATTGTTAAAGTCTTTGAGTTTTTTGTGTCCATGGCATGCCTAGCCACACCTTTATCTCTGAGATCTTTTGGCAGTGCTTTGCCATCCATAGTTGATAGTTTGCTTTAAGTTGCACTGCCAAGCACTGGAATTTTTTTCTTCACATAACTTTCACTTGGATGCTATAAATTGCATTGAGTAAATACAGCAAACCATCACTTTAACGCGTAGCAACAGTCCACCATGGATTTTTTCTGAGAACCGAACTAATAATTGTTGCTGAAACAATTACTAGCACTAGCGGAAACTACAGGTATCCACAGCATTTTTTTTGTACTTTTGTGAGGTCCAGGTCTAATCCGCCACGCCCCCTCCTCATGGTGCTGGGTTGCAAAGCACCACTTACATAAACCCTGCAGGAGGACGAGGGGCGTGGCGGACAAGGCCCGGACTTCACAGCTTTTTTCGTAGCAATAAATTTTCATACATTTAAGTGCTAATTTGTAAAGAAAAATATTATTTACTAATTTTGTAACATAAATATTAATGCAAATTCAGCCACATTTCCATCTAAAATATAACTATAATTTTTTTGTTACTGTGGAGATAAACACAAAGAAAGCTTGTTGTGGGAGGGTGAAATACTGCACAGGCAGGGGTTTAAAAGTAGCCAATCCGAGAATGCTATTTATTTCTCCTTGCTGCTGATTGGCTGCTGCCCTTTGATGCAGCTGCAGTCCAGAATTTCCCCTGTGGAGTGTCTCAAGTGTTCTAGTGTTTTTCCTTTGTACTTCTAAAAGCCCCATATTTTTATCACTGTAAATTATATTAATTTATTACAGTGTTTACCCTGCTTATACCAAAGAAAACGCATGTGCAGTCTATACAGGGGTAACATTGGTATTTACATTCTAGCACTGTTCAGTGTAAAGTACGAATACAGGTTTACCTTTACATTTTCGTTAAGGGCAATGTATGAAGCTGAGATAAAAATGAAATTAAAGTGTTTTGGGAGCATATTTGGAGGCATATTTAGGGTTTACACTATAAAAATAGACATTTTTAGGATCACAACAACGGTTTATCTGTGCTGTGTGTTGGACACTGGTTTATCTGTGCTATCTTGCGTTGGGCACTGGTTTATCTGTGCTATCTTGTGTTGGACACTGGTTTATCTGTGCTATCTTGCGTTGGACACCGGTTTATTTGTGCTATCTTGCGCTGGACACCGGTTTATCTGTGCTAACTTGCGTTGGACACTGGTTTATCTGTGCTATCTTACGTTGGGCACCGGTTTATATGTGCTATCTTGCGTTGGGCACTGGTTTACCTGTGCTATCTTGTGTTGGACACTGGTTTATCTGTGCTATCTTGCATTGGGCACTGGTTTATCAGTGCTATCTTGCGTTGGGCACTGAATTATCCGTGCTATCTTGCCTTGGGCACTGGTTTATCTGTGCTTACTTGCCTTGGGCACTGGTTTATCTGTGCTATCTTGCGTTGGACACTGGTTTATCTGTGCTATCTTGCATTCGAGTGACTGGTTTACTGTGATTAATATCTTAAAAGCTCTTTTAATTGTTACTTTCGACCTGTGCAGGTACTTGTTTGCTCCCACATGCTGTTTTCAGTGCACAGTTCAAAGGCATATGAGTGTATGTTGCTACTCTGGGGTCTGTCTTTCCAGACATTACAGAAGCAGTTTCGTCTAGCATTAATAAAGTTTTCTGATTCTGATTCTAAAATGCTAGCATTAGAACCTGACTGTATAAACTGGCTCTATGCACCTCTAAATGTGTTCACATACATTAAATAAAACAAACATTACTCACTACCGCCCTCTAAAGCCCCTACTAAAGCCCAGCCAAATGTTTTGTTGTGTTTTTAAGTAGTGTCTCAGTAAATGTGTGTATTCACATGCATTTGCCTGAACCCACCTGTAATGAAGCATGCCTTACCTGTTACTTTACTGCACGCACACATTAGTCAATAAGTGCAAGCAGGTGTTTCCAATAAAGTGGCCAGCTAGTGTAATACTGCTATTTTTCCTATATTATCAGAGAATTACTGATTAATGTGACTGATTTACTAACAGAACAACATGCACATTTGATCTGTGAAACTTAGCTGCTGTCACAACGGAGTTGAAACCAGGAGATGGTAAAGTATATTGATTCATTCTATTTATAACATGTACCTTGGTCTGTCCTTTAGTTCATTCAGTTCTTTCATTCACTGTTCAAACTGGAATGTTTAAGTTTTCTTTGGTTTAATAATATGGCAAAAGTGGGTTTTTTTGGCTCAATTTCTTAAAGACCTTCTTAAAGAATGGCTTCATCCTCACCACCCTCCTGTAGAGCCCTGTATTATGGAAAGCTCTTGATATTGTGGACCCATGACCCTTCGCTACAGTTTCAGTGTGATGGCTGGGTTTTGACATCTTGCTCTGATGTTTGGTTTCTTTCTGATGATGGAACCAACAGTGCTTAATGGGCACTTTTTGTAGCCATTTCCTGCCTTGTGCATTTCATTGATTTTGTTTCTCACATCAGCTGAAAACTCCTTTATCTTCAGTTTGGCAGTGATTTTCCAACAAAGAGAACGGCCCTTACATAAGGTGCTTTGTGTATAAAGAAAGACAATCTTACTTAGGCACTCACAAGAAGAACCTAATTATATTTAATTATTGTCAAATAAGTGTCACCATTGTGTCATTTGTGATTAAACCCGGAACTTTAAAAAGAACAGGGGCTTGAATACTCATAATACTTTTCTAAAAAAAATATTTTTATTCTTGGTTAATTTGTTTATTCTTGGCTATTTTGGGGCAGCTGGTGGTCTAACGGTTTGGGAGTTGCCCTGTGATTAGAAAGCTGTGGGTTTGAATCTCAGGACTGCCAGTGGCACCACTGAGGTACCCTTGAGAAAGGTACCATCGCCATACACTGTTCCCTCAGTGCTGCACCTTCACTGGCTGTCCACTTCTTCACTTGGTAAATGGGTTAAATGCAGAAAAAGAATTTGGCTCTGTTCACACTGTATGCTGTGTTGTGTTCACCTGTGACTATAAGGGGCCACTTTACTTCAGACAAAATTATCTATTTTGTTATTGAAAATATACTGTGGCAAAAGAGTGTGGCAAAATTTTGTATATATGTTTTATAAGCCAGAAAATTATATTGTGCCCTGGATGGTGCAAAAATGCATAATAATAATAATATAAAAAAAGAATAAAATAAGTAGTAATAAATAACAAATACGACTGAAGTATAGTATAATGTATAGACAGTACCATACTCTAAAGGTGTTAACAAACATTAAAAAAACAAACATAGCTCACCACCGCCCTCTAAAGACCCTCCTAAAGCCCGGTGTTCTGTTGTTTTTGTATGTAGTGTTTCAGTAAATGTGTGTTTATTCATATGCATTTGTCTGAACCCACCTGTTATTTTACTGCACGCATTTGTCAATGAGTGGAAGCATAAGGTGTTTCCAATAAAGTGGCCAGCGAGTGTAATACTGCGATTTTTATATTATGGTGCAGCTTCTAGGCACAACACCACCCCCTGCTGGCCTGTATGTGTTACTGAAATCTTAGGAGCACGAATAACCAGAGAGCAGCTCGGTTCATATAAAGGTTTATGGAACAATTATGAACACATTTATCATTGCCAGTTTGAGCTAGTCTGTGTTAGATTTCATTAGTTATGTAGGCAGATCCCAGGTGTTTTGTACAATATACTTGCCAATAACACAGCTTTGGCGCTAGCGGATCTTTGAGTCAGATCTCTTTTGATGTATGAAAAATAAAGAAACTTTCATACCAAACATGCTGTACAAGTATTGACTTGATTGGTATGATGGAAATTATAATGTTAAGGATAATTACATTGAAGAACTGAAGTGAAATCTGAGGACACAGACTCATAACAACCTCTGGATGTTGCTGAATTATAAAGAGCAGAAGTGGTAAACTGCAGAGTCGCTTGGGACAGCTGGTGGCCTGGTGGTTAGGGAGCAGTGTTGGGCAAGTTACTTTACAAATGTAATTAAACTACTGATTTCTGATTACTCCCTTGAAAAGTAATCAAATTACTAATGTGATTACTTTATTTCAAACGTAATTAGTTACATTACTAGTTAGATTACTAGTTACTAGTTACTAACTCTTAAGTCAGCTCAAACACACTTTATTATTAAGTGTTACAAACCTACGACAATTCACATAATGTTCTCGCCTTTAACCAAAATGAATTTAAAGTAATGGATACATTTCCAGCTACTGAATGCGTAATTCTCACTCTCCATGTTCGCTTTGTTTTTGTCTGAGTTGCTGTCGCATGCAGGTCTCCTGTAGATGATGTCACGCTTGCGACTTTCAGACAGACATCTGCCTGCTGCTGACAGGTTACTGTGAACTTGTTTTTATTAGTAACGCAACGTTACTTGAATTGTAACGGTAATCTAATTACCCATTTTAAAATTATAATGCATTAGATTACTACTTTACTAAAAAAAGAATCAAATTACAGTAACACGTTACTAAGTATGCGTTACTGCCCAGCACTGTTAGGGAGTTGCCCCTTTGATCAGAAGGCTGTGGATTCGCACCCCAGGAAAGCTTGTGGCACCACTGACAAACCCCTGAGCAAGGTACCATCCCCCACACTGCTCCATAGATGCTATAGTAATAAATAAGAATAAAGTATAGTATAGTGCAAATACTGTTCAATGGGGGGTCTATAGGTGCGAGGCAAAGACTCGCAGACACACACACACATACAGTCTGTTTAAAATTGCCAATTCAACTGACATGCATGTCTTTGAACTGTGGGAGAAACCCGGAGACCCCAGAGGAAACCAACATATATATAAAACCTTAACATATTGTATCATTAACATATATTATATTGTGGCTTAAATTACAGATAGCAATTATGCACTGTTCACGACATTTATGCTTTTATCCAAAGCGACTTCCACCCCCTAACTACAGGGGACAGTCTCACTGTAGCAACTTGGGGCCAAGGGTCTTGCTTAGCAACCCAGTGGTGGTATGCTGATTCGTATCCTACCCTCTAGGCCACCACCAACCCTAAGTGTAAGTGTAAAGTGACAAATGGTCACTTTACACTTACACTTACAAATTATCCGGATCACAAATAAAGTCGAGGAGACAATTTGGTCATAATGCAGTTTTTACTAGAGGGGGCGCTGTTCTGCTGTGAGCTGCAGTTCCACTGTTGACCACCAGGATGCGCAGTGTAGCTGCCCAAACGTCACCACGGCCAACAAGCCAACTATGTAATCAAAACTAGCAAAGCTAACCTAACGCTGGTGTTAAAATAATTTAAATTAATAAATTATGGTGATTGGAAACCCAGGAGGGGTCCTACAATGGATGTTTTAAACAAGCTGACCACTCTGTTCCAGCAGGCACTGGAAACAGTAAGTTAAACTAACTTTATTCCGACTTTGGGGGCTGGAATTGAGGTTAGCAGCTCCTATGGAGCACCGGTTAGCTTTAGCACACTATGTAAACAACACGAAACGAGTGTTTTATCCACACTCTGTATGAAATTAACAACACCAAGCTATCATAACTTTAAAAAGACTTTAAATTATCTTACTAGGACTGACAGTTCATTTGCTGTGGGGTAAAACGCAAAGAAACAAAACTTTCCCCTGGTTGCCTTCAGGACTATTCAGTAACCCAAAACCATGACACGTATTAAACTGTTTATTAACCTCCTTTATTGAGGTTTAGGTTAAATGTAGGCAGGTATTTATTTGTTTGTACAGAAACGTGCTCTCCAGAGGTGCTACAGGTGTTTAAATGTCACAACAGGGCACCTTTTTAGGGTGAAACAGAACATTCGAATAACCTAAGCTTCGAGTCACTGCTCCTCTAGGTCTAGGAGCTGAAATGAGGCTGTTTTGGAGAAAGCTTTACTCTAAAATCAAATTCAGTGTGAAGAACTGAAGTGTGACTAAGGAATAAGCAGGTCACGGATATTTCCTTATAAATAGACCTGAAGAGAAATAAACCACTTGAAGAAAACACGTACATTTTACCAGTCTGTGTTATTTACTGTCTGGAGACATATTTTGAGTTTAATCTCTATGAGGATCAGTTGTTGTGCCAGCTTTTCCCCCAGGGCGGAAAAAAGCCAGACATTCCTGCAAGTCCAGCAAGTCTGAACACCTCAGCGGAAAGAGCTTTAGATTGTGATTTACTTATTTATTTTTCCTCTGGTCACTCATATTAAACATATTTGAATCACCTCTTGTGTTGCTCCTGTTATAACCAGATATGACCACTTCCAGCTTTATGTAGTGTGTTAATTGTAGCAAATATATGCCTTGTGGTGTATTTTATTGTGCATTGTCTTTGATCATTTGTTCTGTCTGTTTCAGAGAGAGCCATCAATCAATCTGCTGGACTCGTTTGTTGATCACTGGAAAGGGATAACACACTATTACATAGAAACTACAGGTAACAGGAGGAAAACTGGGATGTTTTCTGGGATGTTTCTGATTATTTAGATTTGATGCTTGTGAGTCATCTTATTAAAGTATCCTTTGTTTCTTTATGAATGTCACTTTTCTTGTTGAATTGTTTGGTTATCATATGTTTACGTTCTAAACAATCATCATTAATAATAACAATATTAATTATTATATTATTATTGTTGTTGTTGTTGTTTTGTTGTTATTATTGACATTAGTATTATTAAAATTTATACTATTATTATGAAAATACAAAGCAATAATCAAGGTTTTTGCTTTTGCCCTGGCGAAGTGTCTTTAGGGTATTGTCGTGTTTCAAGCATGCCTGAATGTGAGTGAGAGTAGAGCTGTCTCCCTCTTCACTGTGTAGATGAGACTCGGCCGGTGAAACAGACAGACATCCCATGGAGGCTGAAACAGATGCTGGATATCCTGGTGTATGAGGAGAACCAGCAGGAGGTGGAGGAGACCGGAGCCTGCATGGAGTACCTGCTCCAGCACAAAATCCTGGAGACTCTGTGCACGCTGGGAAAGGCACAGGTAACGCACTCACCATTACACGGCAACCAGGGGTGTGAGCCGCCGACCTCACGGCCGCTACAATTTGATTAAGATAATTTGGGAATCAACATGAGCTCTCAGATTTCATCATGATTCCATTACTTATTGTAGAGTTATTTTTAAAAACCTTTAGTGTTGATTGTGTTATGTTTGAGAAAAGCTAGAGAATTAACTGCATGCTTGAAAATAACTGCAGCTAGAAAGTAACTGCATATTTTATTATTTATTACTTAAGTAGTACTGATTTCTATTGTTCTGTTCTGTTTCTATTACTCCTTACCACCATTTGCGTTACTAGTAATTCAAATAATATAGAAAAAAGTAATACTTTTCTACAGTATTAATACTCCAGTATTTGTGTATATGGCATTGTGTATTTCATATGGAGAATTTTCTGCTGAGTTTTATTGGATTTATTTAGACTTTTTAGATTTAGTATTTTATATTGTTCTTGTCTCTGTGACTCTATGTGTCTGTATAGTTGAAATATAAGCAGTTTCCTCCAGGATCAATAGAAGTTTCTGATTTTGAACAATAAATACTGTCACATTGCCAACCCCAACACATTAGTGGGAACATAACAAGCCTTGTGAAAGCATGTTAACCAAAAACTCACCTCCATGTTCCCTTTTTTGCACAGTATCCTCCTGGAATGAGCCAACAGGTCTTGCTGTTCTTCTCTAAAGTCCTGGCCCAGATCCAGAAACCATTGCTGCACATAATCAATGTGTATCGACCTGTACAGGTGAGAAAGACTTTGCTGTATGTGCATACATCAATACTGTTGTTACACAGTAACAGCACCAGTGTTACTGAGTAATGGCAGTGTTTAGGCCTATAAGACACTTTGGGACTTTGGGACTGTGACTTGTTTCTGGTTGTGGAGAACTAAGACTTGTTTCTGGATGTGTTGGATAAAATTATTTATTGCATGTAATGCAGGTGGCTTGCAGGGCTCGATAAATGTGCATGACTTTATATGGCATGGAAAAAGAAATTCTAGAGCCAAGATACAGAGATTTATTGTCACATATACAAAGAACAGTGTACAACATACAATTAAATTCTTACTTGAATGTTTCTCTACAAACTACAGGTGATTAAAAATAGATAGTGCAACATTACAGTGCAATAAATGCCAAGTACATGAAGACATTAGATGATGAAGACATTAGCAACATTATAATACAGTAAGTACAAGTGACAACATATATAAGAACAATTAAAATGAAGAGAAAGTAGTGTAGTAAAATGATATAAAGTGTGGCAGTGGGTGAAGTATGGGGATTGCAGTACAGAATATACTTCAGCAGTTTACAGAATTACTACACAATAAAGTGACACTGCAGAGTGTTGAGCATGGGAGACATCATATATATTACGATGTAGAGTTTAGCAGTAATGTTACTGTGCAATATATCTCCTCATGTGTATATTATCTTCAATAACAGACTTGGAGAACAAGCTCAAAACCATTATTAGTGTTAACTATTTCAGCAACAGTTTCATTTATTCAACTATAGTATTTATATCTGCCTCTCTTACTGATCACGGCGTTTTGTTTTCAGAGTATTTTCTGACTTTTATTTTGACTTTAATACTATTTTTTCTTGTTCTTGTCTTTATGTCTGTGTGTGTGTTTGTGTGCAAATGCGATTACATGTTCTGATTCTTGACATTACAGCGTTTAATGTTGACGTTGTCCCTGAAGGTCATTTTGGTGGCTTTTAAATGTTTAGGTCTTTTATTTTCACATTTCAGAAGCTGATTCGTCTTTGTGGACTCCCTGACTCTCAGACAGAGAAAGAGGAGGCCCTGTTTCTGTTTGCCGTTTGTTCTCGAGTGAAGAAAGATTCATACGTCCTTAACTACATCTTGGAGGTGCGTGATTATTATTTGGAGATGCAGGTTGAATTTTAGTGAGCAAATTATTAAAAACTTGCCCATGGTCTCCCTAACTCAGACCACCAAAGAGGGTCAGCCCCACAGATCTGACTCTGTCTCAGAGGACAGTATAGAGGAGGGCTCCAGTGGAGTGTCCAGTCCAGACAGCCCTTCTTCTCCCTCCTCTCCCTCGACACCCAAACACGGCTCGTCTCATCCAGACATCATCCAGGTCCTCGCCCAGCTATGGAAAAGCAAGGTAAGATCCTGCCATTACATTTGAGGACAGTTTCATTTTTTGCAGTTTTTTTCATCCACATTCTAGCCAACGAGGTCATCTATTAATTGACATAATAATAATCAGCAGTTGGTTCTCTTCTCCATGCTGCTGACCTGTCCAGTGAAGATGTGTTAACATTTCGAAAAGGTCAAATGACTGGATTTACCTGATTCAAAGGAAAGATGTGCCTCCTTCTCAGTTGTGTGATGAGGAACCTTAATTAAAAAAAATTCTAGTGCATTCTAGTGTCGGCTGCTTTTTGCTAATGCTTTTGTGCAGTTAATATGCTGTTTGTTGTTGTTTGCAGGTCCTCTCAATTGGTCTAAGGCTTTATGAGGCTTAGCAGTTGCTCAGTGCTCTATAAGTACTGGTGATTTTTGTGATGTACTCAGAAAAGTACAAAATGACAATGTATCATGAGTAAGATCCTGTCATTTTGCCCATCCTAACTACCTATTTTATTCTGAAGCACAGAGCTAGTCTTGGGGTCTTCATATTATTTGTTGGTATGAACTTTCATAAAACAGCACTAAGTTTATCAAAATGTAAGGCCAAGTGTTGCCACAGTAGCCTACAGTGTGGATACAGTAAAGCCTTTTCATTTCTTATAAAGATAAATCATTACAGCTCTTCTACAGAATCCTATAAATGTGATAAGCCGTATGTTTCTGGACAAGTATAGAGCGGAGTGTTGTTGAGCTGATAGTTTTTGTGCTTGTGTGTGTTTCAGATAAGCCGTGTTGCCCTGCGGGCGATGGAGGCCGTGCTGCTTCTGACGAGTATTCCTCAGGAAGAGACAGCCAAGCTGCTGACAGAGGAAACTCCACTGTGTGACCTGCTGGTACAGAGACTGTGTGAATTATACAGAACCATCCCAACCACGCTCCACCCTGCGGACCTGCACAGTTACGCCCTCAAACAGTGGAGGTAGTTGTGTGTGTGTGTGTGTGTGTGTGTGTGTGTGTGTGTGTGTGTGTGTGTGTGTGTGTGTGTGTGTGTGTGTG
>JBBPCY010000136.1:25742790-25756337 GCA_037974405.1 Brachyalestes nurse | reverse complement strand
CACAAACAGCACGGAGACCTGCACAATCTGCAAGTCGGTGTTAAAGTACAGTGACTGTACCGGCGTTCTGCAAGGCCGTCTGACACGGGACCGCTACCTAGCATGCTAACGCTAGCTAACATGGCTAACGCTAACACTGCAGGGCTTAAACTGTTGCCTCTCTTAAATTAGCCAGAAAATTCAAGGTATCAGCCTTTGCTTTGTTTTGTTTATTTGTTGTGTTGACTGTTAATGTTACAGAGAATTTTAATAAAAGTTGCTCAATGTTGGACACCCCTGTTCCTCCGCTGCGTCTGTGTGACGTCATCAAACGACTAGTCGACTCGACTTCAACTTTATTGACCGACAAGTCGATCCGAAAATAATTCCCTAATACATATAAATAATTTATTGTACCTTGGAAATGTTAAACTACACCCTTACATTATTTTACAACTGCAGCAATTAAAACAGTGATGTTAAGAGCAGAGTGTGTGTGTGTGTGTGTGTGTGTGACACTGTTTCATCCATCAGAAACTGAATCAGGAGTGAAGCTGCTGGAATAGAGCACATAGAAAATCTGCTCTACACACACACACACACACACACACACTACTGCATTCACAACACATATGGAGGCGTTTCTTATTTTTACACTCACATACTGTAATAGTTGTTTTTGCATTTTAGTTTCTGTAAATGGACAGTTTTTCTTGGGAAGTGAAGATAAAAGAAAAATAATTCCACTGAAATCACAAATATTAAAGACAGACTGGAAATGTATTGCTTTACCACCAGTACACCCCTCACTCTGTGACAAGCCTGAAAACCACCTTTCAGTGTCTTCTGTTATGAGGTTATGGAATAGTATTGGCACATAAATAAAACCTGTGTGTGTGTGTGTGTTTCAGGGTAAAGGCGGCACTAAAACTCTGATGAACACCATCATGCAGTTGAGGAAGATCTGTAATCACCCCTACATGTTCCAGCAGATCGAGGTTTGATTATAACTCATAACCCCTGAATAGAAGACAGTAGTCTTTATTCTCCTGCACATAAACTGCGTTCTGTTTTCTGTAGGAAATAGAAATAGTAAAATATAAACATATGAAGGTGTTTGTTTGTGGAGTTTCTTCCATCGTGATGCTTTCCTTCCTTTTGACAGGAGTCATTTTCGGAGCACCTGGGTTTCTCTGGTGGAATTGTTCAAGGGTGAGTGACTCAGCAACCCCCAGTAAAAGCCTTAGTGTTCATAATAAAATGAAATATTGTGTGTTGGCCTTTACAGTGTTTTTTTTAACCTTTCCCCAGTCCTGACCTGTATCGAGCATCAGGGAAGTTTGAGGTGCTGGACCGGATTCTGCCCAAGCTCCGAGCGACCAATCACAAAGTGCTGCTTTTCTGCCAGATGACGTCACTGATGACCATCATGGAGGACTACTTTGCCTACCGCAGCTTTAAGTACCTCCGTCTGGACGGTAGGACCTGGAGACTGCTTTGTGCTCTGTCTCTCTTTTGCTCTTTTTATATCTATCTGCCTTACTTGTCTCTGTCATTCTGTCTGTCCAGCCTAGTTCTCTGTGTCCCTCAGCTTGGCCTAGTTCTAGAGAAAGAGCCACTTCCACACGCTGACACATTTTACATTTAACCTGGACAAGCACTTGTGAAATCTACTTTGAGGTCAGATTTAATGGGGACCAGTTTACCTCAGTTCAGTTCAGTTTAGTCCACATCTGTCCACACCAGACCAGTTCAATGCAATCTAATTATTTCCAGTTCAGTTTGGTCCAATATGACACATTTTATAGAGCCCAACATGGAAAAGCACATGTAAAAACTACTTTGAGGCCAGATTGTAATGGGGACAAAATCGAAGTCTCTTTCCGTATCACTGGCAATATGTTCACAGCAGGCATGTCCAAAGTCCGGCCCGCGAGCCAATCACAGCCCGCTGTCAGATTTCATACGGCCCGCAGCTTCGGTCAAATAATGCGTTATTTATGGCTCGCCAGCTCTGTCAGAATAAATAAACCATAAAACTTCAAAAATATAATTCCTCCTTTCACCACACGGTGGCAGCACCAGTCTACTGCTATCTGATGTTCTGCACCTGTAGATGTGACACAAACTGAAAGATCTTGTAAAAGACAAGGGCAGAATTCACTTGTTTTGAACTTTAATGATAACAGACCACTTTGCATTACGCCTAAACTCCTAAACTCCTGTTTAAAATGTTGATGAGGCAAAGATATTTATCAAACTCATGGAAATTTAAAGTGTTCTATACAGTTTGTTCAATGTTATCTGACTCCAGATATGAATGAAAGGCAGAATAAGGCGGAGGACCTGGGCATGCTGCTGAAAACATTCAAAAACAGTCTGTTCTTGATCACTTCAGTCCAATACAGTCCAATACAGTTTAATTCAACCCAGTTCAGTCTAGTCCAGACTAATCTAGTCCAGCCTAATTATTGTTTTACAATGTGAAATAAGCACTAAGTAAGTTAATATTACTTATATACGTCTTTTCTCTGTTATATGCCATAACATCCTATAATTCACATTACTTATGTGTAGCATTTAGACCCCAGCGTTTGTGTGTACAACAAAGTGTATTGAGTTTTTTTTTCCAGCAAGGTTTTTTTACTTTATATTTTATATTGTTCCTGTCTCTGTGTGTCTGTGCAGTCGGGATCAATAACTGATTCTGTAAATATCCTCTGGAATCAATAAAGCTTTCTGATTCTGATTCTGATTCTGATTCTGAATTAGTTTAGCTGAGTCCAGTCTAGGCCAGTCTTGTTCAGTCTTGTTAAGCTCAACCCACTAAGTTTGCCCTAGTCTAATCCAGTCCAGTCCAGGGCGGTCCAGTCCACTCCAGTTTGGTTCAGTTTAGTCCACATCTGTCCAGACCAGTCCAATCCAATGCAATCAAATTCTTTCCAGTTCTGTTTGGTCCGTTATGACACATTTGCAGAGCCCAAATTTTGCTTTGTCACAGCAGAAAGTGGACAGAACAAAGTTAAGTGCAGCAAAAATTAAGAAAACAATAGAATAGAATATACTATAATAAACAGTACACTATAAAATGTACACTGTATTGTAAAATATATACAGATATGTATATGGAAACTATATGGAAACTAAATGTAGACTTACGCAAGTTGTATGTACTTAATTAGTATATGTATATACAGTAATCCCTCGCTTTTCACGGGGGTTATGTTCCAAGAGCACCCGCATATAGTGGAAAAAGCCTTTTTTATAGTGTAAACCCTAAACATGCTCCCAGAACACTTTAATTTCATTTTAAACTCAGTTTAATGCATTACCCTTCCAGAAAATGTAAAGGTAAATCCATATTCGCGGAAGGTTGCAACTCGGTAGGTTGTGTGACAAAAGTATTGGGACACCCGTTTTTTGGAGAATAAAACCTGATCTACTCGGGCTAAAAATACTGAGGGCTCTTTGGAAAGGTCTCCTGGAGATCTACCGAACTGTGGAGTTTGAAGTGTCTGAGTGCTTTCTCCGCCGAGATATGCAACTCGGAAGGTCGCGGAGACAAAAGTATTGGGACACCGCATCCCCTTGTGTGAAAAAATATATTTATTGCCACAAAAAAAGACGGAGGATATTTGCAGTTTCCGCGTTGTGGGGATTTCCACATAAAACTATGAGTTCGGTTCTCAAAAGAAATCCGCGTGTGACTGAATCTACGACTCCTGATCCACATAAAACTGGGGGATTACTGAATCATATCAAATAAGAGAATCAAACTGAATCGAAACATGGTGAACGTGGAGATTTCTCAAGGCACTGAATCACCTGCTCAAGATTGAACATACACACACACACACACACAGGCTGGTGAAGGGTTTCTCAGTTACCACAGTGACCCAGATTCCCCTCTCTCTCTCAGCGAGCTGCCGAGGGTCGAGCTAAATATAATCGCGTTACCCTGGCTCTCCAATCTGCACCTCTAATTGGATTCATTACCCAGAGCACTCCGTACCCGGCGCCGATCAATGGCCGCTTAACTTCTTATTGTTTTCTCTCTTTTTTCAGAGTAAAAAATAATATGTGTTCACTCTGCTGTCATTTTCAGCCACAGATGCTAATCAAATCAACATGCAAATGCTCAGCATTAATCAGAACATCCTGTCACCTACGGCGCACGAGTCCCGGGCTGCTCTATTCATTCAGCCAGCGCTCGACATCTCCACACTGGAGCACATTGTTAGTCTTTATGAGTCACAGCACTGAGAGAGAGGTAGTGAGAGCTGCTGGCAGGTGTGTGGGGTCGTTTCAGTCTCCAGGCCTGAGACATCCACCCTATTACTATAGCGACTCGATTTGGGTCAACAGCATGTACAGTATCGATGCCACACTGCTGCTGTCACGTCTGTCAAGACTGATAGAGCCTGGCTGTTTATTTTTTCACTGTATAATTATCTTCACGTTACTACCTGCAACGCTGCTGAGCTCCAGTCCACTGAAAGCAGGGAAGAGCCCTGCCTCTCCCTCTCAGGCTGTTATGAGCTCATTCTGTAGGTGGAAATGTGTTGGACAGGCACTTGTGTTATCTGCTGTGCAGGGTCCCATCCAGCGTGTCAGGAAAAGCAAGTCTTCCGGTGGCAGCATAAATACTGTAGGAGGATCAGGGTGTGAGGGAGAGGAAAACGCTTTTGAGAGGAAAGTGTTTTTCAACATAAACTCTATCCGCAGCTATTGGCCATTGGCTTCTGCATGAATGCCCATCAACCTCCATTGGAAGTGACTGCTATTGGCTTCAGTTAAAAGTGTGTTTCGAGTCAGGTTTTCTGTTCACAGGAAACTGTGTCTAAACTGTTGTCTGTGGTTTGTTACTGGTCAGCAGATAGAGATCAGCTTGGAAACTGCTGGCACAATCCTTTAAAGGGCCTATTTAGAGAAAAAGAGGAAGGCATGCTCTGATATAGTTTTTATATCTCTCCCTCTCTGCCCTAGAGAGGGAGGGTTAGGTGCGTTTCATACTGGTTGAAAGTCTGAAAGCATCACCCCACTCCCTCTCTGTCCTATTTTCTTACTCTCTCTTTGATGGACACCGAGGCTTGACCCGACCTCATATTACAGTAGAGCACAGGAAGACTCCGTACAGGTCTGCTGACAGTTCTGACGGTGCATTATCTCGATTTTCTCCTCCTTTTCAGGCCCCTTGTCACTTCCTAAATCTTCTTGACATCACACACTGTTAGGCCCATCTATGGCTCTCTTTAAGGTGTCCTCAGCACCCCAGCAGCGGACTGGAGAGCCTCCTGATAACAGCTGTGTTTCAGACTCAGGGAGTGTCAAGGGGCTGCCGAGGTGTGGGATAATGAACATATTTTCAGATGCGTACCCATACAGTAGCGTCTGTGTTTTTGCTCTCTGACTTTGTGTGCTCTTATAGATCGCTCCTCTTTCAGAAGGTCAGCTCTGTTTGTCTGGGAGCAGCTGGGCCTAAATCAGAGCTGTGCTCTCTCTCTCTCTGTCTTTATCTCTCCTTTCTTCTTACTGTTATATTTCTCTCACTTGTCTTTTCCTCCTTTCCTACCCTTCCCTCTTTTTCCTGTCGAGTCTTACTTTTCTGTTTATTTCTTCCTATTTTCCTGTATTCTCTCTTGTCTTTCTGCCTCTCTCTCTTTAATCTTTTATTCTTTTTCCTTCTGTTTTTCCTGTCTCTCTCTCTCTCTCTCTCTCTCTCTCTGTGTCACTCCGGCAGTGTTCTGGTGCTCTCAGAGGACGACAGGAAGTGTGTGTACCGTGTCATGAACTTAGATCAACATTGACATGCTTTTAAACTCTGCACAGTCCCTGTAGCGCACACACACACACACACACACACACACACTTACAGTCACCAACCGCGCCTCTGCTATTGATCAGTGTGTGATGAGGGGTGCATTTAGATGCTCCCTCTCAGTGGGAGAAATAGGCTTTGTCACACCCAGGGATCTGAGAGGCTGTTAAAAGACTGGAACTTCTGAAAGCTGGACGCACGCAGGTTTCTCACACTCTCACACACTCGTTACCGAGCGCTGCCTGCTCGGAAATAGACCTAAACGGGTAAGGCCGGGCCAGGGGGGCGGGGGAGGGGGGGGGAGGCGAGGGAAAAACAAAGAATGAGGCGCTCTGTAATTAAACATCAAACTGCTTGTAGGTGTCCAGAGCGCAGGACATTCCTCCCCTGAGTGCTCGCTATCTCCCCCTGCACCAGCCAGCGCAGCCCGCCACAGCCCCACCGCTCAGCTTTTGATGTTTAATTAAATCCAAGAGGTGTTCTGGAGCTGTTTGCAAAATATGAAAATTTAAATAAATATTTTTTTTTTTTGTAAGGGGAGGATAAAAAAAAAAAAAAAAACATACTGTAACTTGCTACTGGCGAAACGTGTGAGAGAACACCAAACCATTTACTTTGTCAGAAATAATGAATTAAAGAAAAGTACATAAGCGCTCTGCCATTTTGCATGATAATTTATGCATCTTTCCAAGAAGACAGGAAAACAATGCTAATGAGTCTTAGTGGGTGATACTGGAGAGAGGGGCGAACGAAAGAGAGAGAGAGAGCGCAAAACAGATTTTTTTTCTTAAGTAACTGTTACCACGGCTCTGGACAGTTCGGGGAGGGTTTGTGGTTTGGAGAGGAGAGAAACTCTAAAGCTCAGTTAGTGTAGCGGTTTGGATGATGTTTTGTGGGAGAACTAGAGGGTCAGAATGACTAAAGGCCTAAAGGGACTAGGGATGGGCATTTAAACATTTTAGATCATGTACAGTTTAGTTTATTATAAGTTAAGCAAATTACACTGTACGTACGTACATATTTATTTATTCATTATTTATTTGCTTTCTCGCCAATTTAGTTCCAGCTATCCCCTTGCTACCCTTGCTTCTCCTATCACATGACACTACCACATTCACTGAGCCAAGGCGAGCGAACACTTGCTCACTGGAAAGCTCAGTATGCTTGGAGGAGAACACTAACTGCCTATTCCATTCCACTGACTAGTAAATGCCCTTGTTGATTAGTGTTGTACTGAGTGATGCCTGGTGAGGGAGGGCTGCCCTACACACCAAGAGAAAGCAATTCTTTACTATGTTCTCTCGGAGTTCTTTCGAAGGACACTGATATGTCACCTTTTTCATTTTGAATACTTTAATTTACCTGTACTCAGCTTTCATCATTTTGATCAATTTAAAATGGGATCTAGCTGTGTGCTTTCAGAGGTATAGTTTATTGTTCAGATGTCTCAGAAACAATAAACTATACAAGCATATTCAAATACTAGATTAGAGTAAACAAATATTTGAATTACCACGCCCATCCCTAAAGCGGTCTGCATGCTCATTGCCATGCAGGGTACAGGGCCACAGTCTCAGGGGTTACAGGGTCAAAATGGTAGGGAGGGACTATCTAGGTAAATGTATCACATATACAAAATAAAGAAGTTTCCCAACCTCATTTCCCTCCAGAGGAGAGCTACAGGGAGAGACGAGGGCTATGCTACAGAACGGACAGATAAACAGGAGAAAACAGAGGGCGGAAGACAACTGGAGAAAGAGTTATGTCAACCAGACCGGCTCTTTGAGGGCCACCTGACGGAGACCTACAGGCCGGAGAGAGGTCAATGGTTGAACTCTCCCCTGTTTGCGTTCCACGGCAGCCCAGAGCAGACGTCACACGGACAAAGACAGACACAGAGAGACACTGCAACAGAAAGAAGACACTTTAAAGACAGCCAACAAGGACATCAGAGAGGAATGAGGCGACGAGGACGGGGGAGAGGAGTGGACGGAGTGGACGACTGGCACTGGCGGCATGACAGACATGAAGACCATGAAAGAAACTTGAGGTCAGAGTTTCATGTCTCATATAAGCTAATGGAAGGACAATGGGCTCAATGGTGATGAGGGTAAATGGCCACCTTTAACCTGCACAGGTACAGTTTAATAATCACAAACAGACAGACATGATGAAGCAGACATAACATAAAAACTGAGCATATGTACTCACCGGTCAGGACAAGACATACATATAAACATATATTCCCAAGACATACGCTTACACATCCTTTACCACACGCTCACGTCCAAAAACAGGACATGCCTAGGCATGTTCCACTCACCGCATGGCCCTTGCTGTCTGACAGGGATGTCTGTTTTTGTTCTGCACTCTGCGTTCTTCCTCTCACATTCGTTGGGGTACGTGTGGCCATCGTTGCCACACAGGGGCTTGTAAGTGGCGTCGCAGCGAATCGGCTCGCAGGAGCAGCGTGGACTTCCGGTTTGCTCCAACAAACACACAGCGTTGAACATGCACTCCTCCCGGCACTCCTCTGGAGAACACACACACACACACACACACACACACACACAAACACAAACAATATTGTGAATAGACTCTGTGTTTTAATCAGAGAGAGAGAAATAGCCTCTCTTTCTTACTCCGTCTCTCTCTCCTTGTCTCCCTCTCTCAGTATCTCTCATGCTTCCTTCCTCTCTTTCTCTCTATTTCCCTCGCTCTCTTCGTCTTTTATTCCTCTCTCTCTCTCTCTTGCACAATCAGACAGCTGATATTGACTCACTCAGGGGTTTTGAATTAATTACCGTGGCTGATTATTTAATCAATTATCTAATTCCATTCAGATTGATTTGAATCTTTCTCTATTCAGAGTTGTGTTAAGCTGTCACAGTCGAGCTGTACCGCTTTATAATTACAGAGGCCTTTCATCGGATGGAGAAAATCAGGGGACTTATTATGTTATTGTACAAGTCGGTGCTTGATTTACGTTTGATTGCATTACCCAACCTGTCTTTTTAAGGATGTGACAGACTCTACATACTGATGAGAAGAAACTGTATGCCTCTGGGCTCAGGCTTGTTGTGGTCCAGTTCTCTTGAACTTCCTGAGATTAGCTTTTGTCAGTCAATGAGCTTCAAAACGGTCTGCTAATGTGATTCAAATCAGGCAGCTAATGTAATTTCAATCCGCCAGCGAATGTGCTTCAAACCAGTCAGTGTGCTTCAAACCAGTCAATGTGAATCAAACCAGTCCATCAGAGTGTTTCAAACCAGTCAGCGTGTTTCAAATCAACCAGCTTACATAATTCAAATCAGCCAGTCAATGTGATTCAAACCAGATTGTCAAACCAGGCCATTAAAGTGATTCCAACTGACATGCAAATAGGTCTCAAACCAGTCAGTCACTGTGATTCAAACCAGTCAGCAAATGTGTTTCAAACTCATCAGTCAATATGATTCAAATCTGTCAAAAAGCTGATGTGATTCCAACAAAGATGTATAATACTTTTCCATGCAAACACACATTTGATTTTATAGGTCGTCAGGAATTGAGATAATATATATGTCCCATTTGTATTATGAATACAGCAAAAAAAAGTTTTACTAGAATACAATTAGCAATAGACATAACATTAATGCTAATTGAATTAGGTGTGCTGGGGTGGCTTTGAGGAGAATCTGGATTCATACTTTGTTACTTCTAACCGGTCCCTAAGATTTCAGCTACTTTTCATTTCATTTTTGCTTGTTTGCATGTATTATTGTTATAATTTTTGTTTATTATTATGTCTGATAACAATAAACGAAAAAAAAAAAAACAAAACTGATATTATTATTATTATTGTATGCCTTTATTACCGTAGTCTGGATTTTTTCCTGGATCTAAGCATCTACTTCTTTCCCACCTCTCTGCTACTGGCCTATTCGGGTCTATTCGTTCCTCATTTCCATTCCTCATTTCTATCAAGTTTTCCACTGAGAAGAACAGATATCCTTCTATTTTCCGTTAGACAAGGTGTCCTTCAGGGACAAGGTGTCCCTCAGTCCTGCTCTTCATAATCTATATGTTTCCAGTTTCCACTGCTGTACTGATGATACCCAGCTGTACTTTACCACATCTCCTGTAGCCACGCTGCCTTATTCTCTCACCTCTAGATGCTCAGGTTTTAGAAAGTACAGACAGTGCACTCATCAAGCCCTCGCTCACTGTCCGGTGCTAAATCTTCATGTTGAATTTGACCCCTACACTTACTTTAGACTCTCATATCAGGACACTTTTTACAAATGCATTTTTTGTAACATTTGACATTCCAATACTTGAAGAATGCAGAAAATGCATTCATGCATCATACTCCTGTCCTGACTACCACACAGCAACCTTGGCCAGGCTTAATGTACAACACTCTACGACTAGACTTCTCACTTATACTAAAAGGTCTGAACACAAAGTTGACCCATTTCATACCCTATTCGGTACAAGCTGCTCCTCATTACTTTTAATGCTCTACATGGATCTTCTCCTTCCTGTCTCACTGAACCACCACCATACATTCCTGCTTTCTCACTCCGTTCCTCTGAAGCTGACCTCCTTGCAGTTTCCCAATGTAGGTTATCTACTGTGGGAGCCAGACCAATTCATAACTGCTAAACTTTGGAATTCCCTTCCTCTGAGTTATACAATGAGCTACATAAATAACATCTATTGTGATTATTTATTATTGTTTTAGTTATTAATGTCATATATCTCAGCCCTGACAAAGTAGGTTGAAGTAGGAGTAAGTAGGTTATCTCTTGCTTCTCTGTTTTGCAGAACTACAGAATGCTGTTGTCTTGAAAATGTGCAAAACAAACACACAGATACGCTTCTTGCTGTTTGGACAACAGAAGCTTAGACATAACACACCATCACTGGGACAAACTCAGCACACCAATACTAATCTACTGTACGCTGAGAGAGGCACGCTCAACGTGTGTGTGTGTGTGCATGACCACAGGGCATCAGAGCCAGGCAGGGAGGATCTTTTCATCACTGCTGAAGATCCAGTCCTGCCACAATACACCTGCCAGCGCCCGCCAGGCAAATTGGATTTGTGAAGAGTGGTATCGCGCAGACATGACAGCGCCGCTAACCCGACTTAATTTGTCCAAAGCCTCCTCGCTGCAGCCATGACAAAATAAATCAAACACCGCCGTGGGCCGCTTCATCAGAGTTTGGGAGCAGATTCTATCTTGGCTGGTGGAACGCGAGTTACACTGACCCACAGTACTGTTCAAAAGTTTGGAATCACATGCTGTACTATTTAATGTTATTTTAATGTTTTACTTTTATACAAATCTAAAGAACTAGTTAATAAATGACAAACAATACAGTAACTATTTCTTTCAACTAATGACACACTGTTTCAACATTTGATCACTGCTTTTAAGTGATTAGAACTTCATTCTTGTTATTGAACTTTCAGTGTCATTTTAGGATCATCTTTACTTCTGTTCATCTTTCTAGTTACATCACAAAACTGGAACAAAACACTGGAAGAAAGAGGACATGTGCCTGCTCTTGTCCGAAAAATCCTAAAAATAACACTTTGCATTTGGATTCGTGATGAGAGTATGTGTGGGGACAATTTTGGACCAATAGGGGTTGGAAAATAGCACTGCAGAGGCAGATTTTGAATAACACACCTCTTTTTGCACTACGCCACCCACGCAGACGCCTCCAAAACAGCAACCAGGCGCAAATGGTCAGAAAATGCTTGTGCTCAAGCAAATGATTAAATTTAACTACTAAATGTTGATTTTAAACTTTTGAGTGGGCCTTTGGAGATCGCAGAAACATCTATTCAGGCATCCATAACCTCCTCTCTTGACTACGATACAGCGTATAATGTTTCATTTACAAAACTCTACAACCAGAGTTATAACAGAACGTATATCGCTTATAATAGTAGGTTGAATCTCCCTCATTCTCCATAATCTTCACTGGCTACCCTGTGTAGTTTTTAAATTTGTGTTGACTTTAAACTGTGATTTTTTTTGTATGTTCTGAGCGGTAGTGTACCGGTGCTCAAGCAGGATCCTGAGTGGACCTTTTTGAGTATGCGGTCCTCCATCAGGGCGGTGCGCTGCATATGGCACTCGCTTTTGTAGGTCTGTCCATCGCTGGCACACAGCAACTCGTTCCCTGATTTGCAGGAAGCCGCCGTAGATGATGTTTCTATCTTGCGGGTCTGGGTCCTCACCACACACGTCACATTAAGGCCAGCTTGGAAATCACGGCATGGATCTGAGAGAGAGAGACAGAGAGATGGAGAGAGAGAAACGATGGAGGAGAAGGAGAACATGAACTCCTTTTTTTCAATTATTAACATTATAGTGTACCTATGAATTTCTCAGTAATTATTATGTGAATTTGTATTATTAAATGAATTTGTATGATCTTTAGTTTTGAGAGTGAGGAAAAAGTGACACTTTGTCATTTTGTAAACGTACATTTCTCTTAACTCAAACAGCTAGGATTCAAAGCCTTTTACAAGGTCAGTCTGCCACTTTAGCTGATGACATCTCTTTAAATTGGCTGCAACAGTGCCTGACGTGGGCTGGGACCTCTGACTATGTTTTGCACTCTGTTTTATCACTAGCATCAGATTTAATGGCAGATCAGAGGCCAAATTCATGAGGCTACTAAGAGTAGAACTGCTGATCCGGGGTCTGCTCCTGTTAGAAAAAAACATCAGACCTTCTGGTTTGAGATGTTTTGTGAATAAGGGCCCTGATCTCTCTACAAAAGGTTGTAAACATATATTCGCACGGTCCCTTGATACATTTCATTACCCAGGGTACATGTTATACAAATCGGGCCAGGAAATGCTAGTGTACCATGCAGTTTGTTATTTCTTTTATATTTTTCCGCTGTCTGGTTTTTTTCTAACTCTGCAATATTGGTAGTGCCCTTGGGCTGTTATTTCCAAGAGGACCAGGCAACACCTTTAGCGACAAGGAAATGGGCTCTTTTTGTCGTAGCGCATGACTTTCTGTAATAAAATCACAGATTTGAACATTACATACATTACATCCCCTTTGTCTTTTAACCAATAAACTCTCTCCTTCTCTAGGCATTACTCTGGTTGCTCCCAGACTAGCAAGACATCTCTGGGGCCAAAGCCCCATATTATCACTCATAAATGATAGAGCTGTTGTCCATGAAGTCTCATCTTTTTGTGGAGGATCTGTCTGGAGCTCAAACGTGCTGCTGACGACTGACGGGACAGGTTGACGGATGGGTGAGAGAGAGCTAATGCATTCAGGTGGCCGCGGGGCGCGCTCGGCCAGGCCCTGGCAGCGCCACGTATAATCGTAATGGAAATGCCATGTTGGCTACCGAAATGAGCGTGACAGTCTCGCCAGCCTCCGCACTTTTTCAACACAGAGAAGAGACAAAGCACTTCTCAGGCACTGTCGCGCATTAGAACAATGCCAAGCTGTGAGCGAGTCATTCACATCAGGGGGGAGCAAAAGAGAGGGAGAGAAAGAGAGAGAGAAAGAATGGAGAAACAGACAGATACAGAAGATGGGCTCCGAATGGGAGGAATAAGAATTAAACACTAAAGTGACAAAGAGATAGAGAAAAGAAGAAAGAATGGGTGTAGAGAGAGAGAGAGAGAGAGAGAGAGAACGTGAGAGAGAGAGAGAGAGAGAGAGAGAGAAAGAGAGAGAGAGAGAGAGAGAGAGAGAGAGAGAGAGAGAGAGAGAGA
>JBBPCY010000136.1:25706317-25739162 GCA_037974405.1 Brachyalestes nurse | reverse complement strand
ATGTGTGTGTGTGTGTGTGTGTGTATGATGTATGCACTAATTGTGTGGAACATGCACTGAAAATACCTGAAATACCTGAATTTTTTTAATGTTGGAAATAAATTAAACCGAATCATTATTATATTGCTACTATACACTGGATAATAATACCATTATGATGAGGAAAAAAGCATTCAGTCAGGTGTGAGACTGAACGTTTGACAGGAACTGACTGTCTGGGAGTCAGTAATGTCCATGACGGCATGGTTGAGTTAGATTTAAGGATACTGGGTACTCTCAGCTCCCAGAGCGTCGGCCCTCCTGGGGGCATAAGACGGAAAGCACTCTAAGACATCTATTACTGTGGGCCCGGGAGGACCGGGCCATTCATCGGGCCCTGCCTCCCGGGGGGCCATCATTTAAAGAGCTGGCCGAACCATGCCTGCTGGAGAACACCTCAAAGTCACCCACCCCAGGTCTCGAAACTTTCAGGAAACCAATCCAAGGACACGCAATTACTGCTCCTTTTTTCAAACATAAAAAATGATAATAATACCATATATCTTCTGCCTGCCATCATGGTTTCTTGTGTATGAGCACGAGCACAGCCTGAGTTTTACAGATGGCATGTTAGCTCACAGAACTACATTTTTAATATCTTTGAAAAGCAAGCCTGTTATTACTTCTACTGAATCAAATAACCACAGAGGTGTGACAAGGCAAGATTCAGCGCCTCAAGCCAAGTCTTCTCCAGCGTTCATGGTGCACGCCACTGATCCGATAAAGTCCACTCAATACCTAGACTTCACTCAGGAACCTATGCTAGCATGAACAGGACACTTTGGAATCACAGTATACATTTAATCCCCGAGGTCTGGATCAGGCACGCTTCAAATCCCTTCAGGTAGAAGATGATGCAATGTGTAATGCGAACACAAGACAGATTTGACTCTCGTGACACTGTCACGTTTGGAATACTGCAACCCCGTACAAGAAAAAAGGAAACTATTTCAATTTCAAAGTGTTCCGTTGTGTTTAAGATCTATAACTGAAGATCACCCGTGGTGAAATCAATTTAAAAAGGTTTGTAAATGAATAAACCATTGGAGGCAGGGACGTAGCACACCCCCACTTTTGCCAAAATGTGATTACACCCCCCCACTTTTGTCAGATTAAATTGTATTAAATTGATTAAACTGTATTTATAATTTGACTTCCCCATCCCAGAACACCCACACTTTTGGAAAGCTTGATACACCCCTGATTGGAGACAGAACTAAACCTTATATCTTCGGTGTCCTTGGGTGCTAGAAAGACACCTATAAATAAAATATATTATTATTATTATTATTGTTATTATTATTATTATTATTATCTCCAAAAAAGGAACTCTATAGTGAGGTCCTTCGACAGTTGAGATGCTGTATTATGAAGTGCAGGGCCAGGCTGACCGCATCACTAATAGACCTGTTTGCTCTGTAGGCAAACTGCAGGGGATGCAGCAAAGGGAGTGTAATTGCCTTGGGGTAGGTTAGGACCAGGTGTTCAAAGACTTTTAAGTTTAGAGAGGTCAGGACAAGCAGCCTGCAGCCATTTAGTCTTGCAATGTTCATCTTTTTGGGAACCGGTGATGATGATGATAAAGGATTTGAGGCATAAGAGAACAGAGAAAAGTTATATGGGACCCGCTATCAATTTTGTGCAATGTTCAAGGTTTTAATTTGCATTGTAAAAGACAACTTGTCATCTTTTCTTTAAGGGGATGATCCTTTAATGTTTTATTTCTTTTTTTTTTTACTAAATGAGGTCTGCAAATGTGGCTCCCAAAACCTCCAAAGGTTTTTTTTAATCAACTGAAGCTTCTTCATAGAATCGTATGTCCAAGTGAAGAACCATTTAGGAACCTTTATTGGTAAGCCTGTGCAGAAATAATGAATAGCTGAAGCCCTCTTTGTTGTTTTTATATCTGTACCTTAAAACTCCAGAGAGCGGTTTGCAAAAAAAGTGCACACAGTAAAGTTCCCGACCCACAGGAACTGGTCCTGTTTCAACTCATCTACAAAGCAGTTTGCTTGACTACATTTTGCTAGATAAAGACATCCTGAATTGCGGAATCCAGCACGGAAATATGCAGTGCATTTGAAGTCTCTGTCCGAAAGTGGCAAGAAATGAGAGAGCGCTCAGACAAGTTGTCTGACAGCGAGGAGGGAAGACGTCATTAGATGGTCCAGTGTGGCAGAAAGCTCTTTCATGAACAGAAGACATTCCGTCCCCATGATTCAAAAACTTTAACCCGACATGAAACAGCCAGAATTTAATCAAAGAGGGGGGAATCTAAAATTCAGACAGCTTGCGAGGTGAGGTAGGAGGGAGCTGTCGCTCCGTGCAGAGTGATTTATCTGAAATTCTCCATGTATTTTTAAAAGCACTCCTACACTCCACTCTCAGTGATTCTGCCTTTGAAAACCCAGGTGACAGGAAACATCACCAAAAAACTCAGAACCTGACAGAGCAATCTACAACACTTCAGCAGGTCCGCAAATAAAAAACTGAATTTATTTGGCGTTTTCCTGATACTAAATTTCAGGCCTAATTAAACACACACTGTAGAAGTGCCAACTTAAAAAGCATCTTCAGTTTATCACATTCAACACATCTAAAGCTTTTATGTAATCTCAGCGAAGCTGATTGGCAGGAAAAGTACCCAAAAGTGATTATCTTCACTGAGCTAATTTAAAACCTTAAGATGTGATCAACAGAGGAACCATTTTTAGTTGATCTAATGTTTGCTTCTTTATCAGTGCCAACAGTTCCCACTACAAAGGGCCCATCCTTGTGAAGCTAGTCAGATGGTGAAGAGTGATGGAGGCTGCCTGAGTGAAGATGAACATGGAAATTCAAGAAATACTCTCTTGAATTTCTATCTTCTCCTTATATTGTCTTGTGGTGTGAACACTTACATTTGATTTGGAAATTCCCATAATAATAATAATGCAGTGTTATCTTATTAGTTCCTAGGACCTCACCCCCCCAGGTTACAATTCTGTGAAATTGGAAAACTTAAAATCTATACAACAGTTATAAAAAATTGTGGAGCTTACAGACAATAGTAGTGAGCCCAACTATTTCTTCTTTTTTAATTTGTGAAACTTGGATCTCATTTGCACTTTAGAGACAAATAAGCCATCATAGACTTACTGACCTATCATTTAATAGTTCATTTTTGTACTTTTCTGATCAATTTTGTGAATATTTGTGTGCGATTATGTACCAAAAAGAAACATGATTTAGTTTTACATTACCATTTATCCTTCTTGACCTTACTGTGCCTTTAAGACTGATGTACATAAATGACCTCTGTTCTGATTGGCTGACCTGTATCCACTGATTTCAGAACAGCCTATTTTTGCAGGTTAGTTTTTATGTACATGCTCTGTATGGACTGTAGTCACTGGGAACTGGACAGTACCTTTGCAAACTTGCACAGCATTTCCATACTACAGCAAACTATGAGCAAAAAGTGCTAAAACATCAGTAAAGGGGCACTGACCACAGGAGCCGACGTGCTGGAGGCGGATGTTCTTCTGGGTGGAGCAGGCCTTCATGTTGAGCTCACACTCGCTGGGATAGTCCAGGCCATCGCTGCCACAGACCACCTGCTTGGGAGTGCGCTCGCAGCTCAGAGGACACATGCATTTAGCGGACTGGCCATCAGACGACTGGATGCAGGTGCTTCCGTAGCTACAGGTCACCTCGCTGCACGGGTCTTTCAGGGCTGAGGATGCAAACACAGAGTAAACATCAGTAAAGCTAAATCCAGCTTCATTCAAAACACCTAAAAAGTCCATGAAAACGCCACTACTTTTCTGAGTCCTGGCACATGAGGACTATATTTCTCCCAG
Source organism: Brachyalestes nurse (assembly GCA_037974405.1). Classification (NCBI taxonomy): domain Eukaryota; kingdom Metazoa; phylum Chordata; class Actinopteri; order Characiformes; family Alestidae; genus Brachyalestes; species Brachyalestes nurse. The sequence goes on along the minus strand of JBBPCY010000136.1, from coordinate 25,735,281 downwards.
ACAATGAGGGCTTTTAGTTTAACACTAGAGGAAGAGATGAAACTGAGAGAAATATGCTAGTATCTGTGTGGGTGAGACAGGGGATCCAGACTGCTTGTGTGGAAATAAAGCTGGGAGGTCCAGCTGAGGGCCATGTGTCAACATGGGCATTACGAAGCGGAGGTAAAGTGAGACACGGGCCAGCCGGCACACTCCTTGCAGCTCAGCCTGGCCTGTGTATCACACCAGATGGCAGAGTGAAGTGGCTTAGTCTGGGGCTGCGGAGCGAGCGGCGCGCTGCACACTCGGAATTCACGGTCACAGCTGGCTGGCTGTACAAACAAGTCCCTCTAATTTAGCGTGGACCGATTCAAGCAAGCTTTGCATTCACAATACATTCTCAATTGCTATGCTTCAGCATGCCTTCCCTGCTGTGTAGAGAGGACCTAATCAGTCCCTTTTTTAGAGCTCCCTGAGGAGAAAAAAAGCCATGTCTTCCTCCAGAAGACTTTGTCTCTATCTTATTAAACACCTCAGCACTCAGGAACGGCTTTAATTCCGAAGCGTCATCCGATTATTATCATTATTATTATTACGTTTTGAGATAAATATTTATGCAAGGCATTGAGGAAGGCCCAGACTCGGGAGGAGCAGGGTGGGGGGCCACCCAAGAGAGGCTCTGTTTCATTTCCTACAGTCCAGCAACCTCGCCATCCCCAGCCTAGCTCTGGTATATTGCCTATTATCACTCTCTTTGTCCATGCCTCACGTTTTTTCATCACAGGCGCATATCAGCTCGCGGTCCCTTGGCGCATCATTTGCTGGGCTTTTTTTATCTGAGTCAACCCCAGCCCGCTTGTTTAGTTAAAGACTTTTTTTTCTTTTGTTTCTTCCCTCGTATCTCTCTGAAGACCACGTTCCACTTTCCACCCAGCCCCCCTCCATTTTTTTTAACACCACACACACACACGTGTGTGCGGAAATGCACTTGGCACATGTTAATGAAAGGAATGACACTGGTGTAGCTTCTGCATGGCGGCTGATCAAAGCGCGCTCCCTGTATACCTTCCCCTGCCTAAAAAAAGCCGCCCTCCACCCTCGTTCCTCACACGTCTTGCACTTCAGAACACTTCCGGCTCCTTTCGCTGAGTTAAAAAAGAAATCCCACAAAAACGAGGGAAAAAAGCAAAAGAGCCCACAACCTTTCCGTGAGGAATCCGTGCTAATGTAAGTGGTGTCACTTCTGACGAATCCGTTCTCCTCCTGACATTTCCTACTCAGTAACAAATGCTGCAAGAGACGTGAGAGGAAGCGAGCTTGAGGATGATGACGAAGACGAAGAGCCAGGCTGATTTGGCACAGACTCTCGGGACAGACGTGGATCGCAGAGGTGTGAGTCTTTACACTTCCTCACAGCGAGCGCTATTGACAACACACACAGCTCTGATTCATGTTTCCCCATCTCTGCATCACAGTTTAATGTCGAGCAGGTGGAGCAATGAGGTATTCGATGTCACCCATCTGATCTTCCACAAAGTCAATACTGATGTGTAGGTTGGCCAAGGCCAGAAGTACATAGCACAGCACACTTTAAAGCGGACTCCCGATTGTGTGCATGAACTTGGCAATTCTTTTAAGTCCTTCATGCAGACTCTTAGTAGTGATGGGTACGCCAGCATCTACACAGAGCCATCATATTAAAAATGCAAGATACACCAACCTTGTACCAACACTCACAGTCCATTTTATCAACTACATTACAGACTACAGTCCATCTCTCAGTTTCTCTGCATCACTTTTTAGGCCCTCTTACCCCATTTATCAATGGACAGGACCCCCACAGGACCATCAGTGTGCAGGTATTATTTGGTTGGTGGATCATTTTTAGCACAGAAGGTGACACTGACATGGAAGTGCCATGTTAGAGTGTGTGTGCTGCACAGGGTTTATAACACGTTTACAGAACATTATCTGGACATAAGTACAATATTCGTTTTAATAACAATAGTAGGGCTGTAGCGGTACATGTATTCGTACCGACTGTCACGGTACATGGGTCACGGTTCGGTACATGATGTCGTACGGAGAATACACTGTACGACGGAGAAGACGTGATTGAAGTAATCACGGAACCTACGGAATCACAGAGGGACCAAAAAGCGCCAGTAAATCATAAACCTGGGTCGTAGTGTGGTGCAATAGTGTCACCTACTGGCGTAACACTTCTGCTGCCTTACACATACATGAAAATATAAGCAAGAGTATGTGTTTACTGAATAATACACTGCTGTTTATTTAAAATAAACAAAAACGAACCAAGCCTCATTCTTTTTGTTATTTAACTTCGCTGTACTGAACCGTACCGAACCGTGAAGTCAGAACTATAGTGTGAACCGAACCGTGACCTTTCTGTACCTTTACACCCCTAAAGGATAGTATTACACAGAGAAGTAAATACAATTGGTGTTTGTTCCATCTGAATCTGTCAATCATTTTTAGGGTATGTACCCTCCTGCGTCCTGACCAAGTCAGTCCAAACCTTTTGAATGAATAACATAGTAAACCACAGGTTATAGTAATACTATAAATAACCACATACATGAACAGAGACGTATTCCAAAAAGTTGTATGTGGATTTGTAAGAATTTTGTGTTTGAGAAAATGTTTTTGAAAAACATCAATGTCAGCCAACAAGTGGTATTAATCATAATATAAGACGATCTCTTGTATGTGCATAGCCCACTTTCAATACGCATATATTAAATAAAAGTATATTTCTGAAAGTGGTCTAACGTGCTTCAGAATGAAAAAACTATTTCATCATATTCTTCAGAAAATGAGTTTTCGCACTTTACCTTAACCCTCTGAGGAGTTAAAACAATGCTGTGCCGGGGAGAGTGAGTTTTTTCCTTGTCCTTCTGGAATTCCACACTAACGTTCTACAGTTTCACTGTTGGCTGAAACAATGAGACTCCTGGGATAGGCTATGTTCCCCCCCCTCCCGTGGCCCTGGTTAAGGATAAGCAGTTCAGATATGGACGGATGGATGGATTCATCCAAGGGTTAACTAAAAAGGCAATGCTAATGATACGCCACATTCACTTAATACAGTGAAGTAAACACAATAAAGGTGAAATGAAACGCCTTTCTAATCCTGAGCAGCCGGGAGTATTGAGAATGGATCTTTTTGGTGTGACAGCAGTTCATAAATCGAGTAGTCACTCCCACCTCGGTAATTTATTCTGAGATTTCTAGTCCTATATGAAACGGTCATAAACATTACAGATGTCCAGTGGTAAAACATCGCTCCACCTCCCCGTGTAAAACTAATCCCATCAAAAAGTCCTATATTCCACCCCATATTCAGATCAGCGTTATTTTTTATGTCGGAGGCCTGCATTCCTTCAGAGCGAGAACAAAGTTCCAGACAAGGAACAAAGCACAACTGAAGTTCTACTGCCGGTGTGCAACTTCCTTTTCTGTCAGTGGCACTTCAAAAATCTATGAATTTTGGGCTCTGTCATGTCATACTTTTTTCATGTCATTATAGGCAGGATGATAGTGCTCTCAGATCTCATTTGAAGAGTAGAAGAATTAGAACTGTTTAAGGAAACGCTTTATGTTTCCTTTGGTAAGCTTTGGTAGGTCTGTACTGTTTTAACAAAGACTGGGACACGGTTTATTGAAAGAAGTTTTGGTGGTGTATGTCTGTAGTTATTTGGATGACTATGGAGATTTGTTGTTGGCGACGTTAGCTTTCTAGCTGTGGTTGCAAACGAAAGACGCAAAATCTGGTCACCGAACACGTCTTGGTTGATCAGCAACATCTGTGGTCAGTCGAAAATCTCTCTCTTTCTTTTTTTTTTCTATTCTTTTACTTGTCAATACCTTACTGCTGATTAATGTTCCCAAATGAATGACCTGGAAAGAACTCCCAAAGAACTGGCTATGTAAAAGAGCCATTATAATAAAGTCCATAACTAAAGTAAAACCTATTCACTCTTAATTATAATCATCGAACTATTTGCAGGCAGTTCAAAAGGCTTTCAAAGGATTAAAGACACATAAAAGGTCCCTATTAATGATTTTCGGTTCACAGAAGAACATATTAACACATTATATCAATTCATTTATATACATTTCTCAGCTTGCTTACAAAAGATATGTTTCTATTCGGATATTAATAAAGTGTAGTCAAGCAATCATTAAGATGCAGATCTTAATGTAACGTGAAGCTTATGCAGCCTAAAAAACAGAATTAGCCACGTTAGCACTCTGTACAAGGGGGATATGTTGGAAACTCCCTGGAGAGCATTTTCCTCTGTTGAGGCTGTTTGCTTTGAGTCAGTTAAACAGACTTCGCCCCTCTAACCCTGTTTGAACCCATTAAATATTGGTAGGACCGATACCCCCTACTGTTGCAGAGAGCTGGAGAACAGAGAGAGGGAGAGCTAGAGCGAGAGAGAGAGAGAGACACAGAGAGAGAGAGTAGAGCTTTGATTTGAATGCTAAGAGGCATATGTACCTCTCGGCCACGTTAGCACAGATAAGCCTCCCTCTCAGGCTCAAACAAGGAGGCAAACCGCCTGTAAGAATGTGACCAGAGTAACAAGCGAACGGATCTCTAAAGCGCTGGGGCTGCTGGCTTTTGCCTCTTCATTTAGGGCTCATATTAAACTGGGGGAAAAAGTGCATCCAGAGCTGGAGCCGGAGCCGGTCTCCTCTCTCTCCATGAAGCAGGGATCCTCCTCCCGACTAATTAACTCCTCTCCTCCAGCGGAGTGCAGCCCCAGAGTTTTGGCAGGTTAAAGTTTTGATAATGAGCGAAGAGGGGGAGGAATAATGCAATGTAGGCACATTTGCTTCCGCTACAGGGAGGCCCATCCTCCTCACACTGCAAACTAATAAGTTAGATGAAGAGAACGCGCAAACAGAAGGGGGGGAAAAAAGTGAGGCAAGAAAAGAGAGGAAGAGAGTGAGAAAATCAGGGAGAGGGAGAGATGGTGAGAGGGAGAGGAGGAGAGAGAAAGTGAGAGAAAGACTAAGTGAGAAGAGAGAGAAAGAGAGTGTGAGGGGGAAAGAGAGAGAGAGAGAGAGAGAGAGAGAGAGAGAGAGAGAGAGAGAGAGCAAGGGAGAGCTTGCTTGTTCTCTGTGTATGCGTGAGTGTGCGTATGTGTGAGAGTGTGTGAATGTGTGTGTGTGTGTGTGTGTGTGTGTCTGTGCGATGGTGTGTTAGTGCTGCTGTGTATTAAAGTATAATTTAGGCTGGGAGCTGTCACTGGCCGCTTCGTCAGTCTGATGGCTTCGCCCAGCGTTCCAGGCCCAGAAGTGACATGCGCCTTCTCCAGCGTGACAGTGTATGCATGTGCGTGGGGGTCTGTGTGGGTGTGTTTGAGCGCACTTGTTCTGCTATATTTACAGGGACCAAACGGTCCTTTTAGCCTCTACTAAAGTGATAGTTTGTCAAAATATCCAATTTACACAATTTTCCCCTTAGCTCAGATGCAGTCGATCTGCCAAGACATGTACAGTGTTTGAAGTCTGGCTTGTGTACCCCAATCATCTTCATGCAGACCTAGAGCCTAAAGCCCTATATACTCGTCCGAAAACACACAGAGCTGTTAAGAAATCTTTGGACAACCATATGGACAAAATTCAAGCAGATGGCTGACACTGCTGTTTTTAGTGTACTTTTATCCAAGTTTATAAACAGCAGCACTGTGAGAAACTTGTAGGCAAGTGATTCAGAGAATACTTCACAATAAGATGCAATGTAGTCTTTCTGAACACCCCCTATATGCTTTTCCACTGAAAACTGACTTTTCCACTTTAAACGACTAATATAATCAAATAAAAAAGCTCTTCCCTGTAACTTTGTAATTAGATAAAACCAGACATTGTTGGCTCTCTGTGAGTGCGATGTTGTGGCTCTGTGTTGAGCTGCTAGAGAGCAATGCAGGGTGAAAGGGGAGGGGAAAAATGTCAGGCCGTGAAAACTATTCACACCTCTCTGAAATACATGTGCAGAGGTCAGATGTCCTTTTCAGTATAAAAGAATTAAATTATTGGCTGAAAACTTAATGTATATTTAAATGTATATTTAAAATAAATTATATGTATAATAAAATACATGTATGTATCATTATAAAGGCATAATGAATGTTTCTTATGTTAATAATAATTAATACTTTCATCAGGCCATGAGAATAAATCCAGTTAAGAGGTAACCAATGTTTATATGTGTGTGTGTGTGTGTGTGTTAGAAAATTACCCAAAATAGAACAAATACTGCCAGATTTTTTGAACAATGACACTGGCAAAGGAGCTGTAATGCCTGATGTGAGTGACGGCAACAGTAACTGACACAAAGCTACTATTTTTCAAACTGATTTTTCAAAGTGAAACTGAACGAAGTGATGAGAGACAGAACAGCTTCAGGCCAAACAACTAGTGTAGCAGAAATAATAACACAGTACCTATTTATTATAACTTAAATGATAATGATTTATGTATGAGTAATAATGGAGTTTATATGGGGCAGTGTTTCTAGGTGTGGAATTTATTATCATAATAAATACAATAACAGATTGTATAAAAGCTCTTGACTTGGGCTCTGCTCCGACAGATAAAACACCTCACTAAAAGAATGCAGCAGAATCTTTAAAAGTGAGTTTCTCCGTTTCGGGTGTTTGGGGTTCCTTGACCTTAACATGTCATAATTTGGGTACTGATTGACATATTTTATTGAAATAAAAAAAACCCCAAAAAAACCCCTGCTCCCAAAAAAAATAAAAATCTCATTTAAAAACGTCATGTGTTAAAAAAAGAACTGCAGTATAAAAGTTTATAATGTGAAGCATTTTGTCACTGAAGAACAAAACAGTGCATACTTAGGTCACTTAGGGGTTTTTATAACAAATGGAATTTGCATTCTTTTGAAAGAGTAGGAACATTTACATTGGTGTGCATAGCTACATTCACCCTGCAGCTCCAGTACTAAACAAAGAAGGCAAACTTCAGGCACGTAATTTGTCTCAAACTTTCAATTTAACCTGCCTATAAAAAGCCCGAACTGTCCTTTAGGGTTAGATTCAGAGTTATGGAAAGGGTTAGTCAAAGTTTTCAATGGAGCTAAAGAAGAGGAAGTATTTCAAAGCTGAATTTGTTTTTGCATTGGCGCTTCCCATATCACCTCTGATGAAATAAGTAAACAAGCAGAGAAACGAGTGTGTGTGTGTGTGTGTGTGTGTGTGAAGGAAAATAATGAGAAGGAAGCTGAAGGCGATGTTAGTCTTTCCTCCTCACTTTTTAGAAGTTTCTCACTAGAAACTCTTTCTGTCACTCTTCCTCAGCTTTCTCTCCATTCAAACACACACAGGCTCTGCACACACTCTGTTTGGGTTTGGCTGTGATGCATAAAGCCAGAGATAGAGGGAACGCAGAGACAAAGAGGGAAGACCCCTTCTGTACCTTCTCGCACTCACACAAACACACGCACGCGCACACCTCGCCACCCCCCCCCCTCACTTTCTCTGCGCTCTCCCACCAGTCGCTCCTGTCATCCCCACCACGGCAGGATGATTCATTCTTTTGATGTACTTCTTCAAAGGGCTTATTTGACTGCAGCTGTCTTCCTCTTTTACATGCTTCGCTGTTAGCCCTGAATACAGAAAATCGGGCACAAAAACTGATAATACACGGCACTCCTGAGGGAGCTCAAAGGCCAGACACTCTGCTCTCTTGCAACACTGTGTGTGTGTGTCTGTGTGTGTGTGTGTGTGTGTGTGTGTGTGTGTGTGCGCGCGTGTGCGTCTGTGTATTCATGCCTGTAATATTACTGATCTAAACCTAAACCCACCACAGACAGGCAGGGGTGGGCCGTGTGAGGCTAAACTGTGAGAGTGTAAAGCTGCTCTTGGCTTGTGTTCCGCAGTGCTAGGGAGGGATGAGGTTATCTGGTTACATGGAGCACAATTCACGTTATTTTCAAGAACTCTAATTAAAGCTTTTTTTTAATCACACATCAAAATGCAACTTTGACACACCACTAAAACTTCCTCTGTGATGCGGTTACATCACTGACTACCAGCAAGGTGGGAAAAATAATATTCACCTATGTTTCTCATCAAAAGGTGTGTGTGTGTGTGTTGGGAATTATTCAGTCAGCTGTTGAGGGTACAGGGCTTGGGTTCATTTCATATGTGTGTGTGTGTGTGTGTGTGTGTGTGTGTGTGTGTGTGTGTGAGTATGTGTGTGTGTGTGTGTGTGTTTCTCCATTATTTGTCACATATACATTCTTACAATGCTGGTGGTTAGAAGTGGAGATTTTTCACTTTCATTATTCAATTTCATTCATTGTTACCAAAATTAGCTTATTTTTTTATTTTTATAAGTTGAAATAAGGTGTGTTTAGTTTGGAATAAAAAAGAGAAACTTTTTGACATAGTAACTTTGACATACTAGCCACTTATTTCGGTAACTAGGTGAGCAAAAATTGCCTATTAAGCCTCTGGCGGTTTTGTCTTTTACTAACGAAATATAAAAATATGTCAAATGCTACTATATAAAAATGTATCTGTTCAGAAAAAAAACAGTTAAAATCCTACCCTAGCACACCTTTCTGTAAGACCGCACAATATGCTTTATCCTCCACAAGTCAAATAGGACACTGAGCACACTCAACATTCCTCCACAGGTTTTCCAGCCGCTGTCTCAGACCAGATTTAGCTCTTCATGTGTGTATCCAACCTGTACAGTGAGGTAATCTGCATATTAATGCAGGGATTCAAAAAATGGCAAATCTTGCTTATATGCAGTTTTCTTTGTGCTCTTGTTCTGCTGTATGTTAGGCAGGCTGGAAGGTGCAGTTTTGACAACATATGCTGTGTCTCAGAATCTGAATTAGAGTGGAAAATTAGCCAGGAGAAGGGGAGCATTGTTCTGCTTGTAAAATAACTCAATAAAAACCGAAGGCGCTTATTACAGCAGGGTGAACCATCAACAATAGCAGAGCTCAGTGAAGCGATGGCCTGTGCTGTACACAGGTCAGCAGATGGAGTGCTTTCAGTGTTAGGATTAGCTGGAGTTCAGCGGGTCAATGATGTGCGGCGGCAGGCAAACAGACGACCCGGAACTGACGAAGGTCACAGACGTCTTTCATAAAATCCGTTTCCTTTATGAAAGATGAATGTATAATAGAGGACAGCTCTCCCATTTCCTCCACACTGGCACCATGAAATTTAGGCTAAGCGCAACGATCCTCGGAAAAGATTGTTTTCCAACAAAACGGGAGCGCAACCAGGCACATTCTGAGGCAAATCTTCCGTCCCGCAAGCCAGCACAGAGCCTGCCAAGGTACACAAACACAGACAAACAGACGCGCATGCATGCACATGCACACAGAAGCACTTGCATTACCATCATTGTTAGCGCCAAACAACTGATTTGGAAATTTAGACACAAGTTTTATAGTTCGGTGGTTCTCCAGACCACAAGATAGGAGTTCAGGTAAAATGGGATGGTGTGTTAGGTCATTTAATACAAGCATTCGATGCTTTGTTGCAGCCAATGCAGTCATTATATTACAGCAATCTTGCTTAGTTTCATGTAAATGTGAATAAACAAGCACTTTTTATAATAGTGTCCCAAATCACCTAACCTTCTGCTGGTTAAAAAAAATGTACAATTATTTCAGTAAATTCTCTTATAGTTTGCAGAGTAAGGCATTTTACAAAGAGAAATAATGAGAATACGTGTCTGGTGCTGTGAGCTGGTTTGCAGCGAAACCTAGTAACAAAAGTGGGTCCGCTCTAAAACCTGACCCCAAATTCCTGTAGTCTGTGCTCTTTTAATATCCAGAGTACAAATCAAGCTAACTATCCAAACGCTATCGTTAATGGAACTAATGGAACTGCTTTCCTTTGCAAGAGGTTTCTTTTTTACCTCCTGTAATGTATTCTCCATACACCCGACACACACCTACAAGCTTAATTGGAGCTTTTGGGGGGAGTTTTCAGCCATCCTAACTCACAGGATTATTCTCAGTACAGGCGTGTTGCTTTGCTGAAAATGCTGTTGACCATTTTATGAATATGGTGACAAAAAACAAGCTTGTCTTTCTTAAGATTGTTTAACAGCTTGACAGGGTTTGAGGCAAGTGTGTGAATTAGGCATGCAGGCCTAATGTTGCTAATTGGTGGATACAGTTTCCTTTGCTTGCCTGATAAATTAGACTTATGGCTCCAGTGTAAAATGACTAAACAGCCACAGTTGGCATAATGGAAGAATGGACTTTTCCCCGCACTGTATGCAGATGTAGCATGCTAAAGGTTTGGTACTTTGAGCTTCACCTTCACAAGGTGTTGGAATGGTTTAGAAATTCCATCCTCAGTTTGTTTCCACTCTAAATCGTCTGCATTCCCACCCATGCTTAGGCCAAAATTTCTCATGGTTGTCCCCAGATGTTCTGGTGATGAGATCATGTCTGGCCCTGAGAGACGAATTCTTCCACTCTGCACTGCCCTGGAGCGTAGTACATTTAACCCTTTAATGCTGAAGCACAGATATTTCTGCTTTTTAACCCACTCCTCCTCTCTAATACCATGCTTTCTAAATGTTGTTGTCAGATTTATACTGATATGTATGGAACAAAGCCTACAGGAATGTGATTCACATTTCACTGTACACTTGCACAGAAACAGATCACAGATCACAATGCATCCAACCATAAGGGTAGCGTCAGTGTTTTATTGTATAACATCAGCAAACAGACCTGTTATAGACTGGCAACCTATCCATGGTGTTTCTCTGCCTTTTGCCCCATGACTGCAGAGATAGGCACCCACTGTGTCCCTAGTTAAGGATAAGCAGCTCAGATAATGAATGGAAGGATGGATGGATGCATGGACGGATGTCTGAAAACACTGGAGCACACAGAAAGCCAGGCCGGCCTGGACATGTACACAAGTATTCAGTCAGAAGCAAGTAAACGAGTAAATATGAACAAAGCCAAAGCCTCTGACTGTATTGTTGGTGAGACATTAGGAATCACAGTGTTTAATATCCTACATGTGCGTGTTGTGCTATATGCTATGACCTGCTGAAGTCCGGGGAGCTCCTCTATTTTCTGTTGTGAGCGGACAAGAGGGTGCAGGAGTGCAGACTATATAGAGAGTTCTCTCGCAGTCCTTGATATGTCCTCTACCTGGCCTCTCTCAGAGGGGGCTGAGTGCCTCCGAGAGGCAGAGAGAGCTGTGGAAAGGGTGACCACAGAGCTGCCTCCCCCTCCCCGCCCCTGTCCTGATGGGAAGAGCATTTCTCTGACTGCATTAACCTGAGAGAGAGGGCGCAGACACCCAGCGGCCAAGCTACTATGTGATTACGGTGTGTCTACCCCGTAGGAGAGTGCGTGTGTGTGTGTGTGTGTGTGTGTCCTAAGACTCATGTTAAAGGAATTGCTCCCCTTACCTCAGATGCATCCAATCAACTAACACTTCTTCTTTAGTCAAACTTTCATTTTGGCCAGAAATGTCTTTTCTGAATAATAATGGAGATTATGAGTAAGAAAAAGCTTATACATGATCAGCGTCAGTCAGGCTGCATGTCATGTTTTGACTCCAGTCGTACGGAAACATTTCGGCACCCCTGGTCAAATGATGGCTGTAGATTTCCTAAGTGAAAATAAGTACATCCTCTATAGAGAATATGCTTCTGCTCAGGTACAGATAATGTTTACTTGTTGCATGGAACATACTGAGGGAAAAAAAACAATGACACAATGTGGTCTGTGCAAAAGTTATGGTGTTTATCTCAAATTCCCCAATTCACCTCTGCAATTACATGGAAATGTACACTAAAATGTAATTAAAACATCATAATTAAATTGGATCCCTGTAGAGGATGTGTAGGTATTTACACCATTAAAATAATTCATTTGACCAGGGGTATTCCAATTTTTGTCACTCGTATTAAGAAAACTAAAAGGGTTATTCGAGTTTATTCTTAACCTGACAGAGGCAAAAAGCAAAGGAAGCAAACTTCAGATACCAAATGTGACTGTTCGCCTACATTTGGCACGAGGAAAAAAATATGCAGTGTCCAGTTGACTTTCCTCAGCACTGTCACTTTAAGGAGCACAGTCAATGTAAATGTGTGTGGTATCCAAGGGTAGCTTTTTGGATTAAAGGGAGAAACAGAAGAGGCTGGCTAATCTACTGATGGAACTGGCGAGTACAAAGAGACAGCAGGGTTATTATTTAGAAGCAAACAGGAGAGGAGGCGCTGCACGCCGATCAATTATCTGACAGTGGGCCATGCAAGATATGAAAATGAATGCGGCGCTCAATACCCATTACCTCCTACTGCAAGCGCACCTCTTGAAGAGGTAAACCACTTTAAAACCCTTTTTATAAGAGAGTTACGTAAGGGGAGGCTGTGATTGCTTCCTTAGGATGTCTCCATCAATTCCATTCTAAAAGCACACCAAGATTGCCCCTGCATTCGCATTCAAATTTAAACAAACACTTACGGTGACTTAGAGGAAGTACGTATTAGAGCCTTGCGTTCTGCGTACTAAAATAAGCTTTTATACACTCGCACAAAAGATATCATAATTGTTTTTCGGAATGAAAAAACTATATACTATTGTCTCCGAGTTGTTGTTATTGTTGCAGTGTCAGTCGTGCATCTGAGCGGAGTGGAGGGAAAATAACAATGCATTATTCAGGCGAGTCAAATGCATAAATACATGAGTAAAAAGTTGTAAAAAGCAGCTCCTGTCTGCTATTAGAGGAGAGTGTGCAGGAAATGCGGCTTTTTAATGCGCCAAGCCTGCTGTAATCTTCCTTATCTCTCTCCAACACTGCGCCCAGTCCCGGGGAGGTGATCGGGAAAGGGACTGAGAAAGACAGAAAGAGAGAGAGAGGGAGGGAGAGAGAGAGAGGAGGAAGACAGGATTTGTTTAACAAGTATCACTGCTCGCCAGCAGATGAGCAGCAGAGTGAGCCTCGGCGATAGCATTCAGAAACTCCATTATCATCTGAGAGGAGAAAGCCTCCGTTCGGCAGTCCGTGAGCGTGTCTACGGGGGTGGATTTGGGACATGGCCCTATAGGGTGTGTACGAGGCAGGCATGGGTGCTGCGCAGGCAGGAAAAAGCCTGTTATTTATTTATGAGTGCCCCCTCCACCTCACCCTTCACTAATGCACACCTCCTCCATCTCATACATACAAAAGACAGCGGCTCATCTCTAAAGCCAAAACTGGATTACACTGTAGCGTATTGACAGGGGCAACAAAGCAGCAAAGCCAGTCGCTCTGCTGAAGCAGAATACTGCAAAACTATGCGGAGTGGGCCTGAGCAATAAAACAATAATGATAAGTGTCAAATATCGAAGGCATTTCAGACATAAATCTTCACAGTAGCATAGCAGAAAAGGGACACACTTTCAAAAACTTTGTCACTTCAGTTTTGTCACATTGAAGCCTTTTATTTGCTGAAATTGGAAGACAAGTCTAGCCATTCATTCATAACAGCACAAACAAGCATGAAGATAAATAGAGAGGGAGAGAGAGAGAGAGAGAGAGAGAGAGAAAGAAAGGTAACTAACTAGCAATTCTCAGTGTTAAAATTATGAAAAGAACAGCAGGCCGTACATGTGAGAAAAAGGATCTAGGAATGAGAAGCAATTGTTACAAAAGGTCAGAAGTTCCCTGAAGTGTGTAATCTTTTGTATCAGTTCATTTCTCTTCATTAGAGGTGTCAGATGTAACACAGAACATACAGAACAAGACTTTTGTTTGCTTCAGAGTTCAAATACATTTCAGGTCTAAAACTGATGATTATTGTTGAAATTATCCATATTGCTACGATCACAAAACTGTGTATTTGTGCCAAAATTATAACATTCCAGGAGAATGTAAGTTAGTGTAAGTTAGAAGTAATTCAGTAAATCTATTTAACTGACTGTGTGTTGGCCTCTGCTTGCCTTACCTATGACTACTGGAAGCCCATTTTTTTCTGAGAAACATTTATGTGGTGTGCAAAGAAAACAGTTTCAAAACATACAATTCACTGCCCCATATATGCTAAGTCAGCTACAAATATACTTAACGCTTATGTGATCTTAACAAAACCCATGCATTTACATATATCCAAATATTTGGCCTATAGCAGTTTAGGTCTAACCATCCCAATGTTATAAGGACTGTTTCAGTCCAAACAAATATTATTTACATACTTCATACAAGCACAGTAACAAACTGTTTAATTATAAGGGATATACAGAGGTTGGCAAATGGTCATGTAAAATGTAGGATATGGGACTCTTCAGTAAAGATGCTCATCACATCTCTCTTGCCTTAACACCTCATATGGTACGCTAAAGGTTAGAGACAATACAGAATTGAAATTAAAGTAAAGTGACCCTTATAGTCACGTGTTAACACCCCACAACACGGTGTGAACAGTGTGGAATTCTCTCTCTGTATTTAACCCATTCACCAAGTGAAGCAGTGGGCAGCAAGGAAGGAACAGTCCCCGGAAAAAATGACTGGCGGCGGTACTTTGCTCAAGTACCTCAGTGGTGCCACTAGCAGTCCTGGGATACAAACCCACAACCTTCCAATCACAGGGGCAACTCCCTAACTACCAGACCACCATCTGCCCCCAAAAAGACATGACAAGATTTTCTATTTTTCCAAGACTGTCAAAAGATATGACAAGATTTTAATTTTTTTTCACGATTTTCAAGACCGCCAAAAGATATGACAAGATTTTATGACCATATCGCCCCACTTTAGTCCGGCGCATTAGTGATACAGACCAGATGCAGCTTTATCTTTTCAAGCTACTGAAATGGTCTGAAACAGTGAGTGTAGAGAGGCTACACGAGCCTGCCATACTGATGGCCTAGTCACGATGATATCATCGTATGACGGGGGACTGCTGGTTCTAAGCCAGAGCGAACCGCGGGCAGGCAGACGTCAGCCAGGCTAAATATATTCTGCAGGGAGTCTGAGGAACAGAGCTGAGATCCTCCAGCAGATGGAGTGGGGAAGCAGAGGAGGAGCTGATGATGAGTGTGAATAGAGTCCCATGTCACGCAGACAAGGTGAGGGTGTGTGTGATAGCGGCATCGCACACACACGCACACACACATACTCACACACATACTCACACAGTCACACACATACACCACTTTCTCTCTTTCAAAGGCCAACACACACTTCCACACAGCAGGGCGAGAGAGCGAAAACTCATTTGCACGAGGCACTGCCGGCCACGCCGTGTCAGCGGCTCCGCAGCCATGCAGATGTCACCCGAAGGCCGGCTGCGTCAAAGTAAAGAGCTGTCATGAGGAACAATCAGGCGGCAGGGCGACAGCAACTTAGCTTTCACTCCGAGTCACGTCCAGCAGGGCAAATCACACACCGGCCCCTGCACCTTAACCAATCCTTAACCAGCCCCATCCATCACACTGCTGTTCATTCATGAGCATAAAGTAACTACACTATACATGACTCCCCTTCTCAGTCGCTCCAAAGCAAGATAACTTTACACACTTCTCCACTTAACCCAAACGCAGTTGACCAGCCAAGATGTGCTTTTGGTTTAAGGTCCTTCAATTAAATAAATGTGATTGTGGTTTCTGACACCGTGGGGCATACCTACAGAAACGGACAGAAGTAAAAAATAACTAAAAACACAAGGATCTTTTTATAACTTTATAAAAAATTTTGCTTTTCCATGACATGGGCCCTTGAAATATATAAACCTAGCAATGTAATCAACATGGGAAATTATTGTAAGTCGCTTTGGAAAAAAAAAGCGACTGCCAAACGAATGTAATGTAGAAAAATACTGCCAGTAAACTGGGATGCTTTCATGCAGACACAGATAAACTTATGATTATGCTGTGAAATGCCATGTGTTAGCCAGAGAGGTCGAAAGCTCCTTAGAATCGGGCTGTGGAAAAGTGAAAGTGTGTGTTTTTTTTGAGGGGATGAAGCTTTGAAAACCTTTGTGATAAGCTGGAATGGCATTTGTTCGCCAGACCTAATTGTCTAACATCAGTGACTGACCTCATGAATGCTCTTGTGGCTGAATGGGAAGTCTTTTCAGAAGAGTAGAGGCTGTTATTGCAACAAAGAGGGGACCAATTCTCTTTTAATACTCCTAATTTCACATTGGACAAAAAGGGGAATTAGGTATATCTAGCTCATATTTACACTAATTGCCATTTTATAAGGTACATATACCATATAGGTTTTCAGTTACTTTGGGCAATTGGATGACTAAAAATCCCAGCAAAGTCTGATACACTCATTCCTGTGCAACACAAAGTAACATATAACTGCCATGTTCATGTCATTGCTGTACTGAGAACGATTTGCCACCCAATTAGTCTGCGGTGGGCCTATGGTGGTCCCATCCCATTAATGGGAAGGGTAGAGAATGGCTAACAAACTGTGCACCAGATGGGCAATAACTGTATCCCTACAAAGGATTCCTATATGGAATCATTTTTTGATAGAATGGCCAGTGAGTAAGTAGAAAGTAGATATCAAACAGGTAAAACACAGTGTACCATCGCAGTATTAGCTACCTCTTCACCAGTGCTTTCGAGGGAAATGTGTACTGATTGCACTTTCATAGCATCTAAGAGGAATTACATAGCGCCTTCACTCAGGGATCATTTTAAGTACCTACCCCGAGGCCAAACTCGAAACTTTCATATTGACTGAATTGTGTTTTGCAGAGATATCATATACTTCTGCATCTCAAGGGATGTCTTACCTCCCGTAGCGGCACTATGGGGAAGATCTGCAGCAGAGCTATTACTACCACAGGCTTCCACAGCTGCTGTTGCTCCTCGTACGCTAGCACCTCGCAATGTGACAAGTGTGTAATGACGGGGAGAGAGACAGAAAAAGACAGGAGAGGGTTTCTACTGTTAGATGTGTGTCTAGTGTATGGGTGTGTGTATGTGTTCATCTATGCTTTCAAATCGAGTCTGCAGGTAACGGATCTGTGAGAAACGAAGCGTACCTCCTCAATTAAGGGACATGGCCTAGACTGTCAATAGAAGGACAAACACATCGATTTCTCCATTAGACGCTTGCGATGGCATGCCAACAAATATCCTTATTTGGGGGACAAGAAGTCTTTGCATGAAGACGACACTATGATGCTCCTCTAGGAGACTCTGCTGGCAACAGTGTAAGAAGCTGAACATGAGCCCTACAAACGTGCACAGCAGGACTGCACAACATCTCAGTGCCAGTGTATCTTTCTCTGATAAGTGGGACCAGGTGATTATTATTGTTATTGGCTTGAAATTGGAATTATAGCTTATAATTATAACTCATTATAACCCATTGTTGGTCCTGCACAAACTACTAAATAGGCCCTATGGTGGGCGTTATTATAATTTACAAATATTGTTTCACAGCTGATTCAATAAACGAATAATATAGTGGATAAGACTAAGAAATACTTCTAATGTTATGTTGACTTACTGTTGTTTGTTGCTGGTGATAAGGGCATCATAAGGGCTATGGGATAAGGGCTATGCTAAATAAGCACAGTGGGATGCAAAAGTCTGAACACCCCCATTAACAGATGTTGGTTATAAGATATTGGAAAAAATCTAACTTTGGCACAGGCCAACCTCCCCAGTATTAGCATTAGCAGTTTAGCATGTACTCAACTCGTTTCCACAAACAAAGTCATTTGACCAGGGGTGCTAAAACTTTTGCATACAACTGTAAATGTATGTGCCATGTGACCATTTTCTTGAAGACAATTATCTGGAGACAACTAAATTCAGCTACACTGGACACAATCGAGATAGAGGGTATGCTAAACTGTAATGTTTACAGACATATAAGGGTGTCTGATATACAATCCATCCTAGCGCTGGCGAAAGCCTGATTGTTGATTAAAAGATGATAATGATGCCTGCTGCTTCAGTACTGGATAAGTGGTACTAATTTAAGGAAGAAGATAGAATGTGACAGAGAGAATGTGAGAATACCTCTGTTCACAAGCTCCAGTGGAGACTGTTGTTCCTGTTGCTGTGGACTAGAGATTTAACTGAAAATTAATCAATGTATTTGCCTCACACTTGCTGTATTTCACATGGCAATTATGCTGTGAAATTGTTTTCAACTGTAAAATAGTTCCAACTTTATAATAGTTCCAACTTTATAAAAAACAACACTTCTTTATTGGCCCAGGAACTATATTGTACTACACAATCAGTACTCACAAAACAACAGCTGTTTTCTTTTTGTTGTGTTGATATAAAACCAATGAAGAAGACTCATCTTTTACCGGTGAAAATGATACACTTGCTGTTATTAATGTTTAGCTTTGATATTAGAACTTCTGTTGTTGTATTCTGATTGATTTTGGAAATACTGTTACAGTTCAGACCTGCAATATTTGTCTCTTTGAACTGAAATAGTATTACAGAAAGAGAGAGAGGAAGACGAAGAGAGAGAGAGGGAGAGGAGGAGCGAGAGAAAGAGAGAGAGAGAGAGAGAGAGAGAGAGAGAGAGAGAATGTAGCAGTAACAGTCAGTAGTTTTTGGACGTGCTCAATGCACACACACCGCTCAGCCGCGGCCGTGATCAATCCAGCCATTGATCCTGCGGTCCGGCACACTGCCCTGCTGCTCTTCTGCCCATCCAGCACTCTATCCCAGCACGCTGCAATGAGCCCCACTGATCCTCTCACACACACACACACACAACATCCCCATGCACACAAAAGTCTAAATCATACGCATAAACCTTTTGCTTCATTTCAAACAGAAGGAGACTATCTGCCCAACTACAAGCTCAATATTATTAGAATCAAAGTGTTCCAGCTGCCCTTCGCTATTAACCTTTGAGGGAGGTCACGCTGTAGGGCAAGGTGCCTTTTTTCTGTTGTTACCAGAGGGAGACGTGTGTTTTTGTTTGCCACTTGTGCGCGCTGAACACCTTGCATTTTATGCGCCCTGTCTGACTATCCTCAGGGCTAAAAAAGAGCCAAAAGAGCTAAAAACTCAAACTCAAAGCAGTCAAATGGTTCACGTCATTATGTCATTTTTCTTCACTGACAAATCCAATCTAAAGCAGATCTAAATGGGCCTCCAATGACCCAAATGTAGTAATTCAATTTCAGCACAATATGAACATTAAGCAGCTATTTTGGGCATCTTTTTTACCAACAGCACCACACTAAAGTAGTTTAGATTAGATCACTTTCCTATCTTTCTGCCTGTACAACAGAAAACAGTAGTTATGAAGCTACTGGTGCTTAACAGGGAGACGTGCAGCCAGATGCAGTGTTCAAAAGAACACAAAGCAAGCCCACAATGAGAAAAAGACCTTACCTGTGCTTCAAAACCTTAAAGCGATCCTACAAGCTCCCCCCTCCCCAACAACACACACACAGGTCCACAGTTATTAATGCTTTGTTTCCTTTATATGGCTTAACTATGTATTAGTTACATAACGTAATTCATTATTAGCTACAGAGATCATTTACTCGGTCTACCAGATCTCAAATAGACCGTTCATATCAGCATCTAAATTCCAGAGTTGTGGTGGAACTGTTTCAGGCTGGGGGATGTTTCAAACGTGGTCACTTTTAGTAGGCAAGAGGAAGGAACTCTTGCAGGGGGCTCTATGGAGTGACATGCTCTCCTGGACCATCAGTAGCTTCATCTCTCTCTCTCTCTTTCTCTCTCTCGCTCTCCCTCTCTTTCTTACTCTCTCTCATTCTCTATCTCTTTCTACCTCTCTTTCTCTCATTCTCTCTCTTTCTCTCTCCATCTCTTTCTTTCTCTCTCATTCACTCTCTCTCTCTCTTTTTCTCTCTCTCTTTCTTTCTCTCTCATTCTCTCTCTTTCTCTCTTTCTCTCTCTCTTTCTCTCTCCCTCTCTTTCTTTCTCTCTCTCACTCTGTCTCATTCTCAATCTCTTTCTAGCTCTCTTTCTCTCTCCATCTCTTTCTTTCTCTCTCTCATTCTCTCTCTCTCTTTTTCTCTCCCTCTCTTTCTTTCTCTCTCATTCTCTCTTTCTCTCATTCTCTCTCTCTTTCTCTCTCCCTCTCTTTCTTACTCTCTCTCATTCTCTATCTCTTTCTAGCTCTCTTTCTCTCATTCTCTCTCTTTCTCTCTCCATCTCTTTCTTTCTCTCTCATTCTCTCTCTCTCTTTTTCTCTCCCTCTCTTTCTTACTCTCTCTCATTCTCTATCTCTTTCTAGCTCTCTTTCTCTCTCCCTCTCACTCTCATTCTCTCTCTCTCTCTCTCTCTCTCTCTCTCTCTATTTCTCTCTCCCACTCATTCTTTCTCTCTCTCATTCTCTATCTCTTTCTATCTCTCTATCTCTCTCTCTCTCTTGTTCATGTTGTTCACGTTTGGTAAAATATAATGAAGTTGATTATGTATTGTTAATGAATCTGCCACTTTAACCAGCCTTAAGCAGGGTTATGAATGGGGCAAAATATATAATATGTAATTTGACTATACTTTTATTTATGAATGAATGTCCAGGTCTATTCTCTTGGATCAGAATGTCTGTCCTGAGGCCTGAACGCTGAATGTAACAGGTTAATCTGCAGGTTATTTGTGGTTCTCTTGTCCTGTATGCAGATTTTTGGTTGCTTCTGATTGGTGTAACGCATCTACGAGCAGTTCATGAGCTCCATGTTATTTCTTGCTATTTCCCACCACAATGTTGCTGACAACACAGACCGCAATTATTTTGCAAATTATAAATAATTCATGAATGGGGTATGCTAAATTGCCTCTAGGTGTGATTGTGTTTGTCTGTGTGTCTGCCCTGCGATGAACTGACAGGTTGTCCAGGGTGTTTCTTCGCCTTCTGACCTATGAGGACTGGGACAGACCCCTGGGACCCTGGTTAGGATCAACTGTTTAGACAATAAACATATGCATGAATGGGTAAAAAAATGCATGCACTGTAAATGCATCTTTTTTGTTATTTGAAATTTGCTCTATTTAACACTTTTGCTCTATTTAGTCTCCTAGCACATATACCATTTCACAGACATACAAAGAATAAAATGCTGTGCTCTCTCTCTGCTCCTCCTTTTTTCAGCTGGCCTCCGCTGTCCTTTAGAAGACACTGTGTCTACTCCCCTGCTAGTTACATGAGGAGAGCTCAGCCAGCGGAGGAAGAAGGAGACGACCTGCAGTGACGGACATGATGCCTGTTTCATTAGGACAATGACGAGGAGGCTGCTGTCCATTAGCACCCCGCTGGGCATCAGGAGTGACTTAACGTGAAGCAGTATGTTAATCAAGCTTCAGCACAGCGAGCGAGTGCCATCCTTTATGTGTTTGTGAATGGTGGCTGGAGATAGGACACAGGCCCCTTCGCTCGCTTCAGTCTTTTTTCCCTGCCATGGCTGGCATGAGAGGCAGCTAATTAGGGCTGCTGGAAGGCCATGGACGTCCTGTTCCACAAGGCTCAGTAATTGCTGCTTATGCTGGTCAGGCTGGTAAACGCAGAACGCTGCTTAATAACGGGGTCAGGCCTGAACAAGCATTGCATGCCATTACTCAGGGACAGATACACTGGCACACTAAACACACTGTGCTCGGGTGGCAGACCGCCCCCATCCCATTCTCTACCAAAGCACCTCCCGCCCGCATCTGAGCATATCATGAATATGCTAATGTGTGATTATTACTGCAACAAGTACAGTTGTGTAAGTGTGTCATTATATCATGTACATGGAATGCGGAGGACATAAACAATGAGAGTGGTCTGGAAGGCTATTTTGCCTCATTGCGCTCTATTTTTGCCGCTGAGCTGACTTAAATGGACATTATCCACGACTCATGGCAGCCGGGCATATTTTTAGAAGTTAACAAGCGGTTTAAATATCCGCCACCGGACAGTTTTTGGACTGTGGGTAAAGATTTGTGTGTAAAATCTGAGTGTGTACAGCAGAGTAATTGTGCATTTTGGCGCATTTCAAGTCAAGAAAAAGGATTTCAAGCATGTTAGAGCAAGCTGAAATATGAAAGCTTTGTAGGCAAGGTGCCAAGAAATGGTCATTTCCACAAACTGGAAGACCAACATATTTTACCTAAACCAGATCACTTTAACCAACTTTATTGCACTTAATGTGTGCGTTGTACATTTAAATATATTAACATACACTGCACAGACATTAGTCACAAGTCTTAACACCACTGATCTAATTTTAGTGCTTAATTTTGATGTGATTGTTGGAATAA
The DNA here is from genome assembly GCA_037974405.1 of Brachyalestes nurse. Lineage (NCBI taxonomy): Eukaryota > Metazoa > Chordata > Actinopteri > Characiformes > Alestidae > Brachyalestes > Brachyalestes nurse. The sequence goes on along the minus strand of JBBPCY010000136.1, from coordinate 25,713,041 downwards.
AAGTACTTCTGCACACATTGCATTTCATGTCTTGCTTTTCTTCCCAATGCGTTAAAGAAAGCACATAAATAGCAACTGCGCATTAAAATTAAAACAACATTTTGCTCTCTGCATGCACAATTTCTGTCTTTTAAATACAACTATACAATTTGTATATGAGAAAAAAAAAATATATATATATATATATATATATATATATATACACAATATATTTAAAAAATTTGATATAAAAACATATATGTACACATGTACATATATATATATTACTCATATCATAATCTGGGGCAAAAAAACTTTGATCAGGACATCTCTAGTGGTTTTTGCTTTTGTGTGTGTGTGTGTGTGTGTGTTTGTGTGTGTGTGTGTATGTGTGAGCACAGTATGGGGACACAGACTGAACTTACCACACGGTCCTTTGCGCATCACCTTGATGCGTCTCTGCAAGCTGCATTGCGCCTTCTCCAGTTCACACTCGTTGCTGTAGGTTGAGGAGTCAGAACCACACACTGGCGCCACCACAGATGGACATGGAACCTTCTTACACACACAGTCTCCCTTGGATGGGTCCGTCGGGTCTCTTACACACTCCGCACCAAACCCACACAGCTTCCCTCGGCAGCCTGCAAAGAAATATGAGCACAATCATTGTGAGAAAATTACAATCAAACAAAGTAACCTTAAAAAAGCATTCGGCAAATGAATTCTTTGAGCCCAATTCTGCACTGAAGCACACAGGCAAATAAGAACATTATACTCTGAATCTCTGAATCTTGCACAAACAAATAAATATACACACAGGTCTGTTTTTATTCAGTACTAGGAAGTCCAGTACATGTAACACATGTATAATACCAGTACATGTAACACATGTATAATACTAGTACAGGTCACACATGTATAATATTGCACAGTCGGAGGCAAAGGCTTGTCTAACCCTGGTCAAAAGACGTGTTATGCTGATTTTCTAAGTAAGCAATCTTGTAGCGTGAACAAATTGAAATATTCTACATATTTGTCTTGCCATTTCGAAAAAAAATAAAACACAGCATGTTAAACGTGTTAGAACTTCTGCACAGGCCAAACTTAATTATTCCCCAATATGTTAAATTCAGCAACTAAACCGTAACTGTGAACATAGAGGATGTGCCTGTTATCTTATTTCTTAGAGATCGTCAAAAATGTCACATGATCAGGAAAAATTTAGCACTGGATGGTACGTATGTAAGCACCTGTATGTAATAAAACTATAACCCATGTGTATTATATATTATATATAAATCAGAACTGTTTTCTAAAGGGTTTTTTTCTAATTTCAGGATATGTTTGTTCTAAAAATGTACAATAACAAGCAATGACAGTCACACAAGCACACACACACACACACACACACACACACACTTCATCTGTGGAGGAGCAGAATAAAGACATCTCCTCATTCTAAATTGTTATGTGAAGAAATTATAGAATCTTCTATCAAACCACTAGTGGCTATGGAGGCCCAAGGGACTGACCATACAGGAGCGAGCCTGCTCCCTCTACCCTGTTCTCCCTCCCCATCGCCTCTCCTCTCCTCTCCTCTCCTCTCCTCTCCTCTCCTCTCCTCTTCTTATCAGCAGTTCTCAGGCCAAGTACAGGCTGGAGGGGCATGACCAGCACATGGGCTCCAGTATCTGTTTGACACTTCCTGATCACTGGCTTCAAGCATTTCACACACACACATATACACACAAACACACAGCCCCAGTGTCCACCCACATCCACTGCCACATCCAATGCTGACAGGTAAGTGTTCACGTCTGTGTTAATTCCAGCAAGATAACACACACATTCTTTCTTCCCTCTTTCTTCTATTTCTCTTTTTCAGCGGACAGAGCTCCGTTGCGTGATTAACACCCTTCACATACACCCACAGCACTTTGCTTCAGAGATAATAGTGTGGTTTCCTGCACAGAGCAGGACTGGTGGTCGTGTGTGTGTGAGTTTGTGTGTGTGTGTGTGTGTGTGTGTGTGTGTGTGTCTCCTAGTGTCAGCGTGACATGCATACCTGCATGCTGTTGTTTTGAACAGGGCCCTGTCAACCGAGAGGCTGCTTGAAATTCGCCGGTGTGTGTCGAGTCTCAGTAACACAGGTCAGAATCAACAGCTTGAGGATGCACCGGCGCACATTCGAGAACAGGCTGCACATCTCTACTGATTTGGGCTATAAGGGTCTTGCACTCACAAGCTGCTGAGCACAAACCAGAAAATGTGCTTTTGTTTTTTTTTGTTTTTCATCAGAAGGACCAGTTTCTAAACCAGAGGCTGTCCGTTCAAAGAGTTAAAGAGTGAGGAGTGCAGAGTCTCTTTATTAGTAGCATCCCTTCAGAAATCCACATCATTATCACGGGCAGTTCCCCAGCAGGGGTCAAATAGGCTGGTAATTAGAGGAAGAGAGCATGCGCTTATCCCTAACCACAACCAGAAAAAAAAAAACTTTAATACAGTAAAACTGTCTTGACAATAAGAAACTAACAGATCTGGTACCTCAGCAATATAAGAGCCAATTCTAATTCAGTTTGTTTTAGTTAGAACTTGTTTTACTGTACACAGTCTGTAGTGTATTCAAAGTATGTGCAGCATAATAGAAAAATCACACATTCTTAGAACCAGTTGAAACGTAATGTTTATGGACACTATTGTTCCTTTATGCGATGCAAAGCAGAACTGGAGGAGCCACTCATAGCTCTAAAACTTGGCGAACGCTCAACTGAAATCTTCGACAGTGGCTCCAAGAATGAGTCCATGCCAACAAAAATGACAAGTGTGTATTTTTTAATTCAGTGGTACTTTCCAAAAAGCAGCTTGTTTTGAGACCACAGCTTGATATGCTGTTTAATGGTATAGCAAAATCACTTTTCCACATCCTGTTATAAAATAGTATGCAGATGTTTTGTGTAAGGTTGCCCTGATATCAAAATGTTTTGGTAGAGAATACACTAGGGAACCTGATGGATTTCCAAGATTTTTAATTTTTTTAATTCTATAGAACAATCTGAACAATGCCATTAAGCAGAGTCCATTTGTAAACCCTAGGATCAAAATCCACAAATACTAGCCATTTAAATCCTGAAGCTGCAAGCGGAGGACATGGTCCAAACATTCTATGTGCTAATGAGTTCCAGATCCACTCTTGCACACCTGATATATATATATATATATATATATATATAAAGGAAATTGTTGCACAACACACCTTCTCATTCAATGATTTCCTTTGTTTTTATTATTGGCTACATTGTAGATTGATATTGAAAACATCACCTATTGCTCTGATGACAGCTTTGCAAACTCTTGGCATTTTTTCAATCAGATTCATGAGGAATGGACCTGGAATGGTATTTAATTAACAGGTGTTCTTCGTCAAGCGTTCATTAGTGGAATTTCTTGCCTTCTTAATGTGTTTGTTGTGATGGTGGGGTTGGTACACAGTTATTCCACTATGGTTCTATTCCACATTATGGCAAGAACGAATTAACTAAGTAAAAAAAACAACAGTCCATCATTACCTATTACAAAACATATTCTGGTTTGTTTAACTGTTTTTACTGCATAATTCCATGTGTTCCTTCATTACTTTTTCAATATTAATAATTCATATTAAAACAATGAAAAAACGTTGAATGAGAAGGTGGGTCCAAACTTTTGACTGGTAGTGTACACACCCACATACACACACACACACACACACACACACCACAGGCCAAATGGTTTATAACAAAATAAACAAAAACAACAAGCATGAAAAATTAACCTTTACCATTTTTATTTATACCTTCGTATGTAATGTATAGCATCACATTTTAACATTTAATCTATAACCGGTTTGTTTATTAATAGTTTTTATTCTTAAATAAACTTCCAGTGGCCTTGGAACAGTGTGACTTTTAACAATAGTAGCTTGGTACCATTAATTTGATTTTAATTTAATTCATTCATTTTCTGTAACCGCTTAATCCACAGTAGGGTCATGGGTACCCGGAGCCTATCCCGGGGTCTACCGGCACAAGGCAGGGACTCAACCTGGGCGGGGTGCCAGCCCACTGCAGGGTGTTCATTTGATTATTATTATTATTTTTTAATTTATTTAATTTCATTTTCATTTCGTTTTGTTTGGGAGCATGGAAGCAGTTTCGTTCAGTTCAGTGAGTGTGGGTGCGTGGGTGGGCTCTGTGTTCAGCGGGAGGATGTGCATGTGTGTGTGTTCCCCATCCTGTCAGTGGAGGCCTGGATGCTTCAAAACCTTTTGCCAGACAGAAGATTGTAGGTCCATAAAACTAATCGATACATCTCCTCATTGCCATCTACAACATAAAATACTGTGGCTGGATTAACTCTGATACAGTCCCGTTTACTGTCTCATTACTGCTGAAATTACAGAAGCTACGGTCTCTGAAAGTTTTAAAGTGACCACAGCCAGACACTGAGAATTACTTTAAGGAAATGTGAGACTTCTAACATACTGTTCAGTTGGAATGAGACATGTGACCTGTCAGATTACAAAAATGTTATTGTACATTTACTCAGCCCAGCTCAAGACCACTGATATTTGCACAGAGATAAATGAAGTTAATTGAGTCATACACTCTTGGTTCTTGCTCACAGCATCCTGGAGGCAGTGATGCACTGAGCCAACTTCACCAGGACACTGTTCATGCTGTTATAGTATTTATTTAACTTTCAGTTTCTCTCCAGTATATAGAATGCATTCAGTTGGATTTAGGTAACTTCATGTCAATATCTTCATGTCAATAACTTCATGTCATTTTTCATGTCAATATCTGCCATTCTGGATGCCTGTACATGAAAATGAATGTGAAATCTACCAGGATTAATGATACTGGGAAATATAACATTAATTTTTATAGGTTTACAAGTGCAGTAAAATGAATTAGCGTTGTCAAAAAAACCAATTCCAGATACTAATCAATACAAAATTTTTGTTCTCAATTTCGATATTAATTAGCACTGGTATTGACACTTCAATGCCAGTTTTGCATGTGCCGCTTCACGGATATCGCCGGCAGACTACAACAATTTTCAACAGGCATTGCAACGGGCAGCCCCTCCCCCGGCTACCTGGGGGGACCCAATTTTTACATGAAGTTTATATGATTTTTAAATATTTTATGTATTTTTCATTTATATATATATATATATAATATACACTGTGTATATAACATTTTATTAATATAACATAACATTTTATTTTGTACATTTATCTGTAGATTCTATTATGATTTGGTATTTCTAAAATCGATATTACATTTATCTTCATCTCTCTCTGTCCACAGTGGTCACTGACCTGCCCAGTCCGAGGAATCTCAGTCTTCAGACCCTCAACACAAATTATGTCCTGAAATGGGATTGGGATCAAGAACCAGACAGCAATTCCAGCGTTACTTTTACTGCACAGTATCTGCCGTAAGAAAACTCCTGCATATGTACTTTCTGAACAGAAAGGAAAATGAATGTATAACTTGGTCTATACTAAATGTAACTCACTAAATTAATTTATGAAATTTAATTTTAAATAAAAAAAACAGTATTTTTTATAATTTAATTTAAAAAAAGATATTGCTCATTTTAAATGTTTTTTTTTTAGTTTAGAAATTTCCTTGCTGCTATAACACTGCAGTAGTTTTAACGTTTTTACCTCATGTACTTCCGGGTCTGTGATTAATTTCACAACAAAAGATAATATTAGCTAGATGCATTTCCGAAAATGCGAAGTGTGATGTCGTGGTTGCTATAAAACCAATGTTGGGAGACGCACAAACATTGGTTTAATGGCCAAAATAACTACCAGCGCTTTAGTGTTTTAAAGTCTGTTGTGTGTTTAGCACTGATTAGGTTGCTCTGTGGTTTGTTGAGACATTGAGACTCTACGCTAGACACTTTTAAAGCGGCTTGCCCCTCCATTTATTCTCCACATACATTATGGAGGTGAATCGACCACAAAAAGTACTTGGCCCCTGATGAACAATCTTAATACACACTCACTACATAATGGATGTTTTGGCGTTGGAGAAGAGGAAGCGCCACATTCCTGCTGTAAAAAGAATAATTAAACTCAAGAAACATACTAATAATACACTAAATGGACAAAAGTACAAGTATACCTGACCATTATACCAACAGGAACTTTAATCACACTGCATTCAAATCTATAGACTTTAATATAGAGTTGGTTCACTGGAAGTAAGGGGCCTACCCAAACCTTGAAAATATGTGTGTCCCAATACATTTGTCCCTATAGTGTAGGGCTGGACAATAATTCAATATCAATATATATCGCAATAGAATTTTTTTCAATAACGATGATATGATTTTTAAACACATTTCCGATATTTCGATATACATTATTGTGTATATACCTAACCACACTTGACGCCGGGACCTTTAAACTGCCTGGAGGCGGAACCTTCAACGTTTCTGTCCAATACCCGATGGTGCGGGTGATCAGCCAATCGTCTAAGGCAGGAGGCGGGACCAATTGTCAAGCAGGAGGTGGAGGAATGTAACTATATATATATATATATATATATATACATACACACACACATACATACAGACGTTACAAGAAGCAGTTTTTTTTACCATTTATTATGGAATACAAGCCTACAACTTAGGCTACAATGGTCATGACATTTTTATCACTGACTGAACACAAACATATGAATTAGGT
>JBBPCY010000136.1:25690637-25706217 GCA_037974405.1 Brachyalestes nurse | reverse complement strand
TTTGTTTACTGCATAATTCCATGTGTTCCTTCATCATTTTGTTTGTTTTCAATATTAATCTACAATGTAGAAAATAACGAAAAAACACTGAATGAGAAGGTGTGTAGTGTATATATATATAAGGATGTGTTCATAAACATAAACAAAGAAAAACAAACAGACAAAACGATCAGATACCACAAATGAATTCGCACTTTGTGGTAAAGCCTGGCCCTTTTCTCTTGGTTAATGATTTCCCCTTCTCCAAGGTTACGAAGGTCACTCTGATGGACCCTTAAATTTTCAATTGGATTCAAGTCAAGAGCTAAGTAGGCCATGCAGGGGCCTTCACCTCTTTACAACCCTGTCCTGAGTTATTAGAGTGGTGCTGTGGTAGTTGGAAAAGACTGGGGGAAGGATTTAACCCAATAGCACTACTACTAAGGCCACACAATCTTTCAGTTCTGGCACTGATTTAATACTGAAGTACTTTTGACATCCTTAGTTTTGTCTGGTAATCGGCCCAAATTAGCACTTGAGCAAAAGAACAAGAAAGGATGTGTTATGGCAGATCGCAGCGGTGACGTTATTGACATGGAACACCAAATTAACATTTTTTAAATAAGTGCACATACACACATTTCAGAATATCAATCTGTTTGAAAGTAGAACAGATGTTGAATTCAGCTTGAAACAATGTCTTTAATTAGCTTTTACATGATGCACAACTCCATGTAGACCAGTTTTACATGAGGCGGTTTTACATGATGAAACAATTAATAAGGCTTTAACTGTTAAAAATATCCTGTGAAAACTGTTAAAAATATCCAGGGCCAGGGGCCGTGGCGTACGAGACCCGGACGTCACAGCTTTTTCCGTGGCAATATATAATTTTTCATGCATTTTAGTGCTAAATTATTAGGAAAAATATAATTTATAATGTAACATAAATATTTACGTAAATTCCATTTCCATATAAAATATAACTACACATTTTTACTACTGTCCAGAGAACACAAAGAAAGCGCATCTTGGGATTAGGAGTAGCCAATCTGAGAACGTTATTTATTTCTCCTTGCTGCTGATTGGCTGCTGCCCTGTGACGCATCTCCGGCAGCTGCAGTCCAGAATTTCCCCCCGTGGAGCGTCTGGAGTGTTCTCATGTTTTTTGTTTAGTTCTTCTTAAAGCTCCGAGTTTGAAATGAAATTAAAGTTTTGGGAGCATGGGGGAATATTTAGGGTTTACACTATAAAAATAGGCATTTTTAGGCTTTTTTTTTTTTTTAACCACATCACAACTTTTTTTCACTATATGCGGGTGCTCTTGGAAGGTAACCATGGCGATTGTCTGGGATTTACTGTATACCATATAGTATTAGTATATACCTATCAAGATTTCTTTAGAATACTACTAGAACACAGCAATACACGGCACAAAATCTGAAAGCAAGTAAAGAGTAAAGTAATTGTGACACAGCTGATCAACTTAAAACAGATAGGAGGAGTCGGGGTGAAGCCAGGCTGAGGCAGAACCAGTACAGCACTGTGGCTCATCCTTGTAAAGAAAGACCTTGTGTGCATTTTCTCATACTACAATGTCTCTCTCTGTTTCTGTCTCCTCTTTCATCACCAGAGTGTCCAGTTTCAAATTCCTAACCTGACAGTGTGTTAGTAACCCATGTGCATCGCCCAAGTATAGAATGAACATGTGCACACACACTCATCTCAGTGTTCTCTCTCTCTCCCTCGCTCTCACTCTTTCTCTCTCTCTCTCTCTGCACTAGAGTGGAGGACTGAAAGCTGCCAGGAGAGACAGTGAGCATGTAGGCCGAGTGGTAGGTGCTTGTCAAGCCGAGCTGAGAGCAGGGAGGAGCATCAAATATAGATGCGATAATAGAGCTGGTTTCTCCACGTCTGCAGCTAGACTCCATGAATGGCTGGCCACTCAGAGAGCCGTGCTCCCATGATCAGAAGAGAGACTGAGACAGAAGGAAAGTGGAAGAGAGCGAGGCATGAATGAGACGACAGGGCAAATAGTGCCTCCAAATAACCACTCCACGTCCGTCCTTATTCAAACTCAAGCAATGCATAACGTGTGCCAGTGGATGACACTGCTGCATTTTAAGTGGGAAGATGGCTGACGAGGGTTTTTGAAAAAAAAAAAAGAAGAATAACCGAAAAGAACGCCTCTTACTAAACCATTCCAGTCCGCTGTAAGTGCAACAGAGAGAGAAAAGGGAATGAATAAATGAAACGACTGCCCCTGCATACAAAATAAAAGCTTAGAAAAGAGTGGGATTTTCAAGTGTGAAAGATTATGCATTTGTGACAGCCACCCATGATTTGACTGTCATATATATTATATTAATAAATAATGGATTAAAAAAAAAATCTATATATATATATAAGCTCCAGTTTTCAATATAACATTCTATGGGATAACCCGACTAAAAGAAATATTTCACCTTCCCTCCGATTTATGAAAATATGGACTGTTCTCGCTCCATCTTCGTAATGATCTCACCCCTATACATTCTCTGCTTCACGCTCATTTACCAACCATGTGGTGCCAGAGGCACTCGCTCTGGAAATATGTTGCCATGACGACAGCCTGCGAGTCAATGGGGGAAGACGTGGCCGTCAGTTTGACAACAGGCACCTTCCACATGCGCGGCTTGGAGAGGGAAGAAAAAAAAAAAAAAACACTCGACCTCTTTGGGTTGCACAAACTGTGCAAATAAGTTCGCAGCCGAGAGTAATATTGTGGTTCCAAAGGTCTGTGGCCATGTTAGCATACCTGGACTAGGCCTTCTACAACTATATAATCGAGTTGTGACCAAAATGAAGTATCCGTTACTGCCCATCCAGGTCAGCAAGTGTGTCTTCAGAGAGAAATGCTATTTGAAGATTTCATTGCGAAAAATCTAATTTTGGAGAGGGGCACTGGGGTTACAGCTAATATCTGGGCTTCATGCATGAGTAATGGAAGCAGATGCTCCAGGGCATGGCCATTGATTCACAGACAGCAACCAAACACTAACATCATCTCTGCTCTATCAACCTCTGATAGAAAGGCTGAAAAAGAAAGTGCCGGCTTCCTCGTGAATCAGCTCATATGAGGTTTCTTGTACCGGGCTGTCTGCCTCTGTATACTCTACTGTATTTGGTCATTATTGACTGCGCTACCATTATAATCTAATACACACAGCTATGATACTGCATGCACCTGCGCACAGAGGCAGACTAGAGTAACGACTATGGACCGCAATCCAATCTGGAGTGTTCAGCTTCTGCACTCATCCTCCCTCGTTTTTTTTTTTCATCTTCCTCCTTTCCATTCCATTTCACTACTTGTTATCAAAAAGTAAAATGAACAGATAGAAAGAGGGAAAAAAAACAAATAAAAAAGCGAGTTATTTCATTCGGCTGGAGTTATAGATAGTGTTGCAGGGCACTGAGGGAACCTTCTATTTTCTCATTTCCACATATAAAGGGCCCAATCAATTCGCCTCTCTCTTTCTCTCTGATTCTCTCTCTCTCTCTCTCTCTCTCTCTCTCTCTCCCCTGCTCCTCCATGCCTTCTCTGGGCCCTGACCCGGCTTAAAGCCACCCCAACTTATTTACCAGCGCTCAGCCTCAACTAAGAGAGAAAAAAAAGAAAAAAAAACCCTCCCACACAGCGCAGGCCGGGCCAGGCTAGGGCTACAATGAAAAGAGTCTTGAGAAAAGAGAGTCGGAAGAGGACCATCGCTTTACCCTCCGATCTACTACCGAGAAGGTGTGAGTGTATGAAGGGTTTGTGACAGCTCGCTTTAACCTAAGACATGGCAATAGGTGAATGCAGGAGCGCCGGACGCGGCCGCTGGAGGTGAGGCAGCCCACGCATCAGAGGAAGCGAGAAGCGGGGCGGAGTCTCCCTCCAGAACGGCTGAGGTGCACGGGAGGTTATGCCGGCCACTGCTCGTGGTATTAATAATGGAGGTCTGGTAGCAGGCCCTATTCTGTCACCCTTCATCTCCAGCACAAAAGGAAAGCAGGCGAGCTATGAAAAGATTACAACTTCCTGAAATATACATGAATAAATCACCAGCGCCTGCCAGCGACGCTACGCAAGATTCAATTATTCAAGGCGTCCGGAGAGAAGCGTTGCGGTGGAGTGCTCCTCTCCTCTGCTCTCGCACACTCGCTCACTCCATCTCTTCCCGTCTGAACACGCTTTCATGTTCTCTCTCTTTTCGTCCGCGCGCACATTCACTTCCCCCCCAGCACTCCCTTCATCCACTCTCCGCTCTTCCCTGTGGTCCCTCCTCATCATCACACGCTGTCGTTCAGCCTTTCCCGCCGTTTTTTTCCCCTCCTTTCACTTCCTACCACTTTCTCTCTTTCATCAGCCCTCAGCACCTCGTTTCTCGCATTTCTTCTCTTCCTGTATTTAAGAAATGGGAAGACAGGAACGAGAGCGAAAAAGAAGCGCAGGCGAGGCATAATTCATAATTGCTAAGTGACTTCCGATGGCTGACGTATGGAGGGCGATGCTCCTAATCATTCAAGCTTATGGTGAAGCGGGGGTGGAGGGGCGGGGGGAGCGAGAGCATCTCAGTAATGGAACACTCCCAGTCTGGGGTCTCTCCTGGAGGGAGCCCAAGCTATGGCCAGATGGCTCTAATGCTGTACTGTAAAAGCTCCCACTTCCATCTACAAATCTGCTAAATTACACGACAGTGGTTGTTTTCACCGAGACATGTAGATTAGTCCAAATGTTCTTCACAGCTTTTTTTTTTCTTCTCCTCATCATCATTAAGCTCATATTTTAGCAGCTGATGATTTACTTGGTGGGAAAGGATTTTTTCTTTTTTATCTTTTTTTTGCTTTTTTTTAAACATATGGCATTAATTTATGTCCCACAGCTTTGCAGTCTTGATTGCTGTATTTGAAGAGAAAACTGCACAGGTCATTTACGATGTGCTGTGTTAGCAGTCGGAAGCTTTACTGAAGTCTTCAAACTGCTCTGAAAGTTGATTTATCAAAGTAAAATGTTCGAATCCCTTAATGACTGTGGAAAATCTGCTATCAGTGATGAGCGCGATAGGCGCACTGCGGAACAGCCATGCTCACTGGTCTGGCTTTAATGGTTTCCTGGTGTCGCAGTTGTAGCGGAGGTCAGCGCTGCCAGACGCTGGTGGCATGGTGGCACGCCCTAGCAGCCGGCCCGACCAGTGCCAGTCTCTGCCAGACAAAGAGCCGGGCCACCTCCCCTCTCTCTCAACAGCCTGATCAATATCCCCCCGCTGCCGATCAATACCTCCACAAATCACTTCATTTTCTTTTGCTTTTTATTTTATTCCTCTCTCCCACACGCTCCTCTCTCAGGTGGCCTGGAAACAGAGAGCGCGGGAGAGAATGAAAGCAAGGGAGCAAGAAAAGAGCCGGCTGTCACTATAAAATGCGACCTGCAGCCCCCCCAATCCTCCCCCCTCCACAACCAAAGAGCGAGTAAGCGCAGAATAAAGCCCATTAAAAGCTGCCCAGTATTTCAGAATGAGGGAGCTCATTTTAGCTGCTGTCAAACACTGCCTTGTTTTTCTCTCTCTCCTCTCTCTCACTCTTCCCTTTTTTTTTCTTAATAACCCTAAAAGGTGAGTGCAGCTTATGATTGGGTTATTTTCCAGGAATCAAAGTAAACTGTGCTGTCCATCAATCAAATCCGTACAGGAAGAAATAAGGCAGAATGCAATACGGAGTATACATGCAATACTTCACTGAACACGGGGAGGGGTGCCGGATGTGCATTTAGAAACATGGAATGTGACCACGGATCGGCAGGCAGGAGCGCGCTACAGCACTTTTAGCCCCGCAGTAAATTAATCACCATAAAAATAGAGCTGACATATCTTTCTGCTCTCTGATTTTCTTCATTGTCCAGAGGCTCATTATCATATTTAGTGACAGTGTAATATTACAGTATCACGCCTGGGGAAGAAACCAAATGGGCATATTGGAGATGCAAACTGAGTCAGAAAACGGATCACAAAAGAGTCAACATTAGCCGGGAAAGGATGATTTTGGTCATTTCATGTATGAGATCTTCCAAGAGCACTGTTCCAAAGCTCTGTCCCAACATGCAAGCCTTTGCCCACTCAATTAAAACCTGTTCCTACTGCCTACTGTCTTACTCCTGTGCTCAGCCCTGTAAACACTCATATAAAAGACAATATGGTACTGATAACTACACAAAGGCGCATCCACATGTTAAGGACAGCCATGGGCACATGTGTGCCTCCATCCCATAAAGCATTTCTGGCAGTGCGCAACTGCGCAGATTGAATTACATTCCATTGAGATTCACTAGATACTTCCCCTCACAAGGAGACCACATGATCAGGCACAAATGCACAGGAATTTATGACCCAAGGAACGGGTATGTGCCATTAATTTATAGTTGCGCCAATAAAGCTGTCTCTTTGTGGGGTTTGAGAAGTGTCTCAGAGGATGTTGGAGTCACACAGAGGGCTGAAGCGCGATCAAACTCAGGCAGGGTGGCCTCCAATCTCCAGAATTGCTGAAAATGTCCTTGATGACACCACTACACCACACCCCAGGGTTCATCCATTCACAAGGTTCAAAGGGTTAATACAATCCCTCTGCCTCAGTCCCATTCGCCCTCCCTTTGTGTGTAGTTTACAGAAGGGCTCCTTGAAATGGACAAAATACAATTTTATAGGGAGTGTGGTGTGTCTTGCAATATATTAAAACATGGGTGGTGTTGATGGTGGTGGATAAATGGTGTTAATGGCTGAGAATCAGCCTGCCTTTCTTTTGGACCAAAGTACATTTGCTGGATCATGTGAAAGGCTCATGGCACTCAAACATCCATATTATTTTCTGGATCATTTGTGACAGGTCACTGCGCTGTGCCCTGACAGAGGCTCATTTTCAAGTAGCAACCTTCTGTGACTTCTGTATTGCGAAGGTCAATTCTGTGACAGTGATAAAAGCATGATATTTTGAGATCCAAAGTAAATGACATCTGTTGCACCATGTGAATTTTATCACTGAAACATCCGCCAGATTATCTGTGACTGGTCAAGATGATCACAGAACACAAAAAACCAAATGAGTGATTTGAGGCTCATTTGTGTATCGCAGCCTTCTGTGTGTATTTCAAAGGTGAATCATGTTTTTAACAAACAAATAATGTGCAGCTCTGAGAGATTGCAGGATTATAATTTGGCACAGCACAGCCTAGTGATTATGAGGCCTGCTTCTGCGATGGGGAAGTGTGTGGGTGTATCTGAGAAGTAAGATGTGGTGTGAGCGTGGTGAGAAAGATGAGGAGTGACGAACGAGACCAACAGGCGAGGGCCAGTCCTTGCATCATCCCGCCGAGATCAGAGCGAAGCTTCAGACAAAAGCTGGGCAGAGTCTGCGCCCCAGCCCATCCCAGCGGGGCACGTTAAACCCAATTACCATGGTAAGGAAGTGCTCCCCTTCCGCCAGCCACAGCGTGCTGCCATCCCCATCTCTCCAGCCTTGGCAGGACATCTCTGCAAGCATTTGAGGCTCGGTAGCAGCTGCGAATGGGAGTGTCCCAATTCCCAGACAGGTTTCTACCGTGTAAGGAACAGATGGAGCGTTACACCCCCACCTAACCAGTTACACTATCCATTTACTGCCCTCCAATGGAGAGACAGAGGGAGCAAGGAGGTAGAAAGAGAGAGAGAGAGAGAAAGAGAGATACAGAGAGAGAGAGAGAGATACAGAGAGAGAGAGAGAGATACAGAGAGAGAGAGAGAGAGACAGACAGACAGAAAGAGAAAGAGAAAGAGCGAGATACAGAAAGAGAGAGAGAGAGACAGACCGACAGAAAGAGAAAGAGAAAGAGCGAGAAACAGAGAGAGCGAGAGAGAGAGAGAGAGAGAGAGAGAGAGAGAGAGAGACCAACAGGTCTGACCTTGCTTTAAGAAGGACCTTCCTGTTTTGATGCATTTAGTCACTTGGAGACAAATGCACTCTTCCTTGCCAACAGAACCGTGAATTCCCTTTTAATTGACACCCAAAATAAAGTGTGCATGACATAATTAACAGATGCCCTCATCAGGCACCTTCCATGCTGGCGGATGTGAGTAACAGGGCGAACCTTTGCCTCCCATCGTTCCTGTGCCACAGAGCAGCGAAAATAAAAGCAGAAGTCAGTGGTGAAATGGAGTGGAATGAAAAGGAGCATGGCTGGGGACCTGGAACGTTGCATAAGCATATAATTGGTCGCTCCCCCTCCTTCAAACACAGAGAGAAAATGGCTCACAAGGACAGGTAAAGAGGAGAAAGTGGGGGAGATTAATTTAAGCACGTGGATCCAGAGTGGACGGGCAGAGATTGACAGGTGCCCAAGGGTCCCAGCAGGATCAATAGCGGGTCTTCTAACAGGCTCGGGCGGCAAATGCAGGGGGGAGCAGCTCAGAGCGGAGCACGGAAGATCAGTCCCTAAGCCCCTATCACTCACTCCAAAACATCCTCCTCTTCCCGAGCAAGTCTGACACCATGGAAAATCTCTCCTGTAGCCACTGGATTAAAGACATCTAGAAGAGGGAGGCCTTTGTAGGGCTCCAGAACTTTTCTTTTGTTTTTTGTTTAGATGTGAAACACCTCATGGACCTGCAATACCAAGTAAAGGCAAGTTGACGCTACATGATTTTGGCCCTGATTTTCCACTCACTGTCAGTTTTTGGAAATCGTCGACACTCGCCTAAGATCAGAGGCAAATCAACGTGCGCTCGGGGCTCCTCCTCAACCGCTATGTGTGAATTGTTTAAAGATGCCATCTGAGATACGCGCTGATGCCTCACGGACGCCAGACAGATATCTAGCATACCAAGTACCTGGAGCTGTTAGAATCCTGTAGCGTGAAAAGTGCTGTGACCAGCAATGAGTACAACCAATGAGACTACATTACACTAGGTGAGGAGAAACCCAGGGGAGGAGTTTCTATCCTTTACTTTAATATTCATATTCTTCTCTTTTTGGATGAAAATCAGGACACAAACAACTTGGATTACACCCTGTTCAGGAATAAGATCTTCTTCAGGTGTGAATGATCGCAACCTGTCCAGGTATGAGAGAATCAGAGGTAGAAGTCTCATGCATGGTATTGTGTTATTCCCCAAGGCAATTCTGGCGTGTGTTTTCGACAGTAGGCAAGCAAAGTGCCTTAATGTACACTTCTTGAGACATTATACATGCTGCTGTGTGCTTCACCACACTTTTATGAAAACAGCTCTGAGAGTCTACTCAACATTAAAGATTTCTCTCATTCCTCAGAAGTGTTTTATTGGGATGTGACCATTTTTATACTCAGAGAGCTGTTAAGATCCTTATTCATGTAACTGTGTGTGATATTTGTTATGCCCTTACATTTAATCCAACAACTGCACAGAAAGCTGGCAATGCAAAAGGGAACCTGATCAGTAAAAGGCCTGAAACATACCCTAAGCAAGGACTCGACTACACAGGTTCCATTCAGTGCTGCTATCTGAGGAACACAAGGACAGCTGTAGCGATATTTCAGCTAAGTTGTGGAGATGACCTCATGCGAAGAAAAAGGACAAAGCATTCTATTAAATGGTGCTTTGTGTCAATGACACTGTGAGATTAACGTATTCAACTTACGCTTGCTTCAGGTGCAAATCAAGCACATTCTACTTGAGTTTTATTTTCAAAACTGGTGCCTAGTGCACAAGATACATGCATCAAAAAATATAGAACGCACGTCTTTCCCTCATGCATATGCATTTGAGAGAAAATCGGGCAAAACAGGACAGAGCTGCACAGAAAATGGGTGAACATATCACGTGTAGCTGATTATGTATTCCGCTCAAATTACTAGTTTAAGGAGCCAGCGGTGGCCAGTTTTGCGTGGATTTTTCTCCGGCTTTTAAAATCACGTGTAAATTCGAAAGTCGCCGAAGCTTGCTGTGGGGAGACTTCCTTTGACAGCAGAAGCAGACACAGCAGCTAGACAGAGACACGATCCTCGAACACGCAAACCCCAAAAGAATAATGTTATTTCAGCTCTCAGGATATGATGTATGTGTGAGAGAAGACACGATGCAAAATGAGCCTTTATGTGGCCACAATCTGCTCTGTGTTATTGCTTCAGAATAACAATTTTTTTAGCTGGTATAGAAATACACCTCTTTACACTGTTCTAGCAGGGAAATAACTTTTTTGTTTATTAATCCTTTATTTATTAACACTGCTACCTCTTCCTCACAGAACTTACATCATCTCTTTTGTCTTGAGTTTGTTAGCAGCTCCCTGTGCCTCTCGAGGTCACAGTAGAAGGAGGCTCTAAGCATGGTCTGCAGTTCTCTGTGCAGTCTTAGTTAATTTCATGCTTATTGCAGTTGCACCGCGCACGCTTTCAGCCGTGCCCGCGCTCATTCTCACATTTGGCTCTGTGTGTCCTTATTTTGTGCTGCTCCCAACCCAAAGCAAAGGCCAAAAAGTAATGTAATGCACCCAAGGTGCTGTAATGACTCTTGCAGTGGCACTAAAAGTCCATAAGAAGCCTGCACTCTCTCAGAAAACACTGTACACGGTTAGGTAATGTAAATGTGTGTCACTCCATTACACAGTTGGAGAGCCACTCGCCTTCCGAGATCAAGAGAGGCCTGCGGGTGCCGTAGCATAGCTTTGGTGAGCGACTGGAGCCTCAGGCTTTGTGTAATGGTATATGCATCCACTGGAACAGGTAAGAGACACCCTGCCTGACACAGCTGCTCCAGCTTGGGAGGAGACCAAACTTTCCAAGACCTCGAATGCCTCGGCACAGCAAAAAAGTACTTCGAGCACATCCGTAGTGCCATCAGTCCAGACAGGTGTGAGAGGAGATATTAGCCAGTGTGAGAAAGCCACCAGCAGAATAGGGCCGATAACGGACTCAACTTTTGCTCTGGATAGATCTCGGAGGCAGTGTAACTCCCACGTCGCCTGCTTTTTCTCTCCTAGCCTCGCAGGCCTTGCTCCCTTTCTCTGTCAATCCTGCCTCCCCCGGTCTGGGTGCAGGGGAGTTTTGAGTACTGTAGCAATCAGAGAGAAGCCCCAGTGCCCAGGGCTCGGCTACACACACAATAGGAATGTAATGACACAAAAAGAGCCAATTTTCTAAATGGACCCGCTCTCTTTCTCCCTCGGCCTGTATAAAAATGCATCTCTCTCGAAAGCGCAGCATGTGTGGTGTTGGATGACAGATAGGATTGTGATCCGAGTCGCAAATGTGCCCTCTGGATCTCTCATCTCTGCCACCCCCACCCTCTCCCCCAAGGCACACTGGAGTAATTATGAAAAATTAAACACATCCCCGTCTGATTAGGCCTGCATATTATAGGGAAGTTACCAATAGGGATAATGTCAGGAAAAAAAAAAAGATACAAATTATCTTTCTTGCGCCGTCTAGCCAAGATTGACTACAGAGCCTGCTTTTTGTGAGTTAATGGCTTTCCAAGAACCAAATGTCATCTAACAATATGCAAAGTGATTTACATATAACAGTTTGAGGTGATTTACATTAAGTGCACTCAAACAGGACAGTTCAGCCCTTTTCATTGATTAATGGGACTTAAAGTCAGATAAAATGAATGGTGATTCAAACGGCACTTCAAATGAATGTCGGAACAGATCCGAATGGGCTGCAGTTGAACTAAGTTTCCAGGCTTGGCTGTTATGAAGTGTGGGAATTTAATACATATGCGAGTATGAGCAGGCGCGAGCCGGGCAAGGTTATCAGGACAGAATGAGCTGGTGTCTTTTATCTACTAATTGACATTTACAATCGTTTAATAGACAGTCTTGTGACTATAGAGACCGGCTTGAGAGAGGGAGTCGGAGAGAAAGAAAAGATTTCAGGTTTGGATGGGAACTCAAAACTCGGGTCATTGCCGTTTCTGAGCATGTTTCTGCTTGCTATTCCGCCGCAGATGACATGTGCGAAGCAAAAGAGAGGTAAGTCTTAATTATTCCCCACTTGCCTTCTCTTGCTTACATATTCAGTTTCTCGTTCTCCTTCACCTTCGCTCTCTTTCGCCCTCCCCCTCTCTCGAAAATGAGGTCATCCTCTACATCTATCCCCCCATCCGTCTCTCCCCCTGAACCAGATCCCCCTTACCCTCCACCCCTCCCCCTGTCCAGTCTGCTGCCAATGAGGCATGTTGACACTCATTAAAGCTGCATGAGGGTAAGTTTTGTGCCTGGGCCTGGCGCTGGGGCTCACTCTGACCGAGAGGATACACCTGTAAGACATCTCAGGCCGGATCTGCTGGCCATAGAGTGAAAGGTCAGCATGAATTGTGTATGAACGTTCTGGGACGAGAGTTGTCATGGCAACGCGTTCCTGGCTCCAGCTGGGCCTCATCTGTGCACTGTGACTGGCTGGATTGGAGGAGAGTGGCCGGAACAGACATCCATATTCAACAGCCACAAATCTGCCACACTGCCTAACGTTTAGCTCTCAAAAGAGCGCTCTTGAAAATTGGAACAATTAGGGATACTTCTCGGAACAGCAGGTGTGGGAACGCAATCTGAACATGCAAGCGTACGAGTGGCGCTGAATTAAGTAAACGCCATCAGCAAAATAATGAGAACGATGCCAATAGGGAATAAGTCATGCTGAGTGAGCGGGCACGCGTGAGTGTTTGTGCATGTGCGTGTGCCTGCGTGCATATGTGCACGTATGGAACGTTTGACCCGATTAGCCCACGCACTTTTTGACGGGTTTGTCTGTTCAGTAGGGCTGTGGCTGATGTGCAAGTGCAGGAACGCCACATTTTCTGGCATGAAAGGTTCTCTCATTCAATTGGCGAAAGTCTAAGCACACATCGCCTCTCGTATTGATCCAGTCCCGCAAATCTCTGGCAGTGAACAGCTTAAACTGCCTGCCTCTCCGTACAGTGCCTCTACGTCAATGCATTGATCCGAAACTCATTGTGAGTATTTATTAAATTGATTCAATCTAAAGTCTCAATCGATGGCACATAACTTAGCATGACGAACGGCTTCAGACGATCTAGGGCATCCGGAGAAGTTGAAAATTGTGCAGCTGATCAAAATTCAGTTGGGTGAAAGCCTCGCAGCAGCATCTAAAGAAGGTGATGTTAATTTCTGCTCTGCTCGCACCAGATGTCAACGGCATGCTAATGCACCAGCCTGGTTCGTAAGCAATGACTTTATACTCAGCCTCGTCTGCAAGGGGCAGAAGCTTTCGGAGGGGACGTCCAAGCCTCTTTTTGCTTTCAGAGGTGGCAGCTGGGGCCTCCTCCTGTCAGTTGGAGCAGGAGGGCTGCTAACATTGGAGCATTAGTCAGGCAAGTATGGCGGCAGATGACGCAGGATGGAGAAGAGGTGCTGTCACCGTGGTTACCCTCATATAAGGGCTGAGGAGATTACCCACGTGTCTCTTGTCAGGGACAGTTATGCGACATGTCTCACTCGACTGCCTCGCTCAGGAAGCAAACAGCCCACTGGAGAGGGGCTGTCTAATCTGAGTGGTCAACACTATTAACACTATAGGGTCACAGCCCTGGTTATTGTGTGGTCTTATTATGTAAGCTCTTAATATTGGTAGGTGTTGTTTTGTCTAGAATAGTATTGGAATCAAAGCACAAAAAAGATTTTTATCCAGAAAAAAAACAATAATTTTTATGGATAGGAAAGTATTGTCTTCAGTACATAAAATACCTACATCTGGCTCAGTCTTCAACACTGGATACGGCTTTGAGAAGCAGAATGGAAGAATAGGTTGTGTCAGGTTTGTAAGATTTAGTACAGAAAGCATTATTTGTCAACTTGAATTAGAAATCAGAACCCATTTCTCTTCTCAAACATTTTATCCCAGAGAAGCAGGATATTCGATTGTGGGTAAAACCTAATTAGTCTATAGTGGGCGTTACAAATAAAAATCAGACTACTCAGACCCGAACAGTATACAGAAGCCTGTCATTTTCCCATGGTTTAATAGCATATTTTCTATAGTTTGTGAAATACAATTCCATTTTATTAAAAGTTCGATTTTACAGTTTATTTTTTCTTTTCTCTTCAAAACACTGGATACCATACTAGCCTTTAAAAGGGATTCAGTTAAACCCATGTGGAAGCGTAAGTA
This sequence comes from Brachyalestes nurse, assembly GCA_037974405.1. NCBI lineage: Eukaryota > Metazoa > Chordata > Actinopteri > Characiformes > Alestidae > Brachyalestes > Brachyalestes nurse. The sequence continues at coordinate 25,692,086 of JBBPCY010000136.1, read as the reverse complement.
GACAGATGTGAATAAGGGAGAATGACAAATCCAAAAACTTTAAGTGAAAGTGAAAGTGAGGAGAGTATGCTGGGCTGGTTGTCTGTAGCTGTCTATCAACCAGCTGGTGTGGCTGGGTTTTTTTATTTCAGGTTGACTTTCATGCAACCGTTAAGATATCTCTGATATCATGTTACTGTAACATATTTGAAAAAAGTGAAACGTGTACTTTATCAATGCTTTATCAATATTGTCGAATGCTACTACCAAACTGCCTATTCTGCCCGAGTCTGAAGTAAACGAAAGAGGAAGGTATGCTGCCAAACCAAAGCCAAACCAAAGCTTTGCTCCAATTCTGCCAAACATGCAATGGATGATTAATCTTCATAAAGTTTGTTTAAAACATAATGAAGATTATCCACTCTCTTGTGAGGATAAGGGGCTTCAGATACCATTATCAATTTTGCTACCTTATTTAGGCAAACGGCTACAGGGAAAAGCGGAGCTGGATGATCCCCCAGTCTGATTAAAACGACTGGCAATAAGTGTGGTACGCATCAGCAGAGACAGCTGTCACTAATTAGATGGGTAAAAAAGCTGGGCGCTTTCAGGGCAGCAGACACAAACGGCTTTCTGAGCTCATAACCCATGAGAGCAGGGCTTTCAGGAGCGGCAGGCAGAAGGAACTGTTCAGACCTGCTTAGATTTGAAAGATCTAAAAATACGACATCGGAAATGTTTCCGGCATTTGAACGCCGAGCTCTGATAACGTTAGTGAAATGGTTTCTTGCGTGGTGTTACCTGCCACTGAACTACCTCGACCTTATAGGTTAAAGAGTCTGCCTTTGGTGCTCGTTGTCTCTCTCCCTGCCACCCATCCCCCTTCCCCACCTGCCAATTTCTCTCTCTTTTTCTCACTCTGTGTCCTACTTCATCCCTCAATTATTTAATCTCACACATGAATGCTCGCCCTCAGTGAATGCTCCCTTTAGCTGACTTCAATAATTAATATCTTCAACAATTCCAGCTAAAAGTAGTTTAATGAGGGAGACTGTTTCTTCAAAGTGCACATAATGAGTAACTAAACTTCAGTTCATTTCAAGTTGTGGTACACTATGTGTCCAAAAGTATCCAGACACCTCTTCTGATTAGCGTATTCAGTTCAGTGTAAGGTGCGGCCATTGCTGACACAGGCCCCTAATCGCACACACACAGCCGAACATAGAGCCTGAAGCCACCATGCCTGGTCAGAGATGGTCAGGCTATGGAGCAGCAGAGCCAGAGTGATATATCTCCATACCACACTTTTGGGATGAGCTGGAGTGGCATTTATGATCCAGAACCAATCATCCAGTATCAGTGCCCGACAGTGTTGGGCAGTAACGCGTTACTAAGTAACGCGTTACTGTAATTTGATTATTTTTTTAGTAACGCAGTAATCTAACGCGTTATAATTTTAAAATGGGTAAT
>JBBPCY010000136.1:25679062-25690537 GCA_037974405.1 Brachyalestes nurse | reverse complement strand
GAGAGAGAGAGAGAGAGAGAGAGAGAGAGAGAGAGAGAGAGAGAGAGAGAGAGAGAGAGAGAGAGGGAGAGAGAGAGGGAGAGAGAGAGAGAGAGAGAGGGAGAGAGAGAGAGAGAGAGAGAAAGGACAGCTTGTTTTGTCACCTGTGTGTCCTAGTCTGCTGTGTTCAGTTCAGCAGCATTTTGTATTCGTATAGATTCCCAATATTTTAGCCGTTAGCTGGGAAGAGTGAGACCCTGGTTTTATTGCTGTTAGAAATGTGTAGCTAAGGCCTGAGCCAAACTTTTATTTTAAGCTAATTAAGTCACATAATGTAACTTTTTTCACCTCGAACACTGACCCTGAATGATGCTACTTATGCAGCGGGTCAGAGTGCTGTCCAAGTCTTGCTGCTGCCCGTTGATTCGTGCCGGCGCAGAGCCCAAATTGAAGAAGGGCTAGGTAACCTTCACCCACGATGCATAAATCACGTCTCCTCGGCCAGCCTTTTGATAAAGGTTAATTGAAATCCCCTTTTGTGATGTAGGACTTTTTTGCCAAGACAATTTATTCCAGGGTCATCAGCACGCTCGTGGCTTTTTTCACAGTCCTTTAATGAGGCATTGACCCATGCGGCCACGAGGCTCGACTGGCGCCTCTCTGCACCTGATTTAAAGGTTCGGGATTATCTATGACGGCTAAATCGTGGGAGGGGAGGAGAAGCACCAGCATGCTGTGACAGGGAATAACAACTGGCCCACGCCACAGGATCCTAACCAGTGTTGGGAATGTGAGAAAAATGACATTTTTCACTCATTTTTGTTAGGGGTGTTGAAATTAATCACATAATCGATGCATCGCGATGCGGACGTGGACGATGATGCATCGATGCAGTGGCAGGACATGATCGATTATATCATGATGACATTGCTTGATTTTAAAAATCTAGTTAAAAGGTAGCACTGCAGGATGTTTTGAAGACTGACCATATTCATTGAAGATGTAAGCTAGGCCTATACTACTTATTTTGGTTACAATTTAATGCTATGGGCTATGTCTGTATTCTTTATTTCTGTTTACAATTTAGTGTAATGGTCACAATTTTTGTTCACATTTTCTGATTTTGTTGAATAAAAATGAGAGCTTACGTCTCACTGCTTGTATTTGAAAACATAAAAATGTAAAGTATAAAATTGATGGGATGCATCGTGATATTGAATCGAATCCAATGGTTGACATGATAATCGTAATCGAATCGAATCGTGAGGCCTGTGAAGGTTCACACCTCTACAGGGCATATGTGAGTTCACACTAATGACACCAATGATGTGCACAAAAGGTTTTTTTTTTCTTTTTGGTTCCTTAAAGAAACATGTTTTAAAAAGATCTGTGAACCTAAAGAGTCTTTTACAGGTATAAAGAACACTCATATAGTGTAATGATTGGACTGCTGTGGGCTGATCCCTTCATTAACGTCGACAAAAACCACTCATTCACATACATTTCACACATTTCTCAATATACAGTTGATTTCTGTGAAGGGTTCACCTTTTTTCCATTCTTCCATTCCAGCTTTTCCATTCTTCTTTCAACATTAAAAAAATCTTCCGCACTCTCATATCTCATGTACAAAAATGTTTTTTCAAAGAAATATTCATTGCAAGTAGGCCACGATCATTTCATTTTAGCTGATGACTAGTTGTGATAAATAATTTGTCAATGAATAAAGTAAATAGGGACACTGGCCTGGATCAAAGTTCATGGATTCCTCAGCTTTAAAAGAAATGCGATGGAAATGATAGCTTGTCTTGTTTTGGTGTGGCACTACTCATGTCATGTCACTTCATAATGGTTTGTGTTGGCAGGATAGTTCTTGGATCCCACTCTGAGAACCATGGCATTAGTGGCTTTTTAGGCCATCATGCCTTTTTGGCAACTTCACACGAAAATGGCATACGGATATGCACCATCAGGGCAGAGTGATTGAGCTTAAAATCAGAACTCAGAGCAATGTAACGTGAGTGTAATCATCGAGAGTGACTTTCAATCTCTGCTCTCCTTGCTCTTGTTAGCTGCATGAAAGATAGAGATGCACAGCTGATGGCTCTACCCGGGTGACAGGGACGATGCTGGCAGGCATTACTGCTCTTATTAAAAAGGAGGCACTTCCTGTTCTGCCGGTAGTCACCCGGGGCGTTTGAGCATATGGCGATTCTAGAACATAATCCCTTTCTCTGGGAGGCTTCCACACCACATGCACACACAAACACACACACATACGCACATACACACTCCATCACTACCCCCCAAACCTCCTCCAGAATGCCAAAGTCAAACACTGTGCTGGGTATGAATATAGAAACGGGTGCTCCTGTCACCGCCATCTTAGGCGTCCTCCACCACCTGCATGCTGGGGTTTCATATGCATGAGTGGCGCTGGCTCAGCTGAGGCATCCACTGCTGGGAGAAACTGCTTCTGAGGTGCCAGAACCAACCTACACTTGACTTCACTTTCAACAGCGGGCCAATCATATGGCAATAGCTGAATGTTGGACGCCACGTCAAAGACCGTGAGCTGTACATGTGTGTGTGGCCTCAATCACTGCTGTCTGTCAATGCCAGGATAGAACACTACACTAGAATTACAGGACTGTGCAAACGATGCATTAGGGCTATTATTAACTAAACATCTTTTGTTAAAGGGATACTCCACTGTTTTCTACTCTAACCTCAGTTAGGCTCGTCCATAGTGCACAATCAGCTGCAACAGACAAATTCGATGCATTCCTCTGTGCTCTGAAAGGAACAAAAATCCTTTGACACTGAACTCACATCAAATAGAAGCTATTTCGCAGTTGCTAAACTCTGTCAGTCTGTCCACTTAGTGATCATCTTGGTAATGCACCCAGACAGCTATTTCCACTCGTGCAAGACCAATCTCCTATGCCTTTGAATGGGCAGAGACCTACCAAGCCAAAACTGAAAGCAACATTACCATTAAAAAAACATCACTGGTAAAATTGGACAATCACGCTGTAGCTTTGGGTTTAAGTAACCCAAGTGTGGCTACAGTGCACATGCATATCTCCTCAACAAAAAAAGGCTTGTTACAAACGACCCGATTGGTTCTTTTACTGAGCTTTACCCATTAACAGAAACAGTGTTGAGCGTTACGGGCTTTCCCAGTCATTTTTCAACCATGTTTCTAGCAAGACCAGCAACAATGCTACAGAAGCTGCAAACCTCCCTCACAGGAAAACAGTCCTCTCAAACATTGAAGACATGCATCTAGATTCCTCAGTTTTGGAACAAACCTCCCTTGATAGTTAGAACTGCTGAGACCCTCGCTGTCGTCATAACGTGACTGAAGACCCACCTCTCTTCAGTTCTGGTAGAATCTTAGAAGCCTACATTTACTAGTGTGAGAAATATGTTTCCGTTGTAGACCACAAAGTACCTGTGTACATCACTCTGGAAAAGAATGTCTGTCAAATGCCATCAATGTAAATGTAAATGAAAAAAAGACCATCTGAATGATTTAGATCCATTTTGAGGAGAATGTTCAACAACTCAGGATTTCATGACGTCTGTCTCACTTATTCTGTGACATGTGAACAATATCTGAACGTTCAGCACATATAGCTAGCAGGCTAACTGCCGGACCGTGTTGAAATTGAGGTCATAAAGGTGCCGTTCAGAGTCAGCACTGTCCTAAAAGACTGCCTCAGTGCTGTGATCCCAGCTGTGGTCTGGTCAGCTTCCACTCCTGCTGTAGCTGAGACGTGAAAATATTGCTAACTCTGATTACATTTTGGCAGATCTGACGTAAAATATGCAAAATGTGGTCCAGGACCAAATAATACGGACTGATAAAATGCCAGTGAAAAAATAAATAAATAAAGATCATTATTCTTTCTCCGCCAGTTCACAGTAAATTCTTCACAAAACCGACAGCTAATAAAAAATAAGTGTGAAAATGAGCGGAGGGGGGCTTCAGCCTAACAGTTGCAGCATAAATGAACACAGCTGACAGCATCTCTTGGGGTCGTATCACCATTTCCTATCTGCTTCAGAACAGCAGAGGCCAGTATCGCAAAGGGCCAGGAATGCAGATTTATCATTTTCCTTTCTTTTTTTCCAACTTTAAAAGGCCAACTTGCAGCTGCTGGACTCAGGGTTGCAGCCTGCCTGAAAATTATAGCACTCAAATCAGCTGACCCCTCAAATTCATTTTTGGAACATCCTCACAACTCCTATAAAACTAACAAGCTTGAAGGGCTTCGCTACAGGGAAGCAGCTTCGAAGAGAGATGACAGCAGCAATTCAGGGACGGTATGGAAAATGGCAAGATGACCCAATCATGCAGTTCAGAAGAGGAGAACGCAAACAGAGGTTATCAGAAGAAAAAGGCCATTACAGAATGAATTACTAGAGATCCAATTCTGATTATTTGAATTTGTAGAACTGCTCTCTAAGACTGCATGGAGGGCTTTAAATTTACCTTGATGGATATAAAGCTGTGTGTGGTGTGAGCGTGAGGAGGAAAAGACATTCTTCTTAGATTCACACATGGCCAGAAGTGCAAATTGTGTTTCAAAAGTAGGAATTTGTTTCTGGGGAGGAATCATTTGTTAGCTGTTCTGAAAGTCCATGGCAGCATGAAAAATTGTTTTCCACGTTAAAAAAATGATGCCAATGGAAAAGAGTATCATTTGTGAATTAGTATTTAAACTCCTACAGACAAAAACCATAACCGAAAAACATGCCAGTGAAAGAGGATAGATAGGACCGCTGTAATTAGCGATGTGAATAAACATCCAATTAACAAGCCTCGTCTGAAATATAGTATCCAGCAGCGTTAATATCCAGCATTTTCAATTCTCCCAAAATTCCAATTTACTAATAATTCGTTGCCTTTGGCAAAATGCTTGGCAAAGCAATGCAAACAGATACAAAGGGACGCTTCCTGCCAACACAGCAAGGGCAAAATGTCTGTTGTTGTAAACAGTAGGATACTGTTGCTCAAACAACAGTGCCTGAAAACTCTCTAACAGCGGAATGACAACCGCCATATGTGTGCACAGACAACCGGCATTCTGTAATTCTACACCACACACCAGCACGTCTACTGCCCACTTGACCATGATGATGTGCTAAAACTGTTTACAGTATGTCTACCCTATATTTGTTGAACTGAGTTTATCTTGTACTGAGCAAACACACGCATGATTAGCTCAGAATTTGAACTCAGTGGTTAATATTGCTTAATACTTTAAGCTGCGTGATGGTTAGTATAGCTCAGTAACTGTACGATTATTACAGCCATTAGAGTCAATTAACCCTTTATAGTCATTAGTGTCATGTTACTGCATTTGAGTCATATTATAAGAATCATTTAAAAAATAATTATATTGTATATTATAATGAACTGTATTCCGAATCTGCATCAAGCCTGCCCCCCTGATGTTTCCCATTGTTTCAATGCCAAATGATGGTTAAAATCTAAGGCTAATTGGCTTCAATGTTCTTTTTTCTGCCTACAAAATAAGACTGCATTCACTAAGACAATTGCAATTCAAAGAAATTTTGAATTCAACATGGTACCAAACAAAAACTTCAACAAACAACATATAATGAACAAAACATAAGAAGAGGCTTCCCAAGGTATACAGTCAGGCACAAAAGTTTGAACACCCCTGGACAAATTCCATGCTTTATTTATCTTCTAAAGCGTTGGAACAGAATTGGTTTCCCATGGGGATGTGGGCTAAAGCCATTTTTACTAGTGTTGCTAAGTCATTTCAGTCCCCTCATATGTTACATGCAGTCTGTAACAAACCATAGATCTGTTTTATAGAAAGTAAAAAGTAGATGGTTGGAGTGAATAATGGCAGTGTACCCATCTTTTTTTCTTTTTATGCAGAGATTTCTTATTGGTAAAAAACATTACAGAAGTCTCCCGTGGTAAAATTACACTGTCCCCGCTTCCCTGTGGAACAGTAATCCCATTTGAACAGTACTTAAATAAACACAATACCTCTAAAGGGAACAATTGTAACTATGGTACAGTAATTGTGCACACAAATGTGCAGAAGTGTGTACTTTCTAGATGACATGTGCTTATTTTCACAAAATAAGTCAAAATATGTCATTTGACATAAAATTCATCAATTAATTTGATACATCGTATTGCTTCCGATCCTATTCCGGTCCTATTCTACCCTATCGATTCCTTTCCTTTTTTATCCTGTACTATCCTACCATATCCTATTGTATCCTATCTTGTATCCCTATACGTTCTATACATATTTGAAAAGAAAAAGAAACACCATAATAACCTGCTAATAACATGCCTGATGGCTTCGCCTGACGCTCCCTTGTAGAACTCTCCATCAGAAAGGTTCTTCACACCTAAACCCACTGTAGTGTTCTGAAACATGTTTTATTCAGAAACAGTGTGCCTCTGAGCATGTTTTGGCAACTTCTATGCAGTTTGACAGCACTGACAGCTCAGGCAGTGGAGAGTTCGAGGCTGCAGGGACTTCCACAACACTCATGGACACTCACCTCAGTCCAGCCCCAATAAGAGCTGTCTGCCCTTGCCACCTGCCTGCTTCTCTCATGGCCGATACCTCACTGTCCCTCTGCTCCTCCAAAACCCTGCCCAGAGCATGCAGACCCGCGTCTGACAGGAGGGGGAGGAGGAGAGGCAGAACATCGGAGGAAAAAGGATCCAGACAGCATATGATGATGAGGATGATGACAGAGGTTGAAGGAAAAAACAGCCTGGAGAGCAAACTAGAGCATGGAGGAGGGTGCAGAAAGATTACAAACAAGGTAGAAAAAGATTGGAACGGAGAAAGGGCCAAGCCAAGCATGGAATGAAGAGGGAGCGAAATGGGAGCGCCCAGAACATCTGTGCTCGCTTGCATGGGAAGTGGCTACGGCAAGTGAATTGCCCCCCTGCAGGGATCTCCCCATGGCAGAGTGAGTGAGTGAAATATTGATATGGATCTTCGTAATGATGAGGCTTCCCTCAGCAGGGCCCCGGCTGACTGATTGCTTGGTGCTGTACAGCCACCCAAACTGGCTTCTGGGCAAAATAACGGTCAGGAAAATCCCCAGCGTTGTCTTCATGGATGACATCTCCGCACTGTGGGTTTAAGCGATCCCCACCAAGTTGGGCGTCTGATGTCAGGCTTGTAATGGAGTCAATGTTTTGTGTTGCAGTCGTGATTATTTGATTATACATGATACTCAAATAACCCCTCATAGTCGAAGGATTACAGTAACACCCCACCTATACGCGGATCAGCAGCTGCAGCTTCAGTCTCTTGCAAATTTTTTCAGAGAACCAAACTAGTTTACGGAAACCCCCGCACACGTGTGAAAAAAGATATTACCCGGATATTACCCTCGTTTATTTGCTTTTGTGACGTCTGGGCCTCGTCCGCCATGCGGTTGTTTATGTTTGGGCATGACGGTTAGCAAGGCAATCAGACACCTGAACGGAAACATAAACAACCAGCACGAGGACGAGGGGGCGGGGCGGACGAGGCCCGGACGTCACAGTCACCTGTACTCAGAGGCAGGAGGTTTGAAAGTAGCCAATCCGAGAACGTTATTTATTTCTCCTGGCTGCTGATTGGCTGCTGCCCTGTGACGCATCTCCGGCAGCTGCCGTCCAGAATTTCCCCCCGTGGAGCGTCTCAAGTGTTCTCGTGTTTTTCGTTTTGTTCTTCTTAAAGTTCTGTACTTTTATTACTGTAAATTAAATTCATTTATTACTGTATTTACCTGTTTATACCAAAGAAAACGCCCGAACAGTACAGTATTACAGTACAGTATATATGGGGGTAACATCATATTTTAGAGACAGACATTCAGTGTAAACTTTACAGTACGGATACCCGTTTACATTTACATTTTCTTTAAGGGTAATGTATTAAGCTGAGTTTAAAAAGAAATTAATGTGTTTTGGGAGCATATTTAGAGTTAACACTATAAAAAGAAGCATATTTAGGCTTTTTTTTAACCACGGCGCAGTTTTTCACTATACACGGGTGCCCGCGCTTATCACGGGGGTTTACTGTATTACATTCTCAGCTTTATTATTCAGAAATTCTATGGAAAAACTGACTACGCGAGAGAGGAACAGAAGTTTGAACACACCAACGGTCCCTGGACAGTTGAAAAGGTTAAAAAAACATTAACATTATTAAAATTCAGAATGAATCGGCAGGGATTACCTTGCAATCTGAATTCTCCTCTTAATACCAGTATAGTCTTCTGATTTATATGCATTGCAAGTTTTTCAGTGATAGGAACCAGATGTCCAAAGTGATTAATGCCTCTAACAGCCCCCTCATAGAACGTTATTACATGAAATGGTTGTGAATATGTTGTCTGAGACACTGGTTTACGAGGCTTTCAAGATAAGACTTTGCCCCAAAGCATACTTTTTTCAGATTTATCAACACTGTTATCTATATATATATAAAAAAACATACTGTGTGTAGGCTTACAGGTGGTTTAGAACAGTAAATAAAATGGTTTATTTTGATTTGTACACATTATGATGTCTGGTTCCTATCACAACTACTGTAAATTTGAGTCGTTATGTTTCTCTACAGTACACCATTTCACATCAAAGTGCTCTCAATGACCTTGTCAATGACTGAATTATGCAGACATTTTGAAAAGTAGCAGAATTCCCCTTTGGGTATTTCTTTCAAACTCTGATTACTTAATTAATCATCAAAGATATGATTAAATTATTAGTTCATAAATATAATCGATAGAGACAGCCCTAGCAGAGTGGAGCTCTAGGGTGAAGGCTTTAACTATAAGGCTCAGGGCTCAGTATCTCTCTGGGCTTTTGACGAGCTCATTATTTTTCTACCCACAGACATGGAGCTCCCTGAATTTGGGCCCCAGCTCACGGTGGGTGGAGCAGTCCAGGCTGAACTAATTGAGGTGAATTAGAGCCCAGACTTGGCTACCGCACATTGAGCCACTCGTCCACTGAGCCATGGAAACTCCAGGCCAAGGTCCGCATGCGCTGGGAGACGACGCTGGACAACAGCTGGAAAGCATTACTGCCACGACCTGCTGTGGAACTGCTATGCTTAATGCATTTCATTCAGGCAAGCCAAGAGATATAAGGCAACAGCTTAGATACATTGTGATTCAATGTTCTGAGAGTTGTTCTAAACCCTCCCAGGCCCTCAACTGCATATATGCCTTCAATTTTGTTTCATTATTTTGCATGTGTGGCTTATTGAAACAAGTGGACAGATTCTGTCAGAAGTGCAGCACTGAAACTTTCAATCAACGCTATGTTCTTATTTGTAGATGCTACATTACATTTATATGACATTCATTTGGCAGACGCTTTTATCCAAAGTGACTTACAATTTGAGTACAACACTCAAGTTTCAGAGTGTTACATTGTGATCTGAGTTCGATGAAACGCTGGTGTGCACACAGCCCTCATCCTTGACATACTACCACGTTTTTGATATCAAAAGAACAAAGAAAAAGTTTGCCAGTGTTAGTCTGCATTGTAGCCCACATAGGTCCTGCATAATAAACCCGTCTGAAATTTTAAGAGGTTCCATTTTACACCATTTCTGAGCACTAAAATGCTGATCTGGCTAGCATCATCTTTGTTGGAAATGCGCTGACAGGCAGACTGACAGGTAGACTGAGGGCACAGTTACAAAGTTATATTATCTGGCTCTGAACCTAGAAGTGTGCCTTAACTAACCATCCCTAAAACGTCTCCCAGAGCGTCCTTGCTCCCATCCATCACCCAAGAAATACTCTGACCCGCAGGACAGCACTTTGCACCTCTCTCTCTTTCTAGGTCTCTTTCTTGCTCTCTCTTTTTTGGTGTCTCTCTTAGAGAGGAAATATAAATTTGGCGAGGTGAATTCAAACTCCTTTCCAAATCTACACCTTTCCAGCTGCCTGGCTCCTCTTCCTCTGACACATACAATCGTTTTCATTATGCAAATGGCCTAGATGCAGGGTTCTCTGGAGTCACACGCGAGCGTCTGCATACAAAGCAGCTCTCTATTTGTTCTCTTTTTCAATTAGGGATTCCAAGGTGTATCGTTAAAGGGAAAAAACAACATGGGAAAAACAGGCACTTCTATACGGTCTCACTTCATGTATCACCCTCCATGTATATGCATAACATGTTTACAGCGTCAGAGCGCCTATCTCCCTTTCCCTCTCGTTCTGTGGGGTTTCAAGTCGAGAGCCTTCCAGCGCTGCAAAAGCCATTACAAAGCCGAGCGGAGACGGCCCATCAGCATGCGGCGTGCTCAGCGGTAATCTCTCAGATGGTAACGGATGGGTAGTTTACATGCATGCACAGACACATCCATATCTCCGAAAGCAACGGAGCCACATCTATCACGATCACTTTGGCCCGGGGCCCTTGCCCTTCTTGGCGCGAGTGGCCTCTGAAAGAGCGGGTGTCAATAGAAAAGTTGGCTTCCAGCCTCGCCCATCCGCCTAAGCACCTTGTCATAATTGTGTGCAGCAGCGCGGAGCACACATGTCAAACAAGCCATTAAGGGGAAGTCAGGGAAACAATACAAATTAGCCGAGGATGAGCGTGGCTCGCGCGGGGCGTCCAAGAACAGATACACATGCACCAGAGAGAGCGTACACACACACACTGAGCTCTCCGCTGGGCCCTGCTAACTCTCTATTACTCCACTGCCTCGCTCGCAGCAGGAGGAGGAACCACAGGGTTCGGACAAAATCGTTGCACCTTGTCTGTTTGATTTAGAATGCAAAAGGGGGGTTGAGAGAGAGAAAGGGTGAGAGGGGGAGGATTGGAGGGGTTTAAAGGGGAGATTTATAGTTTCCTGCTCTCTCCTCACTGGCCCACTCCATCATCCCAGCACAAGTCCAGCCACAGCCACTGACTCCGCTTCTGCTGCCACTGCTGCTGGAGCATTTGAATAGAATTACAAAGCAGTTTCGGCTTACCGTAACACTGCTCTGGACAGGGTAACTGGAGCAGTCTACTGAGGGACCCACTCGCCATCAGTGGGAAAGTGATACCGTCTCAGGAGAGCAAATCTCAACATAGCTGAATTACATTACTTCAAATATAATGTAGAGGAACAAGACTATAATGATATGAATAGACACCCTTTTTATTACACCACCTGTTCCACATGTTGTCAAGTCAAGAGAGGTTCGCTTCCCTAGTTCTGCACTATGTGTCTTTAAAGCAAAGAGACAAAAACAACCTGTTTAATTCTAAGACATGCATGTAATATGACTATGGGTGTTTTTGCCCTATACCAGTGGTTCCCAAACTTTCTCTGCAGGGCCCCCCTTTTCTAGATAGGAACATTAATGAGCCCCACCCAACCCCCCATTCGAACTACACAGATTCAGATTCAAACTTTATTGAAATACAGCTCCCTTTTCTAATTGAGCAAAACAAATGCAATAACAAATGGTGCAATT
>JBBPCY010000136.1:25654886-25678962 GCA_037974405.1 Brachyalestes nurse | reverse complement strand
GAAGTTATAAACAAGAATAAACAACTGTCTCCACAAAAATGGCTGGGAAAATTAACCAGTTCCCAGTCAGAAAAAAAGAGGATCATCTCAAGTCTCACACTGAAGAGTCAGGCTTGGCTGGGTGCATGAACTTGTCCATGTTTTTGCTAGCAGTGCTCAAATGGAGCGTAGGCTATCCCATTAGTGTGCCCCTCTGCAATACCTCTGCACCCCCCAGTTTGGAAACCACTGCCCTATACAATTCCATAAAAATGAAAAATAATGTAATAAAAAGATCTTGTGTATTAAAAAGTGTAGCTAGAAAACTACAGTTCTTGTGGCACAGGTCCTGCACTGTTGCAAATAGTCCACTCAGAACATTACCATATGGAGAAACAACACGATGAAGTGCATTAGACAAAACAATAATAGAAGTTCTCTTTATATAATGAAATATTGTCCATGAAATGATCGTTATTGCCTCAGCACATCCATTATTCATTGCATAATTCAAGAAGGCCAGGAAAAAGGCTTTAAAGTAGTAATCAATATCTCAGCAATCAAATTCTAGAGAATGTAAAACTTAATTGCCTTCATTATGAGGCTAGAAACTAATACTTAATTAAACCGATTCTCACAGAGGTTAGAAATAAAACCACCTGAAGGCCACTGAGTTGTGTGCATTTGCCTAGAACACGGCGAATGACCCTCGGACCTGGGGACGGCATGAACGCTGCAATTATAGAGTTCTGAACAGATCATCTGCCTTCTCCAGCCCTCCTCACTAATGCATTCCAGCACATTTCAGAAATAGCATTCAACATTTCGTCACCTTGCGGAGTGAATAACTGCCATGCATCATAATTACTGTAATTAAATTCCAAACAACATGCAAGCAGCCCCCTTATTTCCCTACTCCCTGTCTCAGTTTACGTCTGCACTGGTCTATACTGAGCTCTGATACCGTGTCAGCCAGTGGTCTGCGCTATTACTCAGAAGAGGAGAGTGATACACATTTCGGAAAAAGAAAAAAAAATATGATTACAGATTCTAAAGGCAGTGTGAAACAGGATAAACACTGAGGGAAGGTATTAAAACAGGCACATCTGGTAACCAAGCCAAAGGAAAGGATGGAGGAATTTCCATTCTGAATGACCTTCAATGACCCCGAACATTCGCTTGATGTCCCGGAGAGACTCCAGTCATGTTGAAAGTGCACAGATCTGAGAGCCAATAGGGATTCCTTCTCCGGGAACAAATCGGCTCAGTGGCGGATCTGTGGCCAGAGCCGCTTGTGTACTTTATGATCTATATTTTTTAAAAACTTTTCATCCCTCACTTTTTCTGATCAATATCCTATAACTTTTTTGTGCAGTGGGCCTGGTGAGCAGTGTTCGCTAGAAGCAGGGAAGTCAAAGCACGTTGGATTTTCCTGTATCTCTCGCCGGCATTTTTAAGCCGAGCCAGGTTCCGCCTGGTGCTTACGCGAGCAAACGCTGACTCTACAGAACCACAGTAAGATATACAGAGGGCTGCTGAAGGTCTACTTTGTGTGTGTGTGTGTGTGTGTGTGTGTGTTGAGTAAAAGTCGGCACGGGGCTCCAAAACTTCATCCTCATAATGTCAACCTCAAAGATCCGATTAGAGGCTAGAACTTGCTTCAGAACAACAGGTGAGCCGGCGCCTCAGATGTGTTCGCGGCCCACTTTTGATATCTTGATATGCGCCATCTTCGGTAGTCGAAAAGAGAGATGAGCGAGATTTTTGGGCTCTTTTGTATAAAATCCATGACATGAAAAGATTTAATTAAGATAAGTGAGTGGTAATAATTAATTCTGCTCCACGCGGCCTGCATCGTGCCATCAAGAAGGCAGCGACGGCTGAATAAATTACAAGTTTTTTTCCTCCTTTTATTTATTTTTATCCTCTTCAGAGGAAGTGGTGGGAGCTTTTAAAAGCTAGGAAAGTTTGGCAGGCCCTCTGAAGAGTCCTGTGAAAAAAAAAAAAGAAAAAAAAGTAGAAAGCGCGCAGGCTCCAGCCTGCATAAACACCTCCTTCCTAGATCAAATCACTTTTCAATTCAAACATCTATTATGGTCGCAGGTACAGCATAGACCCTTGGGGGATACTCACTGTGACAAATGCCAAATGTGAACCTGCATTGAGAGGGAGCTTCCTCATTACCATGAGCGGGGACGTGTTGGAGACAGTGGGGAGCTGGAGGAGGGCTCGAGTTACCAAGTCCATGTCTTCCTTTCTCCCGTTTTCTCCAACACTGTGGCCTAATTTAAAACTGTTCGCGACAATCCTAGGTGACCTAGTGCCACAGGCAACGTCACAGCTCCAGATTTTCTGACCATCTAAATGAGCCAGCACTTGAAATGTTTCCACCAAAGGCAGAAAAGATAAAACATCTATAAATGCTAATGCTAATGAGTATCCTCATAGCAAGTGTTGGCAGTCAAATCTTCAAAAAAACATGCTGTTTTGAAATGCACTGGCAACACAATATGACAAGAAAGAACACTCCGGTGGTCAACATTTGGCAACTGGCCACATGTGGGCTGCAGCCAACCTGACAGGTGTTGGCTCTGGGCATTCCGAGTAGCAAACTTTTATAACACCTTTGTAAGAAAAACTAGAAGGCTCCAAGTGATCATTCTTGATGGCTCCTATACAGTCTGCAAATGAGGCACAAGCCGCTACAGTATGTTTAGCTGAAGCTAACAACAACGGAGTCCAAAAAAAAAGATTCTCCATTTCTTCTCGGCCTTAATTTTGGCAGGTCTAAGGCATGGAGTGGTGAGCTAATTACGAATGAACATTTGTTTTATCTTTAATAGGATTTTTTAAAGCCAGATTTCCAACACAAAACAAAGATAATTAACAGGGCTAAGAGCTGCCAAGTTTTTTAGTGGGTGACCTTTATCAAGATTGCACTTACCTCAGACTCTCCGAATCTGGCAGCTCTCTGTCTGCCGCACGCTACGGCCAGGCCATAATGACAGCTGACGGACTAGCCTCACTCCTCCGGTCACACATAGCCACTAATTAGGGGCTACATTGTTACTTTGCGAGCCTTTAGCTGGAGATTAACTGCCTTTTATTGGACAGGACTTGGCTGGTAATTCCAGCCGCACAACCCACAAACAACCTGCATTATCCTGGCCGGGAAGAGGACAGCCACTAGCCTTCCTCAAATCCTCCACAGTGCTCATTAACACTGATCCGGTTGCACCAGTTTTCTTTTCTTTCATGAAGAAATCCTCTCATTTTCGCATTGTGCCAGTACAAACAGAACGCTCCTAATATCAGCGCTGTGATTTGGTGTAATTAAATATCTTTGGGTAACGCTGTCTGGGAAAGCCATTGTGTCCTTGGATGAAAGGACAAGCACCCTGTGTGTGGCTCCTTTCCTGCTTGTTTTCCTAAAGGCTGCAGCCTTCGTGGAAGACCGCCATAGCCTTGAAACAAATTAATATGACTCTGGGGGGGGGTGAAATTGAGGCTATCTCTAATTGGCTAACTGATGTCCATCAATGCATAATGGTCTGTGGAAGGTTGTGGCCTAAGGGCGGGCTGTGGCTGGGTGGTTGGGTGGGTGGAGGGGGGAGCGTTTCCTGATGTAAGTGCCTATGTGCCACATAAAGCGTATAAGCTTCTGGCGGCAAGTTCGCACCAACTATTGGAAATGTAATTAAGAGCTAGCTGCAGCTTTTAAATGGTCAACTAGCACAGAAACAAACTGTGCCCTTTGGACGGCAAGAAAGAAATTTCCATACGTCGAAAATGAGTGCTGGGATCAATAGTCCACAGTTTGGAAAGCGTCAGGGGAGGAATAAGCCGGCCTGGCCTCGCTCATTGCCTCACTTTTCTCCTCAGGCACTCGCTTCAGTTTATGGCCGTCACCCCAAAGCGGCAAAACTGATAACTCCTGTCATGTGGAATGCACTCCAACACTCAGTAATCTTTTCTGGCATTAGGCTTCTATTAAAAAACAAGTTTGTGCTGTAGTGCAGCTCACTTTGGACGCCAGCCGGACACATAAATCTGAGGCCTTTCCACTCGCTCTGAAGACGCTGCTCAGAGACGAGGTTACGCAAAACTTCAATCAAAAATAATTATGCTGTGCTGGTGCGTGGACGGCGTTTCAAGGAGACAACGGCTGTTGTTCGGCTGCCGCAGGAGAACAGATTTGTCATGCAGACGGTGCATTTTTGCACTCGCTTTTTCCTCCCTAACAGAACAGAACATCTTACAGAGTGGGTGATTGTGCATTTTCAGGTCGCCCCACACACCCTGCACCCCAAAGCCCACCGGGAACGCACATGATTTCGCCGCCTGAGCTGAACTCCGAACATTAACAGCATTCACTTGCTGTTTGTTCACCTTTCGATCGCTGGCTTTGCGCCAATAGTCGTGATGAAGCCACCGCCTTTAGATCTTAAGGAGATCCATCTCCACCGCCAGCAGGGATTCGAATCCAATCTTTATTTCATCTGCCGCCATGCATAAATATTCATAAACAGAAACCAGCTGTTTCTCCCGTTTAGAGTGTTCGCAGAGAGCCACCATTTGCCAATAAATTGTTGCTGTTTAATTAATGACTTTCTGCGTAAGGCAGCAGCAAGAAACAATACCTCACTAAGTATGGAGATTTATATCTGCTAAAGTGGGCGAAAGGGAACAGCTAATCAGAGTGGAAACAACTGAAGCTGTGTCCTAGGCCTGCATTCAGCCTCAGTCTGGGACGCTGCCGCCCAGAGGAATTGGCTAACCCGCATTCCACACCCAGGACTAATCCGGTCCGGACATAATCAAGTTGTCAACTGATCCCACATCAAAGTAGGAATCACTGTAGGATTTTTTTTTTTTTCCCCAACCTCTTCAACTGAAAAGGTCGGTCTCTGTACCCACTTCCATGCTACATTATAGTAATCACTGAAGAATTTATAGCACTCACTAAAAATAAGCCTTATAATGAATAACTAAATAATAAATAGGGCAAGCAGGCATTCCCTTGTCTAGTAAAAGACAGGATCGGGAAGTAGGAGTGTGATGAGTAATGAGTACAATGAACTCTTTCAGGATAGCGGGTTTATACGATAACATCACAAAACTTAGGATTAAACACAAACGAAGACCAATGATGGTCTCTTACTTACTAATGACACTAAAGCTGGGAGTTGAGTGGGGGACTGAGGAGTCGGCCGACAGCAGTCAGCAACCCAGTCCAGCAAATACATCCACTCTGTATAACTGTAATCGCTGGACTGGGTTGCTGACTGCTGCCGCCCGACTCCTCAGTCCTCCACTCACCTCTCCAAAAAACAATCATTTCTAGTTTGTTACACCCTTAGTGTCTACTTGAAAGGCTACAATTATAGCTTCAAGAGCAACAAAAGGCAAGGAGGGCTTCAGATTGGTCTTAATTGCTCTCTACTGATTTTGAACTGCAGTAAATGAAAATAATGCCTGAACATGCACTTCAAAAATATCTTTAATATATTTAAAAATACATATTTTGGCAAGTGAAAACCTGCATGCACATGATGAAAATGATGTCTCTGAAGTATTGCAAGAAACAAATCATATTCTAAAGAAACACACTATGCCCACTCATACAGCTTTAAGAAAATGAAATGAATTAACCACAAAAAATAACAAAATTAATGCTGTGATCTGAAATGCAGGTTCAACCAATATTTTTTCTGCTGAAATATGGCACTGTCTTGATTTGCAGGCGTTTTCTGGCACCCCTATAGCCAAACCTGCAGTTTAAAAGAGGAATTTTCATGCCCCTGGTATGTAATATATACCTATGATACGTATATAACTCCAGGTCTAGCTCCTGCTAATGGCAAAGAACACACAGGCAAAAGGAGCCCACTTCAAAAAGAGCAGCTGGTCTGAAGCTGAGATCATTATCGGCCTGGGTTAAAATGCTCTGGTCAGCTTGAATTGGACAGGATCCTCTCAGGACTTACCATCAGGAGGAGGTGGGGCGTGCGCGATGTGACCAGGTTTGTCTGGAAGACATAAAATGAAAGAGAGAGAGACAGAGAGAGAGAGAGAGAGAGAGAGAGAAAGAGAAAAAAACACATTAGTTAACTGAAGCTCTCAGGAGATCCCACAGGGTTGCTATAGTCATTCTGAATGTCGGGGGTGCACACTGACTGCACAGCTTTATCTCGGAGGGAGACAATGAAAGCAAAAGGACATAACTGACTGAGAACAGAGGTGTAAAGCTGATGAGCTATCGTATATTTCTCCACAATTACATGAGGGCTAGACTGTCTGGATGAGGAATGGGTCCGGCGGGAATGTATCTCTGCAGACTTTCTCAGGTATTCTGATTCATGTTTACAAACCCATCCATGTACCCCAGATAGGATTACACAGTCATAATAAGTAGGCATTTGCACTGATAATGCACGGCACACTGAGAGAGCCTGTGGGCTTTTCTGTGCTAGTTCACCAAGACAAACATTCACAGAAACATGAATAAATACGATATTAGTGTTCTATATCACTGAACTCCACGATCATTAGATAAATCCTGATTAATCGATTAAAGACATCATTGCTTATCATGGGCGTGCGTCCCTCATAAATCAAGAATTATAAGAATCAGGCAAGTTTTTTATTCTGCTAAAGTGCCCATATCATGCAAAACCACTGTTTGTCTTTTTTTTAACGTTATAAGTCTCTATATGGAAGCTAAGCTGCAAAAATGGCCTCTTTTGGACTTCATGTTTTTGTGACATCACATGTGCATGCTACATAAGCGCCTCTTCAGCCTATTCCAATTTAGCCTCATCAAAAGAGTCTAGAATGTTTTATAATCCGTGCACTATGAAGGACAGCCAACCAGAACAGAGATAACAGGCCTTTAAAGACACAGTAACAAAAACAGCCCGTGTAATTGTAATGAATAAAGTGAGTTTGGAAAACTCAAGTTTAAATAAATCAAGGCTGTTTTTGTACATAAAACAACACGTTGTAATGGGACCTGTAATAATGGAAATGTAATAATGACTCTTTAAGGCCGTTTTGGTTTGATATTTAAAAATAATGAAATTGCTTGATTCCTTAAAAAGGTCAGTAATGACAGTTCAATGGCGTACTGTCTTGCAGCACAACTTTCTCCACAACTAAATCAACAGGACTCTGCAGAACCAGCTTTGCAACAATACAGTGCATGAATCTATCTAGTTTAAGTGCAGCCCCAACATCCTGCTCCACATGTGGCCACAGGGAGTAACTGACGCCAAGAAAAAACACCTCATCAGTTACCCGGGCCGGTCGCTCTGTCTAACACACACACACACTCACACACACACACACACACACACACGCACGCACGCAGCTAGCCCAGGGATTCAGCTCTGCTTAGAGGTGGACTGCCAGAATACAGTTTAATTTTAGGCTCACTTCAAATTGCTTGTCAACAGCTGAACGTGAGTAAGGGCGGGGAGAGCCAGGACTGTGGAGGAGGAGAGAGGGAGAGGCAGACAGAGGGAAGGGAAGGACAGCGAAGGGTGGAGGGGGATGTGGAGAGAGGGAGAGTAAAGAAGTAGGGAGGGAGGGAGGAGGTGGTGGTGGAGAGCAGCTTGCTGTGTATCGCTCCATGAATAATGAAGTGTCTGCTGAACCGGCTTCAGAGTCAATCGTGACAGTTACAGATTTTCATCTGCAGATTTTCAAAACAACAGGGAAAACATCACCATAACTAAGAGTACCAATTCTATCACAGTGAAGTTTCTGCACACACACACACACACACACACACACACACACACAAACACACATTAAAAAATGTTCACTGACAGCACAGGGCAAATTATTCCTGTAGACCTGACAGGGACCTATAGGGTTTATATTGTCGTCAGCATAACAAACCTCCAGTGGGCTGTCGGATGTACCTAAAGTAGGATGTAATTTACTCAGAGTAATTATGGACCATTTCTACACTGGTGAACCATGACTATTGGAGTTAGGCCTGCAGTTCGGGCCATAAATGTCAAAACTTGGCTTAGAAATGCTAAAAAACAATATTGCTAATTTCTTCTAGAGCCATTAGGGTACTAGCACTAAGGTTAATTCATGTGCATTTTTATTGGCCGTTTTAGGTTCAAGACTGACTTATGAAGCTTGCAAAAGACACGGCATGTTTTATCTGAAGACTTCAACAGACATTAATATGAACTGTGTGCACACGTGTGTGCATGTGCATGTTCTCAGTGGCTGCTACAGGAGTAATGCTACAGGCATAATGCATTTGGTTGTGGAGTTAAACAGTTCTAGTCTTGTGTGGTCTCCCTTCCCTCTGCCAGCTAAATGAAAATGGAAATGACTAACCTTAGGTCTGTGTCCCTCTCCAACAAGCTTTCAAACGCTACGCTGCACCTACTCTACGTTAATGGCCCTCCTTTCACTTCATCATCCTTTTTTTTTTTTTTTTTTGAACTCTACTTTCAGGAGTGGGAATGGAATGTTCAAACTGAGTTTGTATTTAAATCTAATGGAATCTGTCTGGGCCAAATTGATTCGGCAACATGACCAGTTTATAAATGAACTTCGCATTTGGGTACCTTTATTGAGGATGGGAGAGGGCACAATTTTTCGAATTGCGAGAAGGGCCCTTTAAGGTCTTTTAATCAAGATCTAATGTAGTGGCGTCCTGCTTCCTTGGAGGAGAGCGAGCAGGCTCGATTGAAAAGCTGGCGGATGTTAATGGTCTACACAGAGAGAGAGAGAGAGAGAGAGAGAGAGAGAGAGCACTGTGCTGAATAGGACTGGCTCTTTTTCTTCCTCTCTATCTTATCCACAGGTCCAAGCAAACATTGTGTCTCTTTTTCCCCTTATGTCTGTCTTTCTCTCACTGTATGAAAACCAGCATGACGCCAAACAGTTATGTGCATTTCCATCCACTGAGGTATATGTCCCTTGCTTTTCCATGAGGGATTTCTGAGAATTCGCCCAGGCCCAATCTATTCTCCTTTTTTCAATAGTAACAGTATGAACACAGTCTGACAACATCCGAATAAACACTCGATTAAAAAAGAAACAAGCTGCAGCTCTATTGTCGTTAGCGCCATTCACACCCGTGAATCTCATCTCTAGAGCCACCTTGTGTCTAACGCTTTCAGGGAAAGGGAGCTATTTTCAAACAGCAGCTGGGAAATCAAAAAAAAAATTGTGGTTGCCATTCATCCAGGATGTGAAACATGTCGAAATTGAGACTTTGACAGTGTTCAGAAGACAAGAGGCTAATGGAAATGCTGATAAAGTGCAAGGGTACCTGCTGCTCAGTCTTGTCAAAGAGCACTCTGATATGCTTTCAAGCCACACACACTTCTACTGCAATCATTCATTTGAAAGCTTTATGCTCTTAAAAAGTTGAGAAATGGCCCTTGAGTCCAGGAAAAAGCATTCAATTGTATGGAACCTTTACATTGTGTGGGAGTTGTTTAAACTTTAAGGTTCTTCACGCATCCTTCGAAAAGGTTGTTTGAGAACCAGGTGAGGTTCTTCTAGGACATTGCTCCAAAGAACCCTCATCAGTACCATTATTTTATAAGAGCACAATCCTGAATCTTTCTGAGAAAGCGTGGCACATGACACGAAGGCCAGCGGAAGGCGAAGCCTCTAGATACTCATTCAAGCAGATACAGTGAGCGCTGACGCTAATGCCAGGGCTTCCACCTCCAAAGGCAGTTAATCTGCCCACTTTATCCCCACTGTGTAGAGTAAATGCCACAGCTTCAGGCAAGACTGAATGCCAACGGGCCGCTTGTTTGGACAGAAGAACAGAGGCACTTTAGAAGATGAGGCCAGTTTATCTGTGTCATCCTCAATCATCCGCCATGTCAGCCACTAGATCGAACTTCAGGCATTAGGGATTACTTTTTGACTGCCATCGATCCTCATTGAGCCATCCATCCATCAAGAGACCTTTCTCTCTGAACATCATTTTGACAAAAAGTCTACCACCACACGCACATTTATACAAGGGCACCACACAAAGTGACAGACTTCCACTAACAGGCAGGTTTGAAATTGAAGTGGATTACACATGCAAAAATAATCCTTTGAATCCCAGGTTTATTATTCGGTTCTTTATCATAAGACTTGAAATCTCCAATAAGGTGTAACATATTCCTCTACCAGGACACTCTTTAAAAAAAAAAGATGCCATAAATGCATAAAAGCCTCCCTGAATCATTTTTGGTGCCCTGAAGAACCTTTACAATGCATCCATTCTGGAAAGAACATTTCCGTAAATTACACAAGTCTAATAAGTCCGTAATTTTAAAAGTGTAAAGAACCTCATCATAATGCAAAGGTTCTTGCAAAAGTTGGACTGCAAGTCACAGTCAGGAACATTTATTGTTAAGAGTAAATAAATGTAATAAAGTAATAAAATGATGTGAAGTATGACAGTAACGTGTGAGTTGTAGGGGACTGTAGTATGGTCTCAAATACTGGCCCTTTAAGGGTTTAAAGTTAATGGTTAGAATTTTAGTAGCAATAACACATGGAGTGACCTACAGTTGTTGAGGAACAGGAGCACAGCGAAGCCCAGCGTGGATGTGGCCAGCAGTATGAGACAGATGTTGCAGGGGATCATAAAGTATCGCACCACCAGCGAGACCTTGTGCTGGTACATGCGGTCCCGCTCCGGGGGCGGTGTGGGGTAGTGGCAGCTGGTCATACTCCAGTCCGCGCTTCCCCCTAAGTACGCCACGAGGCCGGTGGTACCTCACCCAGAAGGTGAACAACTCCAAGAAAAATGCACAAAAAATCAAAATCTCAAACAAGGACTGGTGATTTCAGCATCAATTGGAGAAATCTTCGCATGGTTCCCTTGACAAAAACACGCTGGAAAGCAAAAAGAGGTCTCCAGGCAACGCATTTCTGGTCCTGAATAAAATCCAAAAGCAGAAAGAAGTGTATCTCTTGGTCCTTCTCCTACTGCCCCCTACCTATTTCAAAACCTTCCATCTCACTCCAGATACAGTGGTAAAAGGACTCTGACAGGATGGTGTGTGTTTCTGTGTGTGTGTGTGTATGAAAAGGACTGCTGGACCTCCTGGCCCCAGCCCACACTGGGTGAAAAGAGCAGAACACTCTGGCTGCACTTTGGGCTTTAAATCCACAAACACAACTCCAGTGTGGTGAATCAGTAATCAAATGCTTTTCGCTTCCAGCGCCTTGTTATTTGCCCTTTCCACCAGGGGGAGTACAGAGTGTAATATGTATCCCTTCCTCACCCTCTCTCTCTCTCTTTCTCTCTCTCTCTCTCTCTCTTTCCTCCTCTCTCTCACTCGACAGTGCCCTCAGATGCTGTGCCACCTGCCTTTGGCTAAAGGCAGTGTGGTGGTGCCAGGCTTAGCTGTGCGTGCCATGTGTTAGAACTGGCCAGTGCTGCTGCTGGAGCTGGACATTGCAAAGAGAAGCGCTCGCACATTCAGCAATCACAGCTGGAGCTGTCAGCCTCTGCTCCACCCCGTGCACACACTCACTCAGAAACACGCTCAGAAACACACTGACATGTCCTCCTCAAAGGTACGGAACCCTGCTCGGTTCCGTCTCAAGATCGGTTGGCAGAAACGGAGCCCTGCCCCCGTCCTGTTCAGAGCAATTAGCCGAGAGATAGTCAGCAGCTGTCTTCAGGCGGATCGACCCTGAAGCGCATGTGGCTTTAGCCTTTACACCCGGCCCCCTTCCTTATAAACACTGGCCCCTTCCCCCAATCTGACTAGAACTAGCGCTACTCAAGCTCCGCGCAAACGAGTCAGAGGAAGCCCAGAACGGAAAGTTGGAGAGTCGATTAAGCCCCCTCGTGCCTCCCTGTGTGAGTGGGGCAGGGCACAGCTGGTCCGCTGTCAAGAGCCAAAGGCTCTGAGCAGCTGATACTGAACAACAAGGCAAAACAAACTGGTGTGAAAGGACACACTAAATTTCCACGTTCTACCTCCACCTAGTTATCTGAATCCAAACCCTCCTGAAATATTACAAACAAAAAACCAAGCCGGCTCCTGCCGCGTCCTCCTCCAAAAAAGAGTGTTATTTTCCTTATTATTTTTTTTTTTTAAAGAACAGCTTTTTTCAATTCCCTTGATTATCCTCACGCTCCGTCTCTTCTGAAGCATCCGTTACGATCCCCCGCTCTGGCTCCAGAGGTGCTCCTCATGTCCCGGGCTCCGATTCGCTCCAGATGATCCTCAAAAGAAGCATCCAGCATTTACCACCAGTCAAAGCAGGCGCTCTTCATGTCAGAAATCCTCCAGGCGGCTGGAGCTGTGAGTGTCAAAGCGCGCCTCCGTTCAGCCACAGAGAGCTGGAGAGGCATGAGAGGAGGTCCACCAATACAGGAGTTAGGCAAAAAAAAAAGGAGTGGGGGGGGCGCTAACCAATGAGTCTTGATAAACCAGTCTAGGGTAAGTAGATGCACGGAGAGGTTTTTTTCCCGGAGTTCCTCCCGGCAGCAGCGCTCACGACCCTCTCCTAGCCTCGACTGGAGGAGAAGACAGAGGGGGAGCGGAGAGGGGCCGTCTCTAACAAAGAGAGAGGGGAGGGGGGAGAGAGGGAGGGGGAAGAAAAAAAAACGAGAATGAAAGCTTTTGGGAATACTTGGGAGTGTTTTATGGGGTGGGGGGGCCGAGGTCGACAATGAAAAAGACAAAAGACAGATTGGGTCAAGCCCCTTCGGTGCCGGGTGATTTAAAGAGCAAAACCACTACAAATACAAACCACTGCTGTCAGCGCTGTGGTTTAAACTGGGAAGAAATGAAAGCCATTACTGCTGTTTCTAAGTCAGCTTTCAGATGGCTTTAACAAGCACTTACAATTCCCCCAAACAGTCTGAAATGAAGACGGGACTTCAAAAATGGATATGAAATCAACAGACAAAAGCACATTTAATCATATTTAAGATTGAAATGATTCCTGTTTTCATGACACTGTGCTGTATTGTCTTTCATTTGTTGGACTGTGAAAAAGAAAAGGAAAAAGAAAGAGAACAAATATGAATATTCATCCGTGCTGGCAGCTAATCAGGGGGAAATGTGCTTCTAATCCATAACATTATTCCAGGAGGCTTTCTTTGCAGATGTATATTTTATGTTATGTGCTAAATAACGAGGTCAATCACACAAAGTAAGTGATGCCTTCATTTTGACACTCCCACCCATTAATGCACCAATGAATGTTCATCTGCTCCGATATGCCAGTATAGACCATCAATTATTTACACTCGCTGTTGCTCCCCCCACTCCACCCACAGCCACACATCGTTTCAAGCGCACACACAAGTGAGCACAGCCACACACACACACACAATCTCTCTCGAGGTCCTGCTCTGTTTTGCATCAGAGGTCGTTTATCTCTTTGGACACGGCGTTCTCATTGACTCCAGAGGCCCTCGGGGACAGAGACCCAGCTTCCGCCTTTTTTTACCACACACATGACGGGGGTCAGCTGGGCCTCCAGAAACAACGGCTGTGAGTTCACCCACCAGCTGGAGCCCACCACGCTGTTCTTCTACCCAATCAAGCTAAACAACACATCCAACAATGACAAATGGGCTCAATCCACTATGTGGTGTTGACAAGCTGAGGATGGGCTCCCTTTACAGTCTTGGTTCCTCTCAGTGTTTCTTTGTTCCTCTCATCCTCGCATGCTTTTCCTGCTACTGCCAAGATCTAGCTTGTTTTTTGGTTGATCTGGGTCTGGGTTTCGGTATGATTTTTAATGAGAAAAAGCACAACACCAGAGATGGGTAGTTACACTGACATCTTGAGTGACCACACTTGCTGTTTTATCCTCAGGTAGTTTTCACTCCTACTCAAGTACTTCCTTCCATACCACACCTAATTATAGTAACAATACTTGAGCATGGGCATAGGTGATCCACCTCTGCACCATGCAAATAAACTGTACTGAGCTAAATTTAGCTAAATAAACCTGTAGAAACTCCAATCTGGCAGAATAACTAGAACAGAAGAGGGCGCCCCTCTGCGGCCTCATTCTGTGCCGGCTTCCATCGTGCCACAAATCAGCCCCACTCATTTAACTTCAAAGCTTTTCGAGATGCATCTTTAATGCGCACGCTATCTCCGAAGGTTAACATCTCTCTCAGCACGCTCTCGCCTGGCAGCTCCCATTATGGAGCAAGTGGAGAGCCTGAACAAGCCCTGCTTCAGCTCCGTGGACAGCCTGGAGATCTCTCCTCGAGTTTTTGCACTTATCTTGCCACGTCCCTGGCACGATTGCGCGAGCACCGTTTCCAGGGGCGACGGTGGAGCGAGGAGCCGCGCATCAGTCCACATTCTCCAGATCAAAACGGGGTAGAAACGACAGACTTTCTGTGATCAAACGGAAAGAGGAAGTAGGCTTTAAATATACGGAGGCAATCAAATGAGCCTCCGCTAAGCCTGTCAGAAATGTTCCAAACACAGATTTATCACCATCACTGAAGGCAGCAATGAATATGAACATAACTCATATGGTAAATCATATGATATAGTCCCATTAGGAAGATGTATAGTTCTATTGTGGGACTAATTCTCTTGCAGAGTTTCTCTGAAAAATATACTCTTAAAAAATCAAGGTTCCAGAAAAGGATCTCTGGAGTGATGCCATAGAAGAGTCACTTTTGGTACCAGGGGATTGTTTTCACAGAGGTAAATTTGGGTGACTTTACTTGAGCCTAGATATGTAACGTTAGCATCAAGCAGGGCATCACTTCTCGTCCTCTCAGAGCTTCAACCACTGCTCGCCTGGAACCTCTGTTGCTCAACAGAAGAGGAAGACATGCATCAAGACTCTTTTCAGTCTTGGCCCCCTAGTGGTGGAACGAAATCCCCCTTCGTATCAGATCTGCAGAGCCCACCTCTTCAAGGAGCACCTTGGTGACTAACCAGCCCTTTTGTTTATCTCTTATACATATTTTCCTATATATTTAAAAACCCTTGGGTCTTTACCCTCTTCACTGTTTTTTCTTAGTTGTGTATTAACCTCTGACTTTTTTTCTTTTGACGGGGTTTGAAGTGTGTAACTTAGCTGGCAGTAACTTGGTAAAAGCAGGTGTTGATTGTAGTGCAGCTTTACAGGGGTGAAGAACAGACGTAGACTACTTAAGCACTGATGTACATCTCTCTGGATAAGAGCATCTGCAAAATGCCATAGATATAAACGGAAACGGAAACGGAAACATTACAATAACCATGCCATAAACATTTCATGTCAGTGTTCAGGGTCAGCAGTTCATTTCAGGTCAGTTCATCTGTCATGATGATTGCTGCACTATGGCAACTTATGACAGCATGTTTATCTTCCCTGACAGCATGTTGTGTTAATGTTAAAGATGAGGCTTCAGTAAAGTGTATCCCGTTTTTGTAAATGAGATGAAGAGCCTCCACATAATGTAAAGGTTTCATAACGGCCAAACCAAGAACCGTTTCATATTTTATCGCGCGAGCGTATGTGAGAGTGCCCTATCTTCTCAGCTCCGAACAGCTGCTGAGACATGGCAGTGGCTTCACTTCCACGCAGGCCTACAGTACAGCACAGCAGCAGCTAGCCTGATTGCCTTCTCCTTGCACAGCCCAACGTCAAATAAATGAGGCAACTTTGATTATGAGCAGATTTCCCAACTACTCAACTCATTAGGCCAGCCCTGCTCAGGCTGACAAATCTGACAGAGAAAGACAGGGAAGCGAGGGAGGGGTGGTGGGGAGCGGGAGGGAGGGAGGTAAGGGAACTGGGTGTTTTTGGCGAGAATCAGCTAAGTGTAGCTCCAGCCAGACGTTGCTACAGCTGGAAGCTCCTTACTTCAATGCTTTGTCACGCAGCTCGCAGGAGGAGAGCGTAATGCCGAAAAGTAAGACGGCTGAAGAAGAGTGAGGATTTTTTTTTTTCCCCATTTTTTTTCTGCCGGAGTGCTGATGTCATTGTAACTGGGATGGTACACACAGGGAAATGACATCAGTGTGACTAAACGTGAGAACACAGCTGCTGTCCGGCGGCTCTGTAGACGGTTCACTGAAACATCTACTGAGCATCCAGGGCATCCTGAGGAGCATCCGCTGCACGGAGAGAACAAGCCAGTAAGCATTCATTGGTGAAGAATGTGTTATTGATCATTGAGATTTTGAACAGGCTTTGTTAATCAGCTAGCAAAGTTTAACCAATCAGGCTGTACTGTATCATTTTTAGACATCAAACAAAGCATTATTGGCAGTTCCAAAATGATCTCTCACATGAGCGAATAAGAGGTGCAGATGGAACATATGTTAGAATGTTACACTCTCCACTTCTATATAGTCCATTATGTTTTTATGTCCAGGTCCAGCCACAGGCTCGCTGCGCTTCTCTCAGTATATGACCCAAATCCAAACGAGTAATGATTACTGTCTGTACGCTGCATCGCAAACTTACTATTATCCACGTCCCATGCTGATCCTGTTTGTTTATCAAGATAACAACCTATAAAGACAGCTTTGTATTATGCAATTTACTCATCTTGGATAATTGTTATCATCACAATTATATTATAAGCATGAGTACTTATCACACGCGTAACAAAAACGCACCCTTCCTTTCCAGTAAACAGGGTCGCTGGGTTAAAAAAGAACCCAGAAAAAAACATTTTGGTTCATTACAATGTTGTTTAAAGCTGATCCTTATCCACTTCCACACTGTCAGAGCAGATTACCCTTGATTCCACTGCTATCTGCACCGGAGTCAAGTCCCTTGCTCAAACATCCGGCAGATCAAAGTCTGCCCCACCTCTGAGTGTGACCTTGGCAAACTTTGCTGAAGGCCCGAGTGAATAAAAGACCCTGGTTTGGCATCACTCTCTCCTCACCCCTAAGTCTATTAGCTGATGGGTTGCCGGCACAGCGGCATTCTGGACACACTACATATCGATTTCGGCTGAAGACAGTTCCTGCCAATCAGTCTAAGTGCTTTGGGACAGATTGAAATCACAACATAGACTTGCCGGCACATCTAAGATTAGAACCCTAGCAACTTCGTACTGTATCCGTGGAGTTTTGACTGGGCCTGAAACCTGAATGGGATCTGAACCAGAATATAGACAGAGAGCCCCACCTGACACCTGAGTGGTCGGCATCTGGTACCTGATGTGACAGAATGGACAGTCTGAATTCTCCTCTAAGGGAGTGGAGCTGCCCAATGCCAAAGGCAATGCATCCATGGCAGTTCAAAAAGATGTGATAGCGCTTCACTCCGAGGAAGCACATGGTTGCCTTAACTCTCCCAGTGTTAGTAGTATCCTCTAATTAGGTGAAACTGAAAATAAAAAGTGTAGAGGAATATACTCCCAATAATAGCATCTGATAAATTGCTCTTAGCAACAGTTGCAGCTGTCATGAGATCAATAAATGTCAATAAAATTCCTAATTGTCAGTTACTCAAACTTAACTTACTAACTTATTCCATTTTATTACCCAAACCTAACTAACTTATTTCATTTTATCTGATCAATGTATGCTTTGGACAACATTTCAGATGCTTCAGTCTGGATAAACCTTGTATAATCAGTTGTTCTGTTCTTATTGATCTTAGTGCCAAGTTTGTCAACACGAGTGACTGCAGGTGCTAGATTACCACCTGTTTATTGCAATAAATGTGGCGAGGAAGTGTGAGCAGAAAAACAAAAGCAGAGGAAAAGGCAGCCGGAAAGTGGACTACAAGGACAGAAAATCTAAAGCCAAATCAATACTGGAAAAGTGATATCTGTGAACCCAGCATGAAAAATAATGTTTCATCAGAGTTTGGACAAACATTTGAAGCTGTACTGTGCACATCTGCCTTTGTCTAGAGGGGTGCAGAGGTACAGGGTGAAAAGTTTAAGATAGCTCTTAATTCTTTATGCGTTGGAGCTAACTGCTTCTCATCACACCCCACCTGCTCCATAGGAGTCACCTAATCGGTGGGAAAAAGTGTAGCTGCCCCAGGACAGGGGCTGGGAGAGCAAGTCAGGCACTGGGCGCTAATGGAGAAGAACTAACCAGCAGCAGCAGCAGCAGCACCACCAGGCTCCTTTTTCATTAGCATGCTGCTTTCCCTCTCATCAGGTTAACAACAATAATGATTGCACCGTTTAACACCCTCCACACACCAGTGCCCCCTGCTCTGTTTGTTCATTCTTTATTCCCCCTCCGCTCCCCTTAATAGCCCTTGAGGAGGTGACTGGGCTGGTGCTGGCAGGAAGGGGGGAATAAGGGGAGTGCTGTCTGCTCACCTACTGCAGACTGTAACAGGCGGGCCGAAAGATCGGAGCCAGCCACGTGTGTGAGTGTGTATCCACAGCTCAGGCCGACTGTGACCGTGTTTGACAGCCGGCTTCATCAGAGCTGGCATCCATGACAGACAGGGGCGATGTGATGGAACTCCCAGGTAATGCAGGTGGCAAGCTGAAGATAAAGAAGCGGACAAGCTTCGGCATCAAGTCTATTGTGTCCAGTGATGTCGACCCTCGCAGACCGACTGGAACAGCAGAAGGGAATGGTCAGAGAAAGGCAGTTGCATTGTGTTGGCTCGCATTAGTTTGAAGAAAAGGGTCAAGTGTGCTAATAGTGTCGACTGGCTTTGTGCAGTAAAACTCGCTGAGAAATAAAATGTCAGCCTCTTCGTCTGAGCACATACAAGCCTCAAACCATTTCACCCTCTTCCACCCTCTGTTCTCAGCAGCAGCAAGATGAAAACAATGCGAGTTTGACTCATGGAGACTGCTGGTGTCCCTCTGCAACCCGTTTATCTGCAGATCTACGCCTAGAGACAATGCTTGTTTTTATTTTATCCCTCCAGTATCAATAGAAGCGCACAGATTCGCCCCACACAATTAACCTCGCCGGAATAGAAGCCAATCTCAGCCCGTAGACAGTCTGTTTTCCATCCTGTAAGAAATTAAACACAGGTTGAGGGGTTAGAGGGATTGCATGACATCGAGTGCATCCCATTTTATAACAGCAAACATTCAGAAAGACCAAATGGAAATCATCCCACCTACAGTTTAGACACACAAAAATACAGCAAAGCCAGAGCACATTTCAATAAGATGTTCTCTGCACTGTAGGATTGTTCAGGGATTATAGGGAGTGGTCCTTGAGCCCATCAAGAAATATTTTATTATTCCGCAGCTCATGGTCCCATCACTGTACAACCACACACGTGTGCACACACACACACACACCCTACATCCAGCATCGCAAAATATGAGAATACACATTCACAACTAAGCCTTTTCTCTTATCAAAGCTGACAGTGACAAGCTATTATACGCTGGGAACCTTTCATTTGCATTTACAGTAATGAACTCTTTCTTTTTCGCAGGCTTTCATTCTCTCTCTGCCTTTCTCTCGCCTGGCTCGTTCTCTGTCGTGGCAGATCGTCTTGGACAGAGGGCAAAAAGGCAATCTTAATTGGCACACATCCTCATCTTTCACCAGCCTTTCAAGGAATAAAATAACTTTAAGCTATTTATAATTCAAATCAAGAGCCGCGCATACTGCCTGGCACAAAGAAGCCTTTTCATGTCTTTCACATCAATCAGATGTTTTTCAAAGACGCCTGTCAAATTTGGGCAAACTTTTGTGCAGCTGTATAGCTGTAATCAGGCAGAAAGTCTTGGTTAGGGGGAAAGAATGGAGATGGGAAAAGGCATAACGGTAAAGGTCATTTATTTTTTCAGCCGAAACAAACCCCCAGTTCCGCCCCTCGGCTGAAACGGATGCGCAGCGTGGAGGTGGGTGGCGGCGGGGGTGTCAGAGGTGTTTCAGAGGTGCGGGAAACAAGCCGCCACAAAGAAGCACCCAGAGAATAACCAGAGCCGGCAAGTCAGGAAGATGGGGATACATTCCTCTCACCTTGAGACAGACAATCTGTCTCTCTATTTTTTTTTTTCCAAAAAGTCTCTTTGGGTGCCTAAATATGGCTGGTGCAAGAACAAGAAATAGAAAGTTGAAATGGAAAGCTAAGGAAGGGCCTGTAGGAAAGGGTACTGTCGATTCTGGAGAAGTTTTTGTAAGTTGCAAGGTCTCCACCCTTGTATGCAGAGAGAGAAAAGTTCCTTTGGCCTGAGGTGGCCAGATTGCTTTGGAGGGATGCTTGAAATGAGTTTGTGATATTTGTGGCTGTGTCTCATCCTTTTTGCAGAGAGAGACCTTATCAGCCGCAGCAGCCCCGCTCTTCCATTTAGTCATCTACTCGTGCCAACCGGGTCTTCAAAAACCCGCGAGGCACAGACGCAATAGGACACAGCGCTCTCTCTTTAGAAGGTATACAAGTTGTGGACCCCTATTGCTACTGATGGAAAGCAAAGTGGACAAATCCACTTCCAGAAGTTCCAAGGCCACCTGATGGTGCTTGCCAGCCCAACGGCAAATGGCTGACGGCACAGGAGTGTCTGTAATTGTGCTGCATCGCTATGAAAAGAAAACAACTCAAGCTTTCAGTTATACCATTATGCTCCCAGAAGGCCACCAACAGAGGGAAAACAACAACTCCAAACTATTTCTCCCAGTCACTAACGGGGGTGGGGGGAAGCTCTCATGTTATGCATGGCTGCCTGGTGAGTTGGTGTTGGTTATTATTCCCCTGCTCCTCATTCTTCATCACTCTCTCCACATGTGAGACAGCAGAGATTCAATCACTGGGGAATGAGATCCACACTCACAGGGGCTTTGATTTGTCTGTCACAGCAACAAAAAAAAAGAAAAAAACACCTGCTTTTGGATGATGTTTGGCGGATGATGAGTGCTGCATTTAAAGGCAAGGCTGTCTCATCTATAATTCAGCCCAGAGCTGATAAATGAAGGAGAGAACAGGGGAAGAACAAAAATGACTAAATGCTGAGTTTGGGTGAAGACTCCAAGTCACATGGCAGAAGAGACGAGTGAAAGGACAGAGACAGACACCAACAGGAAATAGACCCATACCTGCTAGTGCTGGAATTCATTGTGATACATGTGTTGGGAAACGAGATATCACAGTACATTATGATGCTGCAGATATGGATGGCACATTTCAATCCAAAATACTACTCAATATTCACCAGGGATTATTCAATCATTCTTCATTATCCTCCCCTAGGCAATCCCCAAAAATATGCTGATGGCCGGGTTGGGGGGTGGGGTGGTAGAGGCGAAAAAATTGATGCAGGAAGAGGTATGCCTATCTCATTTGCAGTAGCAGTAGTAACATATTCTTCTTCTTCTTCTTCGTTTGTTGGCTAGTGCATTTTTATAAAGAGTTCAAAATGGTCCTGTTATTAAATTCTGGTAATAAAAGCAAAGTGCATCCACAGATGACTTGAATGCACATGAATGACTCAAGTGTTAATATGATGCTATATTTAAAGCTTTATGAGAATTTCAATCGTTAATAAGTTTTAGAAGTACATCTTTTATCCACAAACTGAGCAAGAGCCAAATTATGAATTGTGAAATCATGATATAATGAAACATCAGTAGTATTAGCACAGTTCTAATTCTAATAGTCAGTGTAAAGCCTTATCCGTTATCTAGCAATAAATATATTCATTTTGTTATGAATGTGAAGCTAAAAGATATTTTATACACAATTTAAATAGTCACTGGGTGCCGTACCTACACTGTGTCCTGGAATATGCTTCATAAATCTTCTAATTTTGAATTTTAGAAAGTGAATTCATTTAAAGTCTTGCTTTGAAATAACTTTTTTTCAGGAGTTATCCATTATAAGTACACTCTTATGAAATATCTGGAATATGTGACAAAGCAGGAATTTGCAATATCCAAGATCATGGGAAGAAGAAGTCATCTCTCCCATTTTATTTCCAATGATATTGTGAAAACAATTGAAGGTCACTTGAAAAGCTACTAGACTTGTGGACTAAAAGTTAAATTTTACACAAAAACATTTGAATGTCCTCAATGTCCTATTCACACTAGATGTTTTTAATGGACTCGAGTTAACCACATTTTGTGTATTTGCTAATTCACAGCTGAAAAACCCAACCCTGTTCATTCCAACCTTGTTACTCATTTAAGCCATTGTCAGTCCAAGTAACAAATTAGGCATCGTTCCTGAGATGGACGAATATATTCTGACTGGTTAAATGCATGTTTTCTTAAATTCGGTTTATGAATATATTTGATAAAGGCTAAGTGGCACTCCATTTGTGGAACTGACCTTAAATGTAACAAGCACGCTGGCCACAGCTTTCAATAATAATGCTAAATTGATCACTTTAACAGATCCCGGCCCTGACACCAGATTACGCAGCAGCAGCAACAGCAAACGTTGGAGGACTCCGCAAACCCAGGATAGCACTGCCTCCCTCTCCTTACAACCTTTCAGGCTCTCCCCAGTACCTTCAAATTGCTTCTCGCAGCGTATGTCTGTGTTGCCTTTACAGCTCTGATCAAAAAGCAGATTGGATAGGCACAAGCATTACGACAGCAACTCAATTTTGACTGCTTTCACCATGCCAGCCCTTTTACAGGTCTGTGCACAAGCGCATGGGATATAGGGAGCGATAAAGAAGCAGTTTAAGGACACCAGGATGAAGCTGCAGCTTTGCTTCCTCATCCGGAGCCCTCCGAGTTAAAATGAGTAACCCTGGAGCTATGGGCCGGCCCTGTGACTCTCACAAGGTTTCTCAATTCCCCGTGGACATCTTTTCTTGAACACGCTGCTGTCTTCCCACTCCCTTTCTCCTCCGTCTGCACCTCCCTGCATGACAACTTCATTCTCTTGTTTTGTTGCTTTTTTCTCTTTTTTGTCTCCTTAGTGGTGAGATATTCAGCTTGAATACAGTCTTGCATGACTAAAACTCTTCAGACATCTACAATTCCCAAGCACAGCCTGTCTTTCTCATGTTTAGTTGTGTTCTATTTATTCTTGTTCACTTCTTTGTTTCACGTTTTTTGTTTCTCTTTACATCACCAAGATTTGACCACCTGATCAAGGCCACGCCCTTGCGCTCCTTAAAAATCCCGTGGGATGCCATAGGGGTCATGTGACTTCTCTGTGACTCCCATGACGTCCCATGGTCCAGTGCTCTGGGCGGCGCCATGCACCATGTGATCTTCCCCAAGGCCCCGCCCTCTCGGCTACAGCATTTCACACCAGTCCTTTAATTCCTGAACAGCCCATGATGGGAAGGAGCCGACAAATATGATTCATAGAAGGGTGTAAGCCAACAGAAAGCAGAAGAAAGGATTGCGATTGATCGCTCAGCAATGAAAGAGATTATTACGCTCATTAGAGAGTGATAAATTAGAGCGGGTTCAAATGCCTCAGATGTTCATTCAGATATAAGCTCACCCTTTCAACCTCGTTCTGTTACAGCACAGACCAAGAGTCGTCACATTTAGTGAATTTACACTAAGTGTGTGATCTTTTTTAAGATAAAAACACATGGATCTGGCTTTTTAGTTCTCATCGGTATGGAATTCTGTAAAACAGAGTCATTATTTTCATCATGCTGTGAGATTCACCCCCCAGTTACATCAGGTACAGTTCATTATATCAGAGCACTTAAACAACTGAAGTCTTCTTTTCTCATAATTTTTGACCAAAGTATGATGACTGTGAGACATCACCATGCAGCAGTGGGTGGGGAAAATGATACTAGTCAATAATATCATTTCCCAACCCCCATCACATAGCAAAATACTCAGATAGCTCAGAGATCCTCCCAGATAATGTGAAACAGATATTTGACTATAGGATGCATAATTGTTTTGGTAAATTTTAATAGACTCTTCTTCTACTTACAAACACAACTGAAATAAAGAGAATCTGCATTTTTTTAAAGAATTTCTCCAATTGTTTATGGAGCGATGAGTGAGAATATAAATGATCTCTCTCTCTCTCTCTCTCTCTCTCTCTCTCTCTCTCTCTCTCTCTCTCTCTCTCTCCCAGAGCAAGAAAGCAAACAGCACCGACAGACATTTCAGTAGCTGATGGAATTTCAGCAGCATATCTTAACCCAGGAATCCAATCAGACAAAACCTAGTCTGATTTCTCCCAGCTGTATTAATGTAGTACCTCTCTCTCTCTCTCTCTCTCTCTCCCT
>JBBPCY010000136.1:25639563-25653572 GCA_037974405.1 Brachyalestes nurse | reverse complement strand
GAGAAAGAGTGAGAGAGACAGAGAGTGAGAGAGAGAGAGAGAGAGAGAGAGAGAGTGAGAGAGAGAGAGAGAGAGAGAGAGAGAAAGAGAGAGAGAGAAAGAGAGAGAGAAAGAATGAGGGCAAGAGAGAGACAGGTACTGCATTAATACACCTGGGAGAAATCAGTCTGAGTTTTGTCTGATTGGATTCCTGGGTTAGGATATGCCGCTGAAATTCCATCAGCTACTGAAATGTCTGTCAGTACATAAAGGCTTTCTTGTTTGATTTGAAGAGGAAAGATCTGATCCATGCCGAACACGTCAAGACAAATCAAATATTCCTGTGTTCTGGAATGAAGAAATGAAGGTGAAGAGAGAAAGACAGGTCACTAGAGCAGAAGAAGGATGAGCACAGGTCTGCTCATCTGTATGGACACGAGGAAGTGTAATGGTGAGATAGGAAGGCCACAGTGGGACATGACCAGGGCAGCTCGGAGGACATGAGTGGGAAAAGACCAGAGAAATGGACTTCAGCAAAGGGAAAACACACAGGGGAGAAAATTAGAGTGAACCTGATGTGAAGAGAACAGGTGAGACAGGCGGAGAGATATGACAGAGAGAGAGAAAGATGAGGAGAAACAGTGGGGGGTTAAATTATAGAGATCCAAGAGAAGGGAACAGAACAGTAAAAGCACAGATGGGAGAGTATGCAGACGGAGAGCGAGCGAGGGAAATAAGGGACAGTGCAGAGAGGATCATGGTTGAGAATGATGTGCAAAATAGTGTTCCAGGGGAAAATAGCAAGAAATCAAGCTGCACGGCCATCAGCCTTCATCTGTACTGTCTGCTGGTAAATTATCTGTTTCTCTCAGTCTGTCTATATCGTGCGAATGCCCACAGGGAATGGTCCAGCTTCAGCTGTGTGCTGGTTTGACCGCTGACCGCAGACTGCTGACAGTGGAGGCAGTCCAGGATACATCTGGAGGCTCTGTAGCGGCCAAAACCAATCGTCCACTGAACGAGAGAGAGAGAAGGAGAGAGAAAAATGGATAGAGAGAGGGAGAGAAAAAGAAAGAGACAGAGAGAGAGAGAAGGCTGGGTACCCAGCCAACACCCCAGCACACAAATACCAGCCCACCAGACAGAACAAGACCACAGAGTGACCAGATACCACAGGAACGGCATTTGTCCATTTGCAGGAAGTGTGTGGACACTGCCAGGTGTGTGTGTGTGTGTGCGTGTGTTGGGTTAATGCAGCCGCTGCTGGGCTTGACAGTGATGGAGGACTCACATTCCATCCCACACTCGCGGCCTGACGAGAGCCAAATGGAGAACCACTGTGTTCCGGCACTGACCCTGCCCTCCGTCTGTCTGTCTCTCTCTCTCTCTCTCTCTCTCTCTCTCTCTCTCTCTCTATCTCTCCCTCTGTCCTGCACACGACCACAAAGCTCTGCTCGGGTCAGTGGCTGGACACTGGGCTCTTTTTCAAGCAGAAGCTCTAAGAAATATCTGTGACAGTACTATTAGGAGGCAAAAAATCTGATATGAATCTAATCTGAATTCAATATGGTTATAAATGAATGAAAGTATGTTAGTATGATGTGATTGTCAGTTTTCAACACTTACAAACAGCAAAAACTTACAATACCATAAGAAATGTAAATATATAGTTGTTTCTCATTAAAATATATGTTATGTTTAAAAGAATGCTAAGTTTGGAAGCATTCTTAGTTCACTGGTTTGGCCTGTGTTGCTGTCACAGAAGTGAGCAGGTTGTGACTGTCAGCTCTTTGAAGTCTCTTTGAAGTTTTTCCTCACATCAGCTGTGTCTGCTCGTTACAATATAAATCAAGCCACTGAATAGCAGCTTTTCCCTGATATCAATATATCTGTGATCTTTCACAATTTGTCAGAAAAAGTCCCAACTTTCTTCCACAATAAAACTATCCTTTCCCCACCATATTTCTTCATTGCGTCCCTTGCACTCATTCCTCACATATAATTTTCACTTCTATCGATCAGGAGTCTGCCTTCTAATTGTTAGTTCCATCGAGTGACAGCGCTGGACACTGGAAGCAGGGAGGACAGAAGGGCAGAGTAGAAAAAGACATAAAGAGAGGGAGAAAGGGGAAGGAAGAAAATTTGAAAAGGAACAAATGAACTCATTCTGCGGAGTAACGTGCCACTTCAGCTGAGGTTATTGTCTTGTAAAAGGTTGAGGGCTGGAATAATTTGCTCGCAAATCAATTTTCATCGCGCCATTCGTATGTTACGGAGAGGTGATGGACTGTGGGAGAGAGATTCGACCGGCCTCACTTCCGCTCCATCTGTTCATGCCTTCATGCCTTTGTCTAACTCACTCTGTATCTCTTCATTTGCCACTGCCACTGTTTGCGTGGCCATATGGGCAGTTGACGTCAAATGATCAAAAAGCCTGTTCATTTAAATATGAACCTTATGCAAGTTGCGTTCTGATGGCACATTGGCAGAAGCACATCAATTCTGTGGAAAGTGTAGATTTTGTCTGTTCAACTGGTGCTTGGAAGTAGAAAAAGAGGTATTTTGGTATTTCATGAAAAGTTACCTTTTTGTTTTGCAGAAGAACACACTGCCATGTTATTGTCACATTTTGAGAAAAGAAAGCTTGAACCTGCTGCTAAAGAACACAAACGAAAAAAAATATGTAATTACTAGGTAGCAAACTTTTGTTAGTTGAAAAGGTCCCATCTCCATTAGACCCTGCTGTTATGTCTGTCAAATTGGGGGAAAAAATCAGAAAACCATGTTTACAAAGATATTGGTGCAGTAAGTACATGGAGATTTCCATCTCTAATAAGCAGGAGGTTTTGACAACAGAAGCTACCCCTTCAGACGAGCTCCCACTAAAGCTAACGCTGGAAGTAGGCAGGACTTGCCATCTTGTACATGAGATCTTTTAGCAAAACTTAAATGAAACAATACAATGGCATGTGTACAAGTGAATAATAGTTCAAATTCATTTAAAATAATAATAATACTAAATATGAGAACTGTACAGTTGTGTTTAATCTGAATCTCTTATCAAGCTAACTGGCAGTATGTAAATAAAGAAACGCTAACTTAGCAAACTCAGCTAACTGATCTTAGCATAGTTCTGTAATGTTATTTATTTGTGGACATCAACTTGAAATGAGTGTATGGCGTGTATCTGAACAACACAATTTAACAATTTCTAAGCCTAAAATTTCAGACTAATTTACTAGCAGCACTGTTCTCACTGCTAGTTTGTTCTTCCTTCATTTGACAGAGGCGTTAGCACACAGAAATGGTGCTAACTGGCTGAGAGGTGCATCAATCATCATTTAGCAAATGGCCATTTAGTTATGTAATGTAATTATGTTTAAATCATCACATAAATCAATTATGTTAAGCAAAACAACACTATAGGACAATAATAGAAGCAGCTATGGCAAGAAGAAACTTCCAGTGAGACAGAACTCCAGAAGAGAACCATCTTTCAAAGGGATCTTAATCCATTTGAAATCACAGCTTCTGTATTTGACCAATGGCTAAGATATAGCAGGGGCACATCCAAGACACACAGTCTTATCAACCCTTCAAGTATAAAACGTGTAGCAGTAAGGATACCCAGACATTTTCATTTGAAATCGTTTCAAAGGATTGCTTCTGAGTCTTACGCATGAATAAGTTAGAAGTGAATTAATTAAAGTGCTTCTGAGGTTTTTGAGAGAGAAAAAAGTGCAGTTTTCCCTCCCATGCGCCAGTAACGGAGGGTTTGTTAGGCATCTGTGAAATAAAGATCAGAAACGTTTCTCCATTGACAGCCGACAAGCCTCTGTCATGTAGGCTGGAGGAGCTGCGAATAAGGGAAAAATACAAATAAACAGGGAGGGAGTTGACATGAGGTCCAATGGGTACATATTGCTGTCATTATTTAGGTTATCTAACAGATAAATGCCACGTTTAGCCAAGAGTAAGCTGAGCAGACACAGGAACCATTCCCTCACACAGAGTCCATTCCTCCACACATTACCGCCTGCACTGGCCTGCACAGAGCTGCTGGGAGTCAACGAGACAGGCTAGTGATGGCAGCAATAATGAGGGCAGTCACTGTTTATAGGTTAGAGTAAATGTTTAATGTGTTGATGAGCAGCGCTCTCTCTCACTCTCTCTCTCTCTTTTCCTCTCTCCTTGGAGAGTCCGTACAGTGTGCGAGTCCCACCTCAGCCTTGTGCACGCCAATTATACCGCGCTGTGACAGCCAAGGCAAAAGCACCAATTACCACCCTTGCCCCCCATCTCCTCATCTGACCGACTCACTCGTACAAGTGTGCGCATACACACAACAAACTGTGGACTCACTCAGGCCAGCCACGTCACCTGTTAATGGACTTCCTGCAAACCATCTTTTCACTCCTGCTTTTCTCTCCTTGCTCAAAGTGATGGCACGCTAATAGGCTCTCCTCACCATTTTTCCCACGAAAGGCAAGAGAGAGGTGCATATTGAGTGTGCAATCATTTAGCCTGGAGTGCATGCAATTGTTGAGGGAGTCTGATAACAATGTTGCCTGGTTACGTTTCATTCTATTAAGGCATCGGCAATTGGAAAAGAATTAACGTTGGAAGTCGTTCATTCAGGTTCGGCTGGAATGTGTTTATCGTATCAATTAGCGAGCAATCAGCGGTTCTGAAATGAGCAGCCACTCGCCTTGAGGGCGGATGGTACGTACGCAGGAGGAAAAATCCCCAACCAGTTTGTTCAATTCGCTCTGCCATGGATTATGCCTTCATTTGAGTTGTAATGAGAATGAGCTCCCAAAGACTGTAAACCAGGGCGGATTCAGTGTTTCCCTCCTGAAACCGACCGAAGCGCGACGAAATGATTTGACCGCTTTGTGTCTGTGCTAATTGTTTAATGTCCACATTTCCTTTGTTTTTGAATTGTACTCCCAGCATACATTTCTATAAAGTGGCCTGTTAAATCCTTGCTTAAAGTCAGTTACTTAATGAACAACAGCTGTAATAGAGGGTGTGATTGGCGTACGGCCGAGTGCCTCAACGCATAGCATGTCTAGCATGTGTATAATGCTACTAATGTCATGCTAGTACTCATCTCCCATCAGATTTAGGAGGATAATTCCATTAGTGCAAAGGCATTCCATGCTTATGAACAATCATATCCACCATATGTTCCCCATCTATTCTGCGCTTTGACGAAAGGCGGGCGGGCTCGCGTTCTCAGTGTCGCTGGGTAACTCAGCATGACAGCCCAAAACATGTCAGCATCTGAATTAATCAGTGTCAGTGTGGTGATTGGGAGTGTAAAGTAGACTAAAACAGCATCTCCGCCTGGCTTTGTCTCGCCGTGTAGCTGCAGGGGCCATGCGCCTTTAACTGCTCTTATAGCTGCCTCTAAGTGAAGCGATATCTTTTCACATACTTGCACTATCGTGACAGAGACCAGCGGCGAAACAGTGCTGCGTGTTTACTGGAGTGGGTAGGGATACGGAGCAGGCTGCAAAACAGGATGATAAACCAGAGCGCCAAGGCTAATGAGATTCTGACCTAATCTGAACAGCTTTGCTCTCGGCCACTGTTACTGAGGCTTTTGTTGCAGGTCCGGGGGGGGCAGCGGATAGCATGTGTCTCTGCGTTTATTTTCACACATTTTCAGGGCAGGTCTCGATTATTCCAGAAATCCAGAGAAAAACATGACTGACCCACAGTGTGAGTGTCAAATAATCCTGACGAGATTTAGGGGTTTTGTTTTTGTTTCTGAAGGGGCAAACACATGTATTACTGTAGTTAATGTTAGGCTTAAGGTTAGAGTTAGGCCAGGATGAAAAACTAAAATCTAAAATAAATTCTTATTACATTGTACTTACACATATAAAGCCGCTGTCGGAACAAAACCGCTTTACTCCAGTAAAGTAGCTGTACGGAAGAAGGAAAAAACCTTCTTATCTTACAATGTAAGTTAATGTATGAAGGATTTCTAAGTCATTTGGGAGCATTTCTGTTCTTCCATTCATGGAACTATGACACAGTGTTGAAGCTGAAACTTCCAAATTATGTAAAAGAGGAACGAAAAATTAAATACAAGACAGAAACGGAGACACAAGGTTTTGTTCTGACAGTGATGATAGGCACGTGCTTATCCAACGATTCATCTGGACCCAAGGGTATTAATATGATCATTTTTCCCCATTTGCTACAGGAACAACCTTTTTGCTCTTCTGGGACGCTTTTACAGTAAATGAGCATTGAAGTTTGGGTATTGGTGTTGGATGATTGCTTTTGGATCACGAAATCCATTCCAATGCATCCAAAAGGTGGAGCTCCATCACAGAGAACACAGTTCTACTGTTCCACATCCCAATGTTTGAGGGTTTATACCCTTCCAGCTGACATTAGACCTTGTGACCAGTCTCATCTATCGGGCTGCTCCAGAGTGTCTCAATTAATTGATGGTGCTTTTCTATGGAGATTATTAAAAACCTTAGTGCAATTTAACACCAGTGCTGGCAAAGCGCCTTAAAGCAATCACTAATCTTGGATTCACTAAGTGCCTGGATATTTTTGTATAGTGTATGTATGATCCCATGTTCTTTTAAGGCTTGAAAACAAACCTGTGTGTGTGTGTGTGGGTGTGTGCATTTGTGGGGGAAGGATATATGTGTGTGAGGTCAGAATGGGGGAGTGCATGTGTCTGAGGCTGTTAGCACAATTCCCTCACGCCTGCCTAGACCATGAGGCTCATCAGCTCAGACAGGCAAGCTAATGGAGACCTCTGGCCTGCCCCACCCAGCTCCCCCTGAGCTTTATACACATGGCCCAGCAAAGGAGCAACTGGGGAGGCTGGGGGTGTGTTAACCATTAAGAAGGGAAGCTTTCTAATGGCTGCTGAATGGCAGATAGGCAGTACAGAAAGGGGCAAATATCCGGATGAGGGAGCATTATTTCCCCATTAATCCTGATTGCTGGGGATCAGGGGCGTCTGTCTACCAGATGGGACCCCCACTTAACGCTGGCCCTGCCCTGGTCGAATGAGGAATAAGATTATATTACTATGACCCAGGTTTCCCCCTCTCTTTCACAGTGAAGGACAGGAACCTCTGGGTCATCCT
Source organism: Brachyalestes nurse (assembly GCA_037974405.1). NCBI lineage: Eukaryota > Metazoa > Chordata > Actinopteri > Characiformes > Alestidae > Brachyalestes > Brachyalestes nurse. The sequence goes on along the minus strand of JBBPCY010000136.1, from coordinate 25,646,466 downwards.
GTATCATTCATCTGACATAAAAGAGCCTTATCTCTTAACAGCATTGTACATAAGCAGCCCTTCCCAATGACCATAAATAAGACATGAAATCAATAAGGCACTTGCAAGATTAAGCAGGTTGAGTTTGCTCCCGCTTTTGCTCCTGTCCACCACCTTTGTGATGTCGGATATTCCGCTATGTTTGTGTGTGTGTGTGTGGGCAGGGCTACGGATTAGAGGTTCGCTAACCAGACCTCAAAAAGATTTGGGTTTGAGCTGTTAAGTCCTTACAGCTCCAATAAAATCAATCCTCATACAGGTTATCATCCCTTGTTGATACATGAACCCCCCCTGCTGGACTCATTTCACCATGACACTGGGGCCGCGCTGGGTAAATACCGGGAGCTGGTCTCATTTCAAGGATCATTAGCATGATTAATATGGTGAGAAAAAAATCAAGGCCTCTTAACAACTGCAATTAATTTTGGCCTGGCTATTGACTGTTAGGACTGTTTGGCTTTGCCACGCACCATAAAGGTTCCAAAAAAGCTCTACATATTTTATTGCAAGCTCATATTGATAAATTTACAAAAAAAGTCATTTTTTTAAGTAAGCAAATTGAAAGGCAACACTATTATATTTTATTTATGTGGCAATAATGTGCTACTTGCAGCAATATGCTTCTTTATAACTGTTATAAAGGTACAGTTGGGTTTTTTTCATTGGTTTACGGTGAAAACTGTTCATAGCCACTTGATATTTGGAGAGAATTACCATATACCATCTAAACCCTTTTCACTCAGGTTAAAGAGCCCATATCCTATATGTTGTCATATTTTATTTTTCCTCCAGGTCCACTTCTGCATTGCTATTTACCAAAAGTCACATTTCATGTTCACATGGCCATTTTGGTCCCTAATTGGAATTTTAAACCAGGCCTTTAAGACTTATTTATGCAATTTGAGCTCTGTTCTGACTTGCTGCCCTGTTTTTTGCATCATGCAGTCTGCCTATATCTTGCAACACTCCCTATAACTTCAGTGTGAATGTGAAAGTGTGTTTTTTACTATCGTTGAAACAATTACTTCAAAACAGGTTGTTTTTTTTTGCGGCTTGGCTTCCATGCATGGTCTATATGATCTTGAAACTGAAAACACAATATGGACCCTTTTTCTTAGTTGTCTGCTTATGGGTAAATAAACAAAGAGTATTGACCCTTGCTAGACTGTTCATCAAAGCACTGAGAGGCTCAGTGGTACTGGGACTAGGCCTGAGTGCCTGGCTGCCGAAATACAGACATCTGGCACTAATCTGTCTCACACACACTTCAGCATGCTGTCACAGGTGGGTGTGAAAAGACACACAGGGCCAGACAAGACTGGGCAGAGAAGTGAAGCCAAAACCTCAGGCAGGTGTGAGGTCCCCTGAGCCCATACACACACTTCATCCTCACACCTACCGCCAGACAGCTCACCTCTATTATCGCCATGCACATGTGTACACACATGTACTGAGCGCATACACAGACAGACAGACAGACACATGCACACAGCAGGCCAACTGTTGACTGTCAGACGCCGTCTGGCTGTTGCTGAGTGCCTGTGCTTGCCCGCTATTTTGAAACGTGCCCCCCACCAGCCCATGTCAGCGTTTGAGCCGAGCACTGAGTATGTGAAGAGAACTTGGACTGGCTGTTTAGCCTGGCAAATCAAGAGGAACGAAAGTCAGCAAAGCAGGCAAGTAACACAGTCAAGCGAGAATTTTTTTTCTTTTTTCAGTGAGGAAGAGCATTTAAAAGATTTGTTTTTGCCAATGTCTTCTATTCCAAACGAATTCTATTCCCAAAAAGAACAAGGATACTTAGAGCAGTACACAAACGTCATCACAAAGAAATGAGGCACAGTGGTGAAGGGTGCTAATCTGATATATTGCACGTCTAAAGATAAACAGCTCATTTATTGTACCTTTCTCGCTTCCCTTATCCCCTATACATTAGCAGAGAGTAAGCATTCATCCACAAGAACATTAAAAAAGCCACTCGATCTTATCTCACAATAAGCCACAGTAATATGTGTTTGCTTACACTGGGGGCTTTATAACATTCCTTTCATTAAACTGAGCTGTTTTTTTGGCACTGGCAAGTACAGACGAGTGCACCTCTGGTTTTTTAATAATGTCTAACACTGAGAGCAAGGCTGAGGCCTGGCCTGAACTGAACCCAGCTGCAGCTCTTAGCGCTGCTTGAGAGACAAGGGAGAGCAAATCACTAATGACTGAACTGAAGCAAGTGAAGTGTGGAAAAAGTGGTCACAACCACTGGTGGCCACTAGATGGCAGTATGTTGTCTCTGTAGAGCTAATCTCAGTATGGCATCGATCCAAAGGTAAGTGTACAGGCTCCTGGCAGGTAGAGGAGCCAGTAATCATGACTTTAGGCTACATTTTCTTTGGCTCTGTGGTTTATTATGAAATGTGCTGTTCAGAGTCTGACTTTTTCATTATAGCATCTACTATGAGTGAGAAATCGTCACTCCTGCAATGTACCTTTTCTGACACAGAAAGACCAATGGTGGTTATATTTTGCACAGAGCTCATCTGTGAATGCATATGTTTGTGTGTGCGTGTGTGCGTGTGGCTGTGTGTGTGTGTGCGTGTATGTGTGTGTGTGTGTGTGTGTGTGTGTATGCGTGCGCTTAAACTGAAGGAGACAGGCTCCAGCAGGCCTTGCATTGCCCCCTCACTCCACACTCTTTAACTATGCCAGTGTGGAATTCTGATAAAAGGAATGTGCCACTCATTTCATTCTGGGAACACGAAGCCTAATGAAACCACACAGGTTATAACAGCTATTAAAACTAACCACATATGTGCGCTGCACTGAGATATTCTTTCCAAACCTTTCTCCCGTTCCCCGACTTCCTCATCAACAGTAATTACCAAGGCTAAACATTCAGTGGCGGCAATAAAACTAAATATTATGTTTTTTCTCTTGCTTTAACCGGCTTTATGGAGAAACAGATGTTGAAGCCACAGATGTTGAACAGACCGCGGCCTATAGGCTACGGAGCGCTACCTGGGGATACAAGGCCCCAAGCCGAGCTGTGGGATGAGTGCTGACAGTATCATGGATCCTGCCACCACTGCGTAGGGGGCTCCATACAAGAGCAGACGGTGGAACAGGAGCTCATTGTTCTGCATGAACCACTTAACCCCTTCATTTACTTTCAAAACAGATGTGTCATTCAGTAACCAATAGAAATTATGCAATGACCTGTATGTAGATTATTAAATTATGTAGTTATGAGGTGAGAAAATTGAATGTGGGCCCAAACATGGAGGCTTAGAGTGTAAAGATCTAAATAGTATTGTGCAAACAAGAGGATATATTGGATATTGAATACTAATATTGCTCTGATGACACAGATCAATAACAAGCTTTAAGCAGTCTGAATTCTGGACACACGTTTGTTCAGAGTTTACTGCAGAGCTTATGACAGTAAAGGCAACATCTTTTATACAGTGAGTAGAAACACTCTACACATGCTGTTCCATTCTACTATGCAGAATCTGAGCAACCCTGTATACCAACTAGAAGCACACCACTGAATGTGGACCCACACAGTTCTGCTAAAAACTGGAATCTGAACACAACCTGACCTGTAAAACGACTGCATTCGTGCTCACCGTGTTGCTTGTGACATGTCAGTCCTCCAGTCATCATATATACTTTCAGGAGACTACCACTTACAGCCCATACAACTGACCAGAAAAGGTTCCAAGGCCCATATAATTCTTTGATCAATGCTATCCTTTAAAACACAAACAATACAACCAAATAATAAGACTAGCAGGTATAATCCCACAACATCATAAACACACAAAAAACCCAAATAATTCAGGAATTCCAGATGATCCAAAAGAAAACATTTTTCACTTACTTGAGCTGAAAACACAGTCATAAGCTAGTTAGGTCAGTTATGCTGCACATGATTTTTGCCAGACTTATAAAAAGCTTGTTTAAGAATATATTTTGTAAAAAATAAAAAATAAATTCCTCTAGCAGTACCCTCACGTCTCACTGGGGGGCTACGGACCACAGGTTGAGAGCGACTATATTACACAGGACATGAGCGGTGTGCTGCTTTTCATCTGATGTAATGACCGGGTCATAATGTTTCCACAATAAAGACATCCCTGACTCATTTGGGATCTTAAACAGTCCCCCTTAAGTGAGCTTTAATGAGGCTTTGTTGTACACATAGGCGCACAAGAGTGGAAATGTGTGCATGTGTGTCTGTGTGACATTTACAGAGGCAAATAACACTCATTAGAAAAGAAACCTCAGCTCAACCAGAGCTAAAACCGATGCTATATGTGAAAGACAGAGCTCTAGTCCCAATGACTCAGATGGGAGATTTTAATAAACTAAAGAAGATCTGTAAATATATCAGCGACTGGATGGCCTAGTGGTTAGGGCGCTGGCCCTGCCATCAGAAGGTTGTGGGGTCGAAATCCAACTGTACTGTCACCACTGAGGGACCCTTGATCAAGGTAACATCCCCACACACTGCTCCCCAGCGCCCCTCGTTGGCAGCAGCCCACTGCTTCACTTGGTGAATGGGTTAAATGTAAAGAAAGAATTTCACATTGTTCACATTGTGCTGTGGTGTGTTCACGTGTGACTACAAGGGTTATTAAATTACAATTAAATTAAAACAATACTTCAGGTAAGACAGGGCTAATAAAGCCAAAGCATTAAATATGTCAACCTGAGCAGCAAGCAAAGGAGCCAAATGTGGAGAGAGAGTGTGAGAGAAGAAGGAAAGAAAGTGAGAGAGGGTGGGTGGATATGATCCTTTAGAGCTGAACAAGAGTCTAAACATCTATTTCATTGCCCGAATAAGGGAAAGGACAAAGGCTGGGCAGCGCTGAGAAGAGAACGGAGAACAGCGATGCCAGAATTGGGAGCAGTGCCTGCAGGGATGAGGACCATCACTGTCCTAGAGGAGGTGCAGCAGGTTTAGTGTGAACCACAGTGACCTTCAAAAAACAAACACAGCTGTTTGTGTTGTTAGCAATCTTAGATGTTATGTCTCCAGTTGGGAATCTTTTCATGTGGGTCCATTTACCAAACGCTAGACTGTTCACTCTCTCCAGGTGTTTGGCTGCACAGAGCCAGTGACAGCATGTCCATCAGCTTTAAACAACAAGGAGTGACAGGGAGGCCCGGGTCACGTCAGCCACCGCTGGAGCCTTATTCACACTGACAAACAAGTGAGACCAGCCCGGCCTGAGATCTCCCGCTCTGATTTAGCATATGATCTGACTTCATCATCACTCTCAGGACACGTACACACACACACACACACACACACACACACACACACATACACATGCGCATCCACGTAAACTATCACTACAGGTGCATGTGTGAAAGATGCTGATATTCACTCGGAATATGCGATTGGCTTCTGAATGATTTATTTTTTGGTTTCAGCCAATGTGTGTAATGATTTTTGGTATAAATAATAAGAGCCAGTCAAGCACATGTGTTCTGTATATGAATTATGTGCATGTGTTAGGCATACCCAGCAGTCAGTGTGAGTAAGAAAACCTGTCGATTTGGCTTGAAAGAAATTTAAATCATCCACAACAAGTCATGACAAACGATTTTCGAATCCAGTACTGAAATGCTTCAAACAGCAAATACAGTACTGTGCAATAATAATATTGAAAAAGATGAGCATTGAGTTTTTCACATTAGTATTACTGAATATACTAAATAAAACTAAAAAGAATATTAACAAATAGCAGTAAAAGGTTTTTTTTTTATTCAGTATATTAGTATGCTCTTATGAAAGTTCAGAATTACTCCCACCAGAAACTAAATTTGACTGGTTTCCTGTTTGTGTGAATTTATTCTAATGTTAACGTTGCCAGCAAAAAAATCCCATTACCACATGATGAGAAAAATGGCTTTAAACAAGCTTTTGCACAGTGCTGTATAATATATAATAAGTATAAATATAACTTCATTTACAAAACAGAAGTGCTACTTTATTATTTTTTTAGCAAGATGTTTTCAGCATGCAATGAGGTCTCAGCATGTCTGGAACGTCTTCAAGCCTGCTGCCAAAGCACTCTATGTGGCTCCTCAGGAAGCAGTCTGAGAGAACGCCAACAGTGTGCAAGGCTGTATCAAAGCGAAGGAGTGTTCATTTAAAGCAAGCAGAGTTTAAGACAGTTGTGAGTTTCTGAACTTGTCTGAACACTTTTTGGTCAGTGCATTAGTCCAGTCATTTCTACATGCTCATTTCTGCAAAGTGTACTCCAATTAGACATCAAACACTGTCACATTATTATATTACTGTATAAAATCTGCACATGAACATGACATTTTTTTTACTTCTTCAGTGTAACAATGAATTCTAACTCATTTTGGGCAATGCTGGACAATTCTGTGCCCCTCTCAGGCTCCGGGGCCTGTGGGGCCCCTCTGCTCTGAGGACGACGGACCATCGGGCTGTGGGTACATGAAGTACATGAAGGTTCTGCTCAAACTAATCCCAGCCAAGGGGAATGTAAACATACAGACAGCACAGATATCAGCACGGATACCACTCAGGCGCACCATGACCCAGCTTCTCCCACACACACAAACACACACACACACAAACACACACAAGGAGTTGCCGAATCATGCAGAGGGTTCTACTCTGGAATCTAGGATTGTTTTGAGGCCCAGAAAGAGGGTTGCAGTGACTTCTGGCAGAGAGCTGTTTGCTATGATGGGCAACAAAGGAGAGAGCAGGGTGGCCCAGGAGTAGAAGAGCACAGATGTCACAGCTAGGGGAAGAGAGAGAGAGAGAGAGAGAGAGAGAGAGAGAGAGAGAGAGAGAGAGAGAGAGAGAGAGAGAGAGAGAGA
>JBBPCY010000136.1:25617004-25639463 GCA_037974405.1 Brachyalestes nurse | reverse complement strand
AGAGAGAGAGAGAGAGAGAGAGAGAGAGAGAGAGAGAGAGAGAGAGAGAGAGAGAGAGAGAGAGAGAGGAACCAAACACAAGCATTCAGAGCAGAGGTCTATTAAAGAGTGCGGTGAGAGACGCCTGAATCTGCTGTGCTGTTCCAGTCAAACATTTGGACACACACTATGAAAAAAACTGAGGAACTGAATTCAAAAGTGTTCATCACTGATAAAATATATTGTGTTGATATAGAAATCAAATAAATTCAATGTGGCACTCTTGTGAGTATTGTATAAATATATAAAATGTAAATACTGTTTTTATTGAAAATGTGAGGAAAAGAGAAGCACATTTCAAAGTACTTTGGGATACATAAACTGTCTAAGAAATTTCAAATATTTAAGTTTACTAAATATCATTGAGAAAATAAATAGAAAACACATGTGTAGGGAAATGGGTGTATAGTAAAGGCATATTTTTAACTCCCTGTAGAGCAGGAGTGGCAACAACAGTCTTCAAACAGTTGATCAGGTGAGTTACTAATTGTTTAGAATGAAAACCTGTAACCGCACGAGGTTTGATAAGATTTGGCACCCCAGCTGAAGAGGATCGGTTAACTCATTTTCACGTAGAACTTGAACAAAACATGTCATTTGACCTGAAAATGAGAGGTAAGCTAAGCTTAGTTGTGATTAAGGAGAGGCTTTTTTTACTTCACTGTGGGTTACTGAGGCTGTAGAGGCTTTAGTGTACTGAGGTACATTAAATAGTCATTAAATGTCTCTCAAAAACATGACTGAGAGAGACTGGAGCCATTGCTGCCATTTGAACACACTGTGTCTGCTCAATGGGATTCAGTGACATTGTTTTTCACATTCAGTGCAATTTTATTATGCCTGGAACACGACCTGAGGAGATGGAGTAAGGAGTCTAGCTTTCTTCACCCTTCACCCTTTACATTCATGAAGCTTCTGATGACTCTACTGAAACACATCAGCAGTTACAGAACATGGTTCAAATGTGTGTGTCTGGTCCATTGCACTTAGATGTTACAATCAGGAGTGGGTTTGTTCTAAATGCAGTATGCATAGACCTTAAAACAAGCGTTCAGCATCCGTGTTTTAAAAAAATGTACATCTGGAAGCCCTGAGCTGATAAGCGATATTGCTGAAAAAATATCTATTTTGAAAAGTGCAAATATAGTGCACATTCTGCTTTTCCATTTTCTTTCAGGGGCATTTTATTACTTCCCCTTTAACAGCACTGTTTTCTTTGTATAATTACTCTTAATCCACTGTTTCCTGACATTGCTCCTGGAAGGCCACTGTTCTACACACTGTAGTGTTTAGCGTACCTGTCTACCATCATTATGTAACAGCAGTAATAAAGTGATGTGTGAGGTTATCTAGATGACATGATATGCTAGGGGTGCACTAATATGGTTTTTTTATGTACATACCTGCCAATTCATAATGAAGTTTAGTACTTCCAAGACACATCTTTGTGGGATCATAAATATCGCTTGAGATATCAGTCAGATGGAAACATTTGCCAATAGTTTTCTTCTTTGCGACACATTTCTGCTGATATCAATATGATCGTGCATTTCTAAACTACAACAGTAGAAATGTGTGGAACGACACCCACCTCCAGTCACAATAAACGATCGCTTAATTGCTTACATTTCAACTGTGCCCAGATTAAACGCATATAGACTAGACATCTCTATCACAAAAAGAGAAGCTCAATACTTTCTCAGTGCAAGAGCAGAGTAAAACAAATGGCCAAACATGTCACTGTAATTTATATAAAGCTTTGAACACAAACTGTGAGAAAGGGAATGCCTAGGACACGCATCCCCCCCCCTCCCCAATCATGTCGATTTCAAATTTTAAAAATGTTCTTACACCCAAACGAATACGATAATTGCTTAATCCAGGGTTCAGGATCTTCTGGCGCTCTTTTTCCATTTGTTTTGTCTGCCTCGCTGCCAGGATGAATTAGAGCGAAAACAGCATCAGTCATTGTGACAGACAGCAGTGGAGCTGATAATGAATCTGGGTATTAATATTTCGCCGCCGGCAGCGCCCCGGTCTCCTGCACCGCTCGCCGAGCCCACGCTCCACACCACCTCAGCGCGCAATTGCTTCCTCCTGGTCTCGGAGGTGGCACTAAACCCATTAAAGGCGTTCTAGCCGCTAGATAAAGAGTGCAGTGGAGCGAGCGCGTGCGGAGATGAATTTGACATTGTTCTGTTTCTTCTCCCGCGGTAGATTCAGTCCTGCCACGGACCCTCGTCCATTCAAAAGCAAAGCCTACAAAACATGCAATTTCACTCTGCATACATTTTTAATGACGCCGCTTAGAAGCAGCTGAATGGCTGTACGGCTGTAGTGAATGAGGACAAGTGAAAACGCGAGGGGGATTTATACAACAGGTCCTGCCGGTCACCAAACATGATAATGGATTCACCAACAATGGCCTGGCACAGGTACAGAGGACAGGGCCAGAGTAGAGATGTAGCAGACACTGGAGAAACACTGGCCAGCGTAAAAACAGACAGAGAAAGAGGAGACGTCAGACCCCTTTATTCAAAGGCAGAGGGACAACAGTCACCTACAGGAGTCTTATGTGGACCTGTATTTATGACAGGTGCTACCATGGTGATAGTAGATATGGGGTGGGGCCTCACAAGAGAGAGAGAGAGAGAGAGAAAGAGAAAGAGGAAGAGGAAGAGAAAAAAAAGAGACATGGAGAGACTAGTCCAGCCATCTGTGGTCCACACACACACACACACCACTGGTCAGCCACCTCCTCTACAGAAGACAAACTCATTATGTCTACTGACCTTTTCTTCTCCGCTCACTACCATCCACTATTCATTACTATCCAGGTGTGAATCTCTAACCTGCCAAAATGTGCAATTTTGAATGATTTTAAAGTTACATACACAAATGTATTAGTTGTGGGATTATGGGAATTACCTTTTTGTATTTTTTACATTTGAAAGCAGCCTAATCATTTTATTATGGACAAAAAGGCAGAGTCTTTACATGACTGAATATGATTATAATCCATTATAAATGAAGTTATTCCTCAAGCCTTAATTACACTGTACAGAAGACATAAAATGATCTCACAGCCCACATTGCTATCTTTGCTTTAATCTATATATGTTCTGGGAATGCCCTACTATAGCTGTTGTCAGAGTCTATTAAATTCTTTTGGGATTAAATCTCACAAGAAGAAACCACTGTCATATTAATCAAAGCCAGATATTGATTACTGAATCAGGGAAGGCTCTCTCTTGACATTTACAAGACTACCTTACATTGTGATTCGAGATACCTCTCCACCTCCCTCCATTTCTTTGGTATGACTTGTCATATCCTTGTGTTGGTGTATTAAAAATGAAAAATTTTATGTACACAGTTTTCCATCGACCCCAGAAGCTGATCAGTCAAGATGCCTGGTTTTCAAATTTTGCTTCTTCTGCTTACAACTACAACACTAGATATCAATAGTCATTCAAAAGATCCTTATTGTTTCTGTAAAAATACATCCTCAAAACCTCTCTCAACCTGCTCAAATCACATCCAGGCCTCCATCAAGGTCCTACAGATATGCGGATGTGGTTTAGGCCATAGTCCTCTAGTTTATGACTGCTTTGTGAATAGCAGCCATGATGATGTGTGCCTGTTTTGTTCACTTCTAAGGCTCACAGTCCTAAACTACATCCACAAGTCTGCTCCACCTTAGTAAAGGGATGGATGCAACTTAACTGGACAGAGAGATGTTTTGGTGATTTGTACAAAACAGTTTGGGCTATTTAAGTGACTACTGAGTCCTAAATTACAGAAGACACATCTGTGGTAGGTGAAAGAAGTGTAAAGTAGATTTTACGCTGAACTACTCTTTTAAAGTACTAGCACGTCATTTTCATTTTCCATTTCTGCTTATATCCATCTGTTTCTATCAATAATACTGTAAGAGATCAGTTACCGGGTGACCTCACATAACACCTGTAACTTCTGACAGAGGCAGATGTGTGTGTGTGTGTGTGTGTGTGTTCAGGCCAGGGGTTGAAGTGAGGGCTACAGGTGGTTAGGAGCATGTTTGTGTGTTTGCTGTGGAGGGAAGAGAGATGTCACTGTGGTGCTGAAGCTAATGAGCTCTCCAGGGAATCACTCATGCTGTTAGCATCACCCCTCTCCCTCACACTTGATCACATGAACAAGCAAGTCACTAACCTCAGCCAGCAGAAGCCAGCAGAGAATACAGCCTCGTTTTTACCTCTCCCTAACAAAAGCAGCACCACGAGTCAGGCTCATAACACCCAACGCTGGGAACACAAGTTCAAACTCATAAATAGAGTGAAACCCCAACCCAGTCTCAGAGGGTGCCGCAGAAATAAATTGTGGTCTGCATCCATTTCTGTGTACGCAAGTTTACATCATTTCCCCAGTGATAGAAACTATCCATTATAATATCCCAACCCCAAAGCCCTCGAAGAACCTTTGAAGGCAAGCCAACGCAAGACAAGTTTATTTATGTATCACATTTCATACACAAAGGCAATTCAAGGTGCTTTACATAGACTGAGGTAGAAGAAAACAATTCAATAATACTGAAGTTTAAGTTACAAGGTGCAGTTGTTTTTTCTTGTTTCTTTGGTTCTTTGGCTGGGGGTTCCCATGTATGCATTCAACAATCTGAATGGTTCTTTTTGTTTAAGGGATTTATTGTAATACAGCCTAAATAAGGAGCATTACAAGGTGTCAGGGTTGGGTAATGAAATACATGTAACAGCGTTACAGAATTGGGATAAAAGTGACAGTAATCGAATTATAAAAATACTTTTGCATACCATATAAAATGTCTTTTTCATTCATTTTTTATGATTTATTCATTTTTCCGATGTTCTGTAAGACAACTGTATGAGAATCAGATGGGCCCTCATTTACCTTGTCTATGTTTAATTAAAGAATTTTGAAAAGACAAGCAATCCAAAAGCAAAGATTGTTCCGGGTATGTTACTTCAAAATGTAATTTTAATGTAATCTTCCAGAAGTTACAGATGATTTTTTAATAGGAAACCAGTACTATTTAACCAGATATATTTATAAAGTAACCTGGAAACTATCACATTCATATTTTGACTAGTGAATAGTCTCCTCCTTCTTTCTCAGTGTTTCATACACACAGTATGATCTGCTCTGTTTGTAGTGACCACACAGGCGTTGAAGGCATTATCAGATGAACGAACGCTGCATCTGCTAATTGTGGCCTTTATGCTAACATGCCCTACATACCTACAGAGTTCTCTGTCTGCAGTGAGGTGGGCTGTTCAGTTGCATTTTCCCTAAAGCTCAACTGTGGGTTCAAAGTGAGAACGCACTGCATATACTGGAACACCCCTGAGTTAGCCACGGTGGAGTAACTATTGTGCTTGACTGATTATCTTAGCTCCCTTAGCAAAGAAAGTCTTTTTCTTCTTTAATTCTCTCTCTTCCTCTGTCTCTCAGCAGTGTGACTTTTCGGACGAGGTGCATACTCATTGATTCATCTCCTTCAGCCCACCCGGAGACAAATAAAAAGAAGAAAAAAGAGCCCTTCCCGTTTGCTGAAGCGCTGACTATTAGCACAGGGTGAGCGAGGAAGGGCTCTCCGCCTTTTTACCGCACTCCGGGGGTCTGGCCGCAGATTGTGTGTGTGGAGAGAGCATTGATCTTTCACACACTCATTACGGCCACTTTCAATTAGACGCTGGCACAGTTATTAAGGTACTTAAAAGAGAGGCACTTCGTATTCTTTGCAGCCTTTCAGCCTCTCCCTCCTCTCACGTCCACCTCTCAAAGAGCCCCTCTATGCGAGCTCTTCCCCTGAGGCGAGGGGGTACTGTATACTCTCCGAAATAGGACAGGGGAGGTAAATGCAATTTGCATTTCACAGGGGAATAATGTCGAGGCAAAGGGGCCCTTCACAACAAATCGGAACTAAGCATGCTCGAAATTGTCTGCATGTTTGTGGGAGTGTAGGGAAAGGATTATGGCTGTAACAACGCTAATACGGTATCAGAAAAATAAAATCTGTACTGAAGTTTAAAACTGCATCAACAGTGCATCAGAGGATCTCATTTGTTGTCCTTTTAATAGTCAAGGTCATTGATTCTGTGATAGTGAAGTGGGAGGGGATGAGGAGGGGCATGCACCCATACTGATATGAGTGGGCCTTTTTTCTAAAGTCCCATATGAATTCAATGGCTGCAACAAACATTGATCACAAGTGGACACATGTGCCACTTCAGTGAGAGAACAAACGTTGGTTTAAAAAGCCAAATAGTAGCTTTCATCTCTAGCACACCCGAACCCCTGGAGATGAAGGTTTGAAAGTTGTTTTACTGCTCTGGATCAGTGGAAAGCTGGTGTATCTATATCTGAGAATAAAGAAGAGTGTATGGACTAACTAGCTGTCCAGAGCTGTAGGAAAAAACTGCAGGGTACTAAAGCTCCAGTATGAAGTGGTTTTGTATTTTGTTTAATCTTGACCTCAAAACTGAAAAAACTGGGTAACTGTTTACTGTAGAGCAGCATTCATAAAACTTCGATGACAACTGACATATGCCTATATAAACATTCAAACAAGTGTCAGTTGCAATTACACTTTCTGGGCTGAGATGGCATCAAAGGTGAATAAAATAACCTTGATGACAGCTGATCTTTATTGGAATAAGGCTTTTAAAATAAGTTTATGTCAGTTGTCATAACAGGTATATGTAGGCGTTGCATAGCACTCTACAACAGAAAGCCACTGAAATTGTTTCAAACCTAAAACGTGTCCCATTACACCCCTATTGTCTAAAACAGCTGGTTATGTGTTTCACAAAGTCTTCACATAGCCAAAGCGAGACGAGATTGTAGAAAAACACAGAGCAAAGCAGGGGCCAGACACACTGCAAGGATGTCAGTAGAAGCAGTTCTTACCTGCAATGGCCATTCTATGATCTTCAGAAAGCAAGGAGAGAGAAAAAGACAACAAACACACTGGTTAGTAGGGGTTAAGACAAAAGTACCATTATTTAGTGTGGGTGAAACGGATGAGAGTCTTTGTTGTTGGACAATGCATAGTATTTCAGGCTTAGTTGTTCTCAATCAGCTTACATTTCGCTGTATAAACTCTGTATAGAGTAAAGCAGTGTCTATTTAGTGTCATATCTCAATCATTTTCAGTGCAAGTAAGAAAAGGTTAAGAGGTAGCAGGCATCGACTTTTTCAAGAGGGTGCCTATCAGCAGGCAGGCCTTTGTTTCCACTGAAAACCTCAAGCGCAAGAACTCTATGCTTAAAGAACTTTACCAAACAAAGTGTTTACTGATTTAATGCCACCTTGTCTGGATTTCCAGACAAAAGCCTTTTTAAATGCTAAGAGTTCACATACTGCAAACCGAGTGAGGCCTGTCTTGAATGAATGGCACACCTGGTTCACACACACACATACATACACACACCTAAAACCACTCACACACTCTCATGGTCGTCATGTCAACCAGCACTCTGATGTAGATTGGAGGTGACTGATACGCGCTGCACGCTGGGACTCATCTATAAAACATGACTGTGTGGCGCGCATGTATTCACCTCGGCATAATAAAGCAGGGAGCCGCGATGTATTATTGAGAGCACTGAGTCAGAGCACGCAGCTGACCAATCAGACTCAGGCACTGCGTGACCCACTCAAGACCACCACAAGACCATCACAGACACACAACTCACTACCTGAACTCATCCACTCACTTCATACTCACATTAACACGCTGGATCCCATCCCTCCCCTCTTCCTATCTTTCTTCTTTCTCTGTCTCCGTTTCTTTCTCCCCTTCTTTCTCTCTCTTCCTCTCTTTCACATTCTCTCTCGCTCTGTCGCACTGTTCCTCTCCTCCTCTAATTTCTACTCATTTTTCCTCTCTTCCTCTCTCTCTCTTTCTGGGTCTCTCTCGTGTTTCCTCTCATCCTCTCTCTCTCTTTCTGTGTCTCTCTCGTTTTTCCTCTCCTCCTCTCTCTCTCTCTTTCTGTGTCTCTCTCGTTTTTCCTCTCTTCCTCTCTCTCTCTCTTTCTGGGTCTCTCTCGTTTTTCCTCTCATCGTCTCTCTCTTTTTCTGTGTCTCTCTCGTTTTTCCTCTCCTCCTCTCTCTCACTCTTTGTGTCTCCCTCTTTGGCTCTCTGTTCTTCACTCATTATTCCAGATGTTCCAGGTCTAAACAGGAAATGGTCCGTTATCTGCCAGTTCATGAAGATGTGATTATGACTCATCGGCTCACTTTAAAGTAGTGGGCTACGGCTGCCTGAACATTAAATGATTAATGAGAGGAGAACCGTGTGTCGCATTTACAGAGATGTCGGCTGTCGCGGGGACGCTCAGTTCATCCGGTGCACAGTGTCACACGCATGCTCTGTTTCCACACATCAACCCTCTGAATTTCAGCAAGTGGCTTTTTTTGTACTGCGTTGAGTCTGCGCTTTGTGGTGTGGGTCTAAAGCAAGTGTGTGAGACGTTCTACAGGAGCAGGAGTGTTTATTAAGCACAGCTGCTAAATGGAGATTCAACAAGTGGCCTCCAGATGGACCATCCTCCACCTTCTGCTGTGGAATGACCCTAGTCAAGACCAACAAAGGAAATAATCTAGTTAGTCTCCTTTACAAGTCTGATTCAGATGCTTCATGTCTAGTAGCATGAACTGTGTGAAAATTTCCAACTTTGCACACTGATAACGGCTGGTTTCCAGCTATACTTTATCATACTATATATAGGTGTGCTAGTTGTAAAATATCAACACACTGCACTGTTTTGTACTAAAGAGAAGTGGTGAACTACTGTTGCTAAGCCAATTCCATCATATCATGACACATCCTTATGCATAACTTTGCTGGAACAAAACACTTCAGAAGGTTTATGTCAGTTGTCATTTAAGTTTTATGAATGCTGCCCTTTAGTTAATTGTTTTCATTGCAAGTTGTCAAAGAACATTTCAACACTGCATTTTTACTGCCATGTGCAGGTTCTCCATTTGCACCTCATATTGTACTGTGGGACAATAATGTGCATTAATATTGTACTCAATTTGAATTCCTGGCAACACTTTGTGAATAAACTACGTACTATGCACTGAAAACCATTCCGAATTAATTTAGTAAACAGCACAAACGGACACAAATAATATTTCTGTCATTTGAATAAGCTTTGCCTACCATCCATCAAAATTTGTCTGAGAGCCCATATGTGGTTATGAGGGTTCAAGGCCATGAATGTGACAGGGTCTAAAATTTGCTCCGGCATTGAGAACAGGGGCACTTGAACCCTGCTGGCGCATTAATAAAGGGAACAAAGTGCTTATTGACTTGGCAGGAGGCTCTCTTATGGCCCTGCCGTGGTGTTCGACTCCATTTGGTCCCCTGAACGAGCCCCAGCACTGAAGGCCAGTACACCCAGAGACTTAACTTCATAAGAGATGGGCCAGAGAAGAGGGAGGAAGTCTATGTGAGCCTGCACTGCTCTTCCATTCACATCTTCCTTACTCACAATATACTTCACAACAAGCACTGAGACACCCTTCAGTTAAAGCGTCAGGGAAAGGACAGAGATATTTGTGTTCTCTAAAAATGAGTCAGATTGCTTTTTATCAGACAGGTGAGGATTTTGAATAAAACTCGACTAACTTGTCTAAAGATATTTAATTTAATACATAGGGAAAAAATAATGATACTTTTAAGGTACTGACCAAATTACTTACACTTAAAATGTATGAGTTATTCACTACCAAATTTAAATACATAAGCAGTCAGTCTATCAGTGAGACAATTATTGTTCAAAATCACTCCACAGGTATAATTTTAAAGTCAATGCTTCCTTTTTAGCTTGCAGTCCATTACTGTCAGCAAAGATAGAAACATCCAGAGCCTCACATTCGCTTCAGTCTATAATTTGAAAGAAGGTGTCAAAAATAGCATTCAGGAATCAAAGTCAAAACACCAGTATCTGTTTTAAACACTTCTGAACAGTGAGTAGCCCTACTTCTAACTCATCAAAATTATTTTTACGTAATCCAAGTAAATAATTTTGGTCAAAATGATGTAGATCAGTCTTCAACCATGACACATCATCGATTAACAGTAAACTTTTTTATATACTGCAAAACATTTCTCCATCACAAACAAGAAGCAATATAATTGCAATAAAAGCATCTTGTCTGTATCTTGTAACTCAACCTAAAATTATGATAGCGGTTGTTTCTCTGTCTGTATCTTGTAACTCAACCTAAAATGATGATAGCGGTTGTTTCTCTACTTGTTTTAGTTTCGTCTGTGCATAAGCTTTGAGAAAGCCTGCGTCCCTTGATGTTGATCTTAATAAGACTCACTGGTATGCTGGTGCCCTGTTGATTCAATTAGTTTTGAATTAGGGATATTTTGGGGGATTTCTCTTTCTCATAAATAGGATGCACTGCTGGCCTTACATCACACGCTTAAGCAGAACCATGGGGTTTCATGAGCTGGCCTTTCTTCAAATCGACTGACAAGAAGTAAAAATTAGGGCAGACTTTGCACTGAACTAATCCATCGCATGATTCTGACTAAAAAATCCTTCAAAATCCCTACACTAACTGGAATAGGATTTGAGAATGTCCGGCTAGTGAACACGGCATGTGAATTTAGTGGGAGGAGGTCCATGCTCGCACACACACACACACACACACACACATATCCCTACACATGCTCACGTACAATTGGAAGGTTTCAAAAAGTCCATCAGGCTCCAGCTGTGAAGAATATATTCCCCAGCAGAGCCCTTTCACCTCCCCCTGAATAAACACCAGAGGCCATGCTGAGTCTTAGGAGACTTTCCCCTCACTTGTTTACCATTTGTCATTTGGCAGATTTCTTTTTCAATTTGGCCTGGCCTTCGTGAACTTCCACAGACAATGGCTCCAGAGAGAGCGAGAAGAGTAAAAGGCAAACCTGCTTATCTTCGCTTCGGCCTTTTCTCTCAAGCTGTCAGAAAATGGGGAGACACTGGCACCAAGCTGGAATGCAGAAGCTTTAACAAAGCCATCACCCATGCTGCTTCTGCTGTTTTCCCTGGCCTTTCCGCTTAGGAGGCCAAATACACCACCAACACTGAGGTCTGTATCCAAAATCATTTGCATTCACGCCAACGCCCATAATTATACACACAGGATGGAGGAGTGAAAGGATTCCCCTCACACGGACCGCCTGCACTCGCAGTGGGGCAATTTCACGCTATGCAACTCCCTTATTTGGCCTCGTTTTGGGAGGGCCTTCTATAAGTTCAGGGATAAAAGGATGAGGGATAAGATTAAGCACTTCATTGTGGAGACATGAAAATCAAAAAGGAGACATGAAAATCAAAAAAGGAGACATATAATGATAATCATAAGAAAGAATTTCCCTCCTGAGGACTTGATGCATTCCAGCTATTAGAAACAACGAAAATCCGGCAGCGTTCATAATGAAAATAATAAGCCGAAACAAAAGCTCTAATTTACTAAGAACATTACATTAATCTACTGCAAAATATGACTGGGGGAGAGAAATAAATCTCAGTAAAACTCCTGATACGGAATCAGTTTCCAGGCACAATCGCCTTGACAAATGGAGTCAAAGTAATTATTTGTTTGGATAATGGCTGGCTGCTTCAGTTAGAAGTCAGTCATTTCATTCTAGCAAATGAAATAACCTGAGAGACGTGTGGAGGTGGAGTTTATGGCCTTCCGTGTAGGATATCCAACCAATCAGACTCGCACCACTCAGTGTAGGACTAGGAGGCACGCTCCACTCCTCTGAGGACGTGAAATGAATCCTGACATCATAGCAGCTTCACGTCTACTCCCTATACCACCACTCATCAGAGCAGAGAGCGCTGAAAAGACAGGAGGTTTATTGACAGTAGGCTGGATTCCTTCAAGGATTCCTCCCTTATCCTGACAAGGCTCCTCTCTGTCCGTTTGACTGATGGGCTTGTTTACCACCCACAGACTGCTGTTGGCCAGAGCGGAACAGCAACAGAGGTCCTCCCCCACAGTCAATATGTGAACTATAACCTGACAGAAGGGGCTGAGTGACAGCTCCCACGTTTCTCAGGTTTCCTTGTCACTGTGAGCCATGTTTGAGATAAAGGAGGTTTGAGAGAGAGAGAGAGAGAGAAGTCCCCCAATAAGCTGAGACGGTGGGAGCACTGGACTCAGGCATAGAGCAAAGAGAGGTCAGGAAGATCAATCTACACCTCTAAAAATAAAGGTAGGGTTCAATAGAGTGACACCACAGAAGAACCACTTTTGGTTCCCTCATGGATCTTTTACGGATGCTATTACAGGTGTGGTTCTCATCCATAGTGACAGAGCACAGGGATGATCACGGAACTCTCTTCATTTAATCACAAAGACCGCTACACAGGCAGCTAAGGACATTACGGAGAGAGTCTATCTCTGTTAAATGAACAGTGACCAACAAAATGTCCACAGATCATGTATTAACTAATGGAACCACAAGCTGAGATGAAACATGCCTTAATGATATTTAACAAAAGATACTCACTTCATTCATGCACACACACACTAATGAACCTATTCTAAAATCATTCGTTTCTTCCATACTTGTGACGCACAGAAGGAGCAGCAACTTTCATCTGCACTGCAGTAAATAACGAGTGAAATACATAAATATTAGAGCTCATTTCTTAGTCATAAATATGAGCCATGAGTATAAGCAGATTCCCAAATACAGTTACAGTCATCACTATAACAGATACGCTGTTGCAAAATAAATTACTGTCCTTAACAGCATGTTCTGCTAGGATAGGACATTCTGCATTTAATGCTATGTATAAATCTAGCGCTTGATTAAACACAATATTCAAAAACGCGCTTCTAGCAATCTCAATGAAGCTCTCGGGTTGGCGAGTGGAGTTGGGGAGTAGCAGAGTTGTTTGTGGCATCTGTGTCAGGGACGTACCTGCGTAATTACTTGGCCAAAAACGGAATAAAAATAAAGAAAGCTTAAATACACAATATGGACAAAAGTATTGGGACACCAGACCATTACAACTACAGGGACTTAAATGACATTGCATTCAAATAAATAGACTTTAATAGCCACCACCCTCACACCTTTATATGCAGCTATAACAGCTTCCACTCTTCCTGGAAGAGTTTCCACAAGATTTTGGAGTTTCTGTGGGAATTTGTGCCCATTCATTCTGTCAGACACTGATGTTGGTCAAGAAGTCCTGGCTCACAATTTCCGTTCCAGTTCATCCCAAAGGTGTTGGATGGGGTTGAGGTCAGGGCTCTGTATGAGCCAGTCAAGTTCTTCCACATTGAACTCATCCAGCCATGTCTTTATGGGACCTTGATTTGTACACTGGGACACAGTCATGCTGGAATAGAAAAGATTCTTCCCCAAACTGTGTCCACAAAGTCGGAAGCATGGCATTGTCCAAAATGTATTGGTATACTGCAGCATTATACTGATTGCCCTTCACTCAAACCCCTGAAAACAGTGTGTCCATGTAGTGTATGTACACTACCCCTGGGGGTGCATGTAGTGTAGTTTGGAAACTGCAGCTTTAGATTAACCGGACTGTTTTTGAGGTGATTTACATATTTAGATGACCTCTGCTCTGGCAGGCTACTTTGCAACGTGTCTCATAAAGAACAACCTGAAACACACTGTTACATTTCAATATGAATGAGTGAGCGGCTGAATAGCTGTGCGTAGGAAAATGTATTTCAGTGACCTCACAAAAAGATTGAATGTAAAACGAGCTGTTTTCATTCTCCAGGACCATGCAGACTGGGGTGTGAACGGTATACATCAAAACTTGTGGCAGGTATTCACCCTTTCATCACATGAATCTTTTTAATATATGTGCCTTTTAAGGTTTATATCAATGTTACATAATGTAAAGGTTCTATTAAAGCTCCTCCTAAAGCTGTATGCCCAGGTAAGGAGCCATTCAGAAACTTCAATTCGTAAACGTGTCTTTGAGAAGCCCTTTAAGCCACACAGAGGTTAACACTACTGGTTTTATAACTTCTAAACAGACTTGCAGTTTGAATGAATTAAACATTACAGTGAAATATGATTATATGAAGTATCACTGCGAATTAGAGCCAAAAATCAGTACAGAAACACAATGCACTGGTCATCTGATGTGAAGAAGTAGATTCAATTGTCATAGTAGAAGGTGTTGAAGGAAGAACACTAAAATCACTGCGAGAAACAGAGAGAATAAGAGCTAATATGAGAAAGACAAAGGTCATAAACAGAGCAGTAACTACAGAGTCCTCAAGGACACATGAAAAAGTCAAAGAAGAAGAAAAAAAATCAAGATTCCTGCACTGACCTCACAGCTTCTGGTTTCTCCTTCCAGAATCTCATGCACTGATCCTTTTTCTCTACATTAACAAGGTTCAATCTTCTATACGGGTAAGTGCCTACGCTCCTGCAAATGGGCTCATCCAATTCTACTGAAATCTTGGCCATTACAAGAAATGGCTTTAATCTTTCCAATCAAACAGTGAATAAATCCATCAGTGCTTAGTATGGGTCCCCTGCAGCCCCTGGGGCCAGTGGCCTAAATTAACACAACTAGCCCTTGTCAGTCACATAAATAGAGAGAAACAGGAAAAACACTCACAGACACACACAGACACACACACACACCCTAAGGAAAACAGTCCTAATGAGGATAATTATAAACCAGCTCCCTCATGATTCACTTGGTTGTGAGCAAGGCTTTTTCATGATATTCAGTATGTATGTTCAGCTTTTTAGAAATGTGTGAGTAATTTGGAAAAGACAAACGGAACCAACAAAAAAGCAGTGTTGCTTTTTGAAAACGCAGCAGCACGTTTCTTAAACAACTTAAAACCTATTTAAAAACGTATGTAAGAATAAATGAATAATACAACATAATGGTCAAATCTGCTCATGACTGCTGCAAAGCAAGTATTGTGTTTACATTTTGATGTTAGACGCGTGACAGCAAACTGGATATTCTCTAGTCTCAAAAGGAGAAGCAACTAAAAATAGTCACTTCAATTCAATTTGACCAACTTTTGATCAGTGGTGCAATGAATCAGATTTAGATTTTTTCTAAATACAGGCGTTCCCTTTCATGTACATCAAACCATGAACTTTAGAGAGCATTCTCCAACAAAACAGCTGCTAAAACCATCAGCCCACTGAAGAGCAGAAATGTCACCTCTATAGCATGCTGTCATCATGGCAATGTTTCCGTGACTGCATGTTGCCATCAGCTGAGTACTGTCAGCAATTCTGGTATTCCTGGTAATTCTGATATACAGTTATACAGTTACTACAGAATAGTTGTCGTTTACAGGCTCTCTATAGTTGGTTTAAATCTGTCGACATAATGAGATGTTTAATATATCAAACAATTTTTCACAACAATTTTATTAACAACTTCCACTACATCTTCAGAGAAACTTGGTATGACTTATCACTCGAACGTTCCTTATTGTCATTGCGCCCACTCAACTTGAGGTACTTTCAGTTCACATCTACAGAAACTTTCATCTTCCAATATATCATACACATTATTAGCAATCGGGAAGTCAAGCCGCAATAAAATCAGTGTTATGGGTGTATTGGCAGACGGTAACGGAGCCTGGGGAACTTGTCCTTGCACGGCACTGGAGGAGGAGTGAGGACAGAGCCAGAGGGCACGAAAGATGATTTCAGGATTTATGGTTCCCACTCCCAGAGTGTATCAGCATTAAATCAACGTGCGGACTAATGAAGAAACAGCGCAAAAGTTACACAGCCAATTTGCACCATGACTCATGTTCCTCAGCCACCACTTACGGCTCCACATCTCGGCTTCTGCGGAAACATTCCATGCTGCTAAGGCTCTGAAAGTTCACTTTAATAGCTTTTAAAAGTGAACAGCTTGAATATCTATTGTGCATGGCTTTGTCTCTGCTCCTGGAATCATTTCTGTGCAATCATGGCCTATGAAAGGTTAGAACTGTTCGTCAGCACTCAGTAAACTGTGTGCCTGAAGTCAGTTAGGTTAAAGGATGTGAAATATACAAGAAATATTAAAGAGGAAGAACAAAAATATGAATAGGCTTTTTCATTTCCTTGAGCCACAACTAGATGTCCATGCCAAGTCAGCAGGAGAGCTCCAGTGCAGGAGGAGGGTCAGGCCTAACTGATTAAACGGCTTGGCTATTCATCAGTGCTGATTGCAGCTGTTGGCTCCTCCTGTTGGATGCTCATTTCCCTACAGATAAAGTGCTTGTCAAAAGGTCGCAATCAATCTTTATTATTTTGTCATGTCTTCTTGTTTGCTGAAAATGAATAAGGCTCGCTCCTTGTTTATTTACTTCAGGGAACATGGTGTAAAGTGGCTTTCAGGTTAATGAGGTGATACCACGTCTTCCCAACATGCAGCGCGGCGTAATTGAGCAATCATGTCGCCTTGGCACCAAGCAAGATAGCTGGTCTTCCTATCCGCTCCATTAAATTTCCACGACGGAGTGACATCATCAACTCTCGAGCCAACCCTGGATGTTCTCCAGGGAGGAAAAGACATGGTGGCCCCGAGGAGCAGGTCTCTGGGGACGGAGGTACACTGCGGACCACATGGGCCATACTCTGGCAGAGGTCACCCCAGAAGCAATCGCTTTAAGTGCTCTCACTGACAATCAGGGAGGAGAAGATTAAATCAGAGGTCCAGCCTTAGTCTATGGATGGAAGTCGGAATACTAATCAGGCAAAGTCAGTTCCTCCAGTTTCAGGCACTATCAGAGAGACTCTGCCTTGTTTTCTTAAAAATAGAGGTGCCAGAAAAGTGATCTTGCCAGATGCCACCAGAAAAGCACTTTTGATTTCTCAAAGAAGCTTTCAGTGGATGGTGCTTTAAAGGTCAGTTTGTGTGAATGAGTTGTGCAAGTGTGAAGAACAGTTTTAAAGTTCCATAAAATATAAAGGTCCCCAGACTCTTCAATTGAAACAGTCCTAAATGGCTCTTGGAGAAATACAATCTTTACATTATTCAGTTTCCTTTCAACTTTAAAAATGGCTCTTCACACTGATATGTCTCATTTACCGAATCACCTCTTCCCCTGCACATCCCAGAGTTTCCTGCTATTAATTAGTTCAATAACAAGCGCTTCCTGAAGAGGGCATTTTAAACTGGAAATAAGAAAACATCTGTAAACCCATTAGGAAACCCATGCTTTAGGGAATGTAAAGTAGTTCTCCTTGCATTACTCCAAGCTATTTTGGCGGTTTTATTTTTGAACAGTGCACATGCAATGCAAGAACTGCAGAACTGTTTTAAAGAGTCATTTCTGCCCTTGATTTGATCTTTTCTCCATCAATATGTTACTTATATGTAGAGCACTTGTCCTTCCTCTGTTACAGAGACTCACAGTAAGGATATTATGGGTAATGAAGGCCTCATGTTGCATCAGTGTGAAAGGGACAGTGATTCATGGCACCTTTCCTGGGATGCACCGCTTTTTGTTTCACCTCACCGCAGAGGTTAGGACTTTGCAGGGTGAATGTGGAGGACGCTACAGCTGCAGCATCTCTGCATGCCTCTCAGAGCTCACTACCTCTCTCTTCATTATCATTCCTTCTCATTATGGGAAAAGCACTCAGCAGAGGTAGCGGGGACGTTGTGAGCAATGGCTATACATCCATTACAGTGAAGCTTTCAGTATGAAGCCAGAGCTAAAGACGTACTGAAGCACTGTCATTTCCAGTGGAGAAATAGGCAGGTGACTTGTAGGCCCATTGAGATTTCAAATGTCTTCTGACTTGAATCATTAGGAGTAATGGTGGAGTGCTCAAAGCGAGCAGGCTGGAGAAATGACATGAAAAAAGGGGAGTCATGGGCACTGCAATAACATCCAGCAAGATGCATTTCTCCAGGGTTCTAGATATGCAATCTAGAGATAATCATAAGT
This sequence comes from Brachyalestes nurse, assembly GCA_037974405.1. NCBI lineage: Eukaryota > Metazoa > Chordata > Actinopteri > Characiformes > Alestidae > Brachyalestes > Brachyalestes nurse. The sequence continues at coordinate 25,621,466 of JBBPCY010000136.1, read as the reverse complement.
GTTCTGTTCTAATGTCTTCAATTCCAATGTGTTTCTGTTTTTTTCTCAGACTGAACTTTTAAAAGTCTTTGGTCTCAACTCCAAGTTGAGTCACGGCATACTTAAGACTAGAGTCTGTTAATAATTGGAGGAGTAGATCATTTACATAGCACTAAACAAATAAAGTAGGACCAGAAAAGCATTGTCTTAGGGCTAGTAATTCAATTTCAAGTTTACTCGAATGCTTTATAGACAATTGCGTTGCCTCATTTGAGTCACACCCACTTAATTTTCTTGCATGCTCGGCTCTAATGTGCCATTAATGAATTTGTTAGGGAAACTAAAAAACGGCAAAAGTAAACTCGGCCAATTGGGTTTTATGGTGCTGCGTTCGCTATATTGCTCCTTATCCTCTTATGCCGTGGACCAAATGAGTCAATCCGTACAGCTATTAATTAGAAAGAAAGAGGAAAGAGAAAAGGCAGTGACGGGAAATGATATTACTGCTGCATAGTTTACGGGCTGTACAACAGATAACGCTGATATTAATGACGAGCCCATTTTGTGGATATAAATAAGTTGTTGCTTCCCTCCTGATTGATTATAACTGCATTAGCCTGACATGATGTCTATTCAAATAGGGCTTGAATGGGAAAATGTAATTGTCACAGCAGACTGATGCGAGTCATGTGAGGTTTGCTTCATGGCTATGATGAATTCAGTCCTCGCTGGGGTTTGTTTAAGCCAGGCTCTGCACACATTCTTGCTGTTTCCATTCCCTGCGCCACAATAAGTGCCTGGAGCAGGTGTGCCGGCACACTGACTTGGCAGACTGGCAAACACTGGAGCGGAAAGGGGCATGCAGAGGGGACAGCAGCTCAAACTGGGCAAAACTAAAGCACAAACATTACAGCTGGGCACTGTCATCCAGAGTCTGAGCACAGCACATGAATCAGCACTTTCACAACCTCTTACAGCTGAGAAGGAACAAAAAGAACTTCAAGCACTCTGGAGCAGTTTCATTAGGTTCAGGTTATTACATCATCTATTAACTTCGGTAGTTCCAAGGACCTTCATTTTCAAATGTAGTGTGGAGGTCATCCGTCAGTATTACTTAGAGGTGTAACAGTTCACCCTTTATACATTTTGCCTTTGTTTTTTATCATGGGTCAGCTCAGAAAAAAAGGAAGAACTTTAACCATCAGATTTTTGAAAATCTGATGTTTCAAGCTGAATGCTCTTTAATAAACTCTCTTTTAACGAAATGATTGCTTTAACAGTGTTTCTTTGCACTGCTTTAACAATTATCAGCTGTGGCAGGAAAGGAACGGTGACATTTCCATTCAGCCTCTTTCAGCACTTCAGCTAATTGCTCACTGGCAGGCGCTTCACAAATGGGATGTATGTGGAGAACCTGTAATTCCCCATGTATCAGTTATGTAGTGTGCTGTTACTACAACAGACCTCCGTTCCTCATAATTGCAATGAATTCACCCAGCTCTTTGTTCTTCTTTTACACCACATGTGTTCTAAAATGCATTCTCTTGCCATGACTTGAGCCCATAGAACAGCGTCCCATGGCTCATTTAGACTATGTATCAGCCTCTCAGCGAGACCAAAAAATCTATGGCTTGGCTAATAATGCATGTTTTTTGTGGGGTTTTTTTTGCATTGAGTGATTTCTTCTTTGTCTCAGAACCATTAGCAGTAACACTCTCACAATTTTCCCTTTTCCTCAGTCGATCAGTCATCTTTACTGAAGTATACTTCTCTAGTTTTACAAAACTACTACAACACAAACTTGCCTAAAGCTATAAGTCATTGCAGATAGACTTGCTTGTGTGGTTTCAGACACTGTATAACATACTGTTATCCCATAGTTGGACAAAATTATCATATACTTAGCAACGGTAGCCTTGATTTTGTATACTTTTGTCTATTTGGATAGATCACGTCATGTCAAACAATGGGAAAAGGTTCACATGCCTACTTAGTGTTGTTTAAGGCAAGTGTGTGATGACTTAGGCTTGCAGTTTTTATGATGCTAATAGCTGGCATAGATGAGCTTTCATGAATTGTTAGCTGGAATAACCTGAATGGATCGATGGCATCACAGAAGCAAGACTCACACACCAACATTTTGTCAGATCAACTTCATTCGGCGCAAGGGAAAAAGTGGGGAAGTTCAATTCTTTAGACACTGAAAAGCTTTATGTGACTCAAGCGGCTCCTGATGGCAAACGAACTCTTGTACAAACATTTTGATCAAGGAGAAAATGAGTCATAGACAGTTCCTCCCCATGCTGAAGCTCACAGAGAACATCTGTAGAGGGCAAGAACAAACACTGCATCTGCATGAGGAACACAGAACAAACTCTCCAGTGGGGAGAGAGAGGGTCACTGGTGATGGAAATGAAATGGAATTAATTAGCTATAAACAGCCTGGAACAAAAGCATCTAAATAAGTCCCTTCATGTGCGAGAGAATAGCAAACAGTGGCTAGAAGAGCAAAGGCCTCGAAAGAGCACTCATAGATAGGGTCATCAGAATACTGAGCTCTCACAGCCATTCACACAAACATTAAGCACATGAATCTAAATACTCTCCACAGACGCATTATTGACATGAGCTTTCAGTAAGGCTACCTATTTAGAATAATAAAAAGCTCCCCACATTTACGAGATCACGTCTTTCAAATTGGATTAGTTCTACATTAAGAAATCATCTAATTTGAAACAGCATTATGATTCATTTGGACAGAAACACAATTGGAAATAACATGTGTCATGTTGTCAAATATATAAAGCAACATAAAACACAGGTGAGCTAAAAGGTGGATGAGGGAGAGACTCTCTTTGACCGCTGCCTGAGATGTGATCAGAGCTTGAAAGGGGAGGCTAAAGAGAGGAAGAGGGGCCCAGTAGATACATTTCATAGCGCATACTTGATATTTCTGAGGTTTGTGAACAAGTGGCAACTACAAAACAGTAAACAGTACAGCCATATATATGGAAGCCTGCATCTAAGTAAAGAAAAACAGATGTCTTGAACCATAGACACAGGTTATAGGCTGCATTACCTTCAGATTTCAAGACCAATTAATTTCAAGACTCTTTAATCGGTGACATCTGCAATTAAAAACGTGAGTTCATTAGAGAAATCCTGCTGGTGTAGTTTTCCTCTTCACAAAAAGGGGGCTAATAGCTCCCCCATGTGGACAATATTCAGACTGCTGAACACGACTTTATAATAACTTACGGATAACCTGGCAAAGGAACCACTAAGCCCGCAAGCCTGTACATTTTAATAGGTTCTTTTTAATTAATTAACTAATACATTTTAATCACATTGAATTAATCCATGCTGTTTGCCTTTCCTGCAAACCATATATAGAGATTTTCTGGAACACCTTTCTTTGGAAACAAAATCTCACTTGTTCAGCATTTATAGTGCGAGAGAGGAAGTGTTACACGCTGATGCCTGACTTTATACATTATTAGTCCCAAGGCGACTGACTAAATTCCAGCCAGATTTTCAAATGCAAACCTCTCTTACTCCCACTCAGAACAAACGCTGAAAGTATTGATCTGGGGCGGCGGAAGCATCTCACGCTTGGTGCCAGCCTGCTGTTCTCATTAGTTTGGATGATGGCAGAGTGCATTCCCCATCAAAACAATGATATCCATTATTCTTACACACCCACCTTTTGTTTTAAAGCAGTGCTAATTTAATTATCAGTGGTGTTGAATAGGTGGGGGTGGCAAGGTTGAGAGAGAGAGAGGGAGAAAGAGGGAGAGGCAGAAGAGGGTGCTCTCCTGCTGTGCATGGTCAGCTTGCCCCAGAAATGTGGGCTCTTCTCCAGCCCCTGTTTGTTAGGCTCACCCTGGGTGAACAATGGCCACCTATGTTTCCATAGGGACTGAGTCTTCTGGGAAAACTTGATTTTCTCTTCACCGGGCGGCATACAATCAGCCACACAGACCCTCTACGGCCCCAAAATAACATGGCAGTCCTGCGCAAATCAGCTGCTTTTAACCAGGGGATTTACACAGAGAGGTAACTGAACACTGCAAATCAAAGCAGCCCCTTGCAAAGTGCAGCTTAAGAGGAGGCCGTAAAAAAACAAACAGCTTTTTACAGGGTAGGAAATATGTTCATGGACCTAGAAGACCACCAATTATTCAGTTGTGAAATGGTGGATTTCTCTAATTCCAGTGTCAAACAGATGGGCTACAGGCTGTTATTTATGGCCCAGGAGAGTTTTGACACAAAGCAGAGTGAAAAAGAGCGGCTTCACAGGACTCAAGGAAGAACTTGGAGACATCTGGTTTATCCATTGAAAGAGAAAAAGAGAGTTAGGTTACAGGGAGGTAGAGAGAGCGTACACAGAGGTATAAAATGAGTACCATGCAATGTGCAAACCCCTTGGGGGGGGGGGGGGGGGGGGGGGGGGGGGGGGGAGGGAGGAAAAAAAGGTTCCCTT
>JBBPCY010000136.1:25605227-25616994 GCA_037974405.1 Brachyalestes nurse | reverse complement strand
GTGGAGAGAGAGAGAGAGAGACAAACAGTTTCCATTACTCTTATATTATAAGACTTACTGAGGGCTCTGTATGGACTCATTATTCAAATTGTTTCTACATTAGTAAAATATATGACATCAACACAATTGATATACATTTGACAAAGAAGAAAACGTGTCACTTTTCCAACGCTTTAAAGCGAAAGTGCTGATTCTCACATGACAGGCCTGTATAGTGCGAGCGATGGAAAAGTATAGCTCTAAGCTACAGATTCTTTCCCCCCTCAGTTAGGGAGTGTTCAGCTCCCCAGAGAGGAATGCAAAGCAGGTTAACACAGGACTGCGTGGTGCATGTTTGCACAGGTCCCTAACCCTCAAAACGCCTGTCCCACACAAACACAGCCCTTTTCCCAGCTGACAAGCATTTTGTCTTTGAGTATGCCCTTCGCACAGCTTTGAAGTAATTGCAGACCACCTTGAGCTGAGAGGGGGGGTAAAAAGGGAAAAAAAGAAAAAGAGGCAGCCATGGTACTGAAAGTTAAGCATGAGCGCCTGGTGTTCTGCACATGCCAGCTAGGAAGCTGGGCATTATGGTTTACGGTTTGTTCTTCATTACTGTGATTCGCTGTTTAGCTGTTGCTATACTGATATCGCAGAAGGTTGCAATTTACAAATGTGCCTTCTGACCACAATAACAACTTTTTTTTTACTGTGTGCTGTGGGCAGGCATTAATTTGTAAATGATGAGGTCCTGGAATACTAGTGTGGTAGTGATGAACCTAGCAGAGAACAACATTACTTCAGGCATGGCGCTCAGTGTGAAGTTTTCTCAGCACAGAATCTTACAATTAATGATTAACGAATCTTACAAAAACTGATGTGTTTCTTAAGCACCAAATGTTCTTTTAGGCTTTTTCTTATGCATGAGAAGGCAAGAAATAGATGTCCCACAGCAGTGGCTTTGCTCAGTCATTCTTACATTTTTGGAGGAATGAACATTCACAGCAGAAGTGGTGCATTTTCAAGTGATAAACCGTGTCAGTGTAGTTTCAGTAACTGTGCACTACAGCTACCGAAAGTGTGTGCATGACTTTTACCCAACTTGAAATATAGATTCAGCCGTTGGTCGAAAACACTTATTTTTCTTGACACAACTCGTTGTCATTAATGCATTTAGTGTGTGAACGAGGTATCAGATCCAATCAGGGAGCATTTTGACAAATAATAGTTCCAGAGTGTTTCTGTGAGCAACCATCAGGTGAGTTATAAATCCAACAAAAGTTCAACAACTGGCCAAAGCGTTTGGTGCAAAATGGGCACATTGCTAATGTACTTTGTTGCAATATAATGGCAATTGTATAGTATCATGGTATTTTGTCCAATCCTGCTGGGAAGTCATGCATATATATTTTGGGTTTGCAGCAGTGGGGAAATTGTATTGTTTTAGAAACAGCACATATTATTGATGTCATCTCCACATATTATTTTGCTGCATTCATGCCTGGAGCAGTTGCAGGTATCAGTAAATTAGCATCCTTGGATATCCCGTCCAACACGCATACACACATACATGTGCTAAATAAGTACGCAGTAAACAAACACTAAAATGGTGCTGCAAATGCCAAGCCACATACACAAATTGTGCATGTGCTCACCTGCAGTGTGGTTTTATCCTCCCATGCAAATTGCAAGCACACATACTCTCTTGGTGTATCACCTTTACAATGCCTCAGAAGACCCATTTGCCTCCTGAAAACGTTCACTAAAATGTCAGAATAAATCTGTGGCTCAGGTGTGCACCTTACTAACACATCAGGCTCAGGAGCAAACAGGATTAAGCCAGGGAGCACTTAGTGTTCTAGAAAATGACAAAGAACATAAAGGACGAGCTGCACTGTGAAATCCACTGACTAAAGTATACAGGTATATCGTGCAAATGTCCTCAGGCAGTTTTTGCCCGGACTCCATCCTCTAGTCCTCTGCGATCCACAGATGGAAAAATCATCTACGCAGAAGAGAATAAAAAGTGTGGCATCTTTTCCCATGCTGGTGGTGAATGGGCAGTGGGGGCCTATGGGTAGAAACAGGATCATTGGAATTTCTCTCAGACGGCACGTCCCTAATCTCATTATCTGACAGGGTATGAAATCTGCATTCCTGCAAACCCCCCCGAATGCACCCGCCCTTCCCTTGGCTTTGCACCCTGCACCCTCTATCTCTACGCTCTCTCTCACTCTGTTGTACTTATTCACTTTTTAAATATAACTGTATACATATAACTGTATAACTGTATATTTTTAGTTTTCGTATATATATATACACAGTACTGTGCAAAAGCCTTAGGCACATGAGAAAATTATGCTTAATAGCTGTTTACTCCTGGGCAGTGGTATTAGGTTAGTGTTAAAACACTAACATGACAACAAATACAAACAAATATTAACTCAGTAAATGGTGGTTTTATGTATGGTACATTGTTCACTTCATTATTTCTAGACCTTTTTTCCTCAGTAGATTAAATTAGGCGTGTTGCTTATGGTATTTTATTCATTCAACCAATGACCGGAGGCACTGAGCAGAAACCTGGAATCAAACTCGTGTTTCATATTGACTACTTTTTAGAAAGAAGAAATCTACAGCTTTCTTGTTTCTTTGCATTTATAACAATCTGCTTAGGTGCCAAGACTTTTGCACAGTACCAGGTCTGCTGTACACACAACAGCTACAATCAAGCTGCCTTGTCAAGTACACACTTCACTCGAAATGCAAAGAGATATGTTAAGCTCAGCAGTACTAAGGGGATAAGATAAGGTTACTTTTAAAGTCACAACAGGAAGATACAGGGAAAAAAAAACAAGATGAGCGTTTTTCTATCTCTTCCCACTAATGCAGACTGTCTGTGTTTTCCCATTAGCTCCATGTCCAGTATGACAGGCTCTCACTATAGACTGGAAAAGGGTTACACTGAACCAAGATAGAACACTTCAAAACCCAGAAGGTTTTAAGAGGGGAGAGGAGTCAGCAATTTACAAAATACATGCACAGTCAAGGTGACAGTACATGACTTGGCAGCTGGTGGCCTAGTGGTTAGGGGGTTGCCCCTGTGATCAGAAGATTATGGATTTGAATCCAAGTACTGCGAGTGGCACCACTGAGGTACCCCTGAACAGGTATTGTTCCCACACACTGCACCCACCATTGATGGCAGCCCACTGCTTCACTTGGTGAAGAGTTTAAACCAGAGAAAGAATTTCATATTGTTCATATAGTGTGCTGTGGCGTGTTCAGCCGTGACTATAACGAGTCACTTTACATCATCTAAATCAATGGTTCTCAACCTTTTCATCATCAAGGCCCACCTATCTATCACAGCATGTTGCCAAGGCCCACTTGGCCACATTAGATGATATTAAATAACCAATTGTGGACCAATGGCCTGTCTCGATTTTAGATTAGCGGCCCAATCAAAAGTCTTCGCGGCACACTGGTGGTCCCCGGCCCAGTGGTTGAGAAACCAGGATCTAAATGAATGTCATCTGAAGGTACAGGCAGCGAAAATGTTACTCTTTTTACCCCTAATCACCATTTCGTACATCATCAGCATTTATTCTTACAGGGGTTAAGTAAATCACAGAATTCATCGGCCAGCCAAGGTCATTTTGGTAATAAGCTGGGGCTGTAGGTGCCCTCACAAACAGGAAAGTAAAGGAGAATGTCACCACAGCAAGTGCAGCCCAGAGGCTCCCAGATTTATACATTCATCTTTTCATTCAAATACACAGATGATGGAAGCATTTTACAGATCCGCCAACTTAGAGAACTGTTTTTAACAAGAGAGGAGAGGCAGAATGAAATTCTAGTATGACGGGTTAATAGACAGCAGACACTACTAGTACTACTAGTACTGCCTGGTAAAGTGATAGTCATGACGTCTGGTTAATGGTGGGGAGTGAGGCCACACCAAAACTGAGCTGATTTTGCCAATGAACGCTTTTGAGTGTCAGCCTGGATAAATCATTAGGAATCCGAGCTCAACCTCTCTCAAGTCCGAGCCAGGCGCATGGACTTAACAGGAGCTGCTAACAAGCAGAGACACACCAGGTGCACTTTCCCAGGCTCCTCTTTTTAATAGGTTGGGGAATATCAATAGTTAAAACTTCTCCGAAGCGCACAGAGAGCAGGCATAAAAAGCCTATTAACCAATACAAAGCTGGCAGCATTTGGGCCTGACACTATAGCACTCTGCTTTAATGAAGTGGCCTGTTAGCGCTGAGTTAGCGCTGAGGTCGTGAAAAAAAAAAAAAAACTGTATATAAAAGCTCTCCTCTAAAGGACTTGCAAAGGCAAATATTCATGTCCAGCTGATATTGCTCCAGTGAGGAAGCATAGAGAGACACTGCTAAATCAGGCTAACAGACCGGGAGGACGATAGTGGATGATATTAGCATTCTGTTAGGCTTGAGGCTCTTTTTATTATGCGACATTATAAGTGGCTGTAGCAGCAGCAGCGCTGGCCCCGTGCCGGGCTTGCTTGGGGAACACACTCAGCACTGGGCCGGGACAAGCACCCACTCTCAGAAGACAGGGCCCAATAAAAGGCCCATTTAGCCCAGGCTGAGAGGTGCTGGAGTGGCCAAGGGGGTATTACAGGAAGGGAAGGGCTGGGGGAAGATGAAAGAGGTCCCTCCGTCATGTCCGCTTTATGAGGAGCAAAGAGCTTGTTTTGACTGGCTGGCTTTAAACACAAACGACAAAGGACGCTCTCGAAAAGGACGCGACACGGGCTATCTGTGCAAAACTAGTCCGCCCCAGTCCTGCTTGTTTATTCCTGCTGCATGTACTGATTTCCATGTAGGCCCCAAAAAGGAACTCAACTGAACTATCACATCATTGCTGTCGTATCAAAACTTCATATCTCTGAAATGGTACCTTTGTAAGAGAAGGAATAAATCCTCTTCATTTTAACGCACATGTTACAATTCATCAGTTCAACTCAAATCGTTACTGACTTTCAGAACACTGGAAGTGATTAGTCGGCAATTTGCACAATGACAATATATATTTTAAACTCTCCTACCACTCTTTACTACAGTAAAGGAGCACTCACACCTCCCTTGTTTTACACTCTTTTAATACTATTTTCATACTCTTTACAGAAACTAATGTCATTCTTGCAACTACTAATAAAGGCAGATGTGCAATAAATGAAAAAAAAATTTACGCCTAGCCTGTGTGACATCATTCAATAAAACGCATATTTTATGCGATGAAGGTACATCTCAATAGGCCAGTTTTTTCTCTAATTTTGGTCTAGACATGAAATTATCCATGAAGGTACCATTTTTCTACCAACTTTGACAAACTGTGAACACACACATTTATAATTTCATACATTTTCGCTGATACAATGTGAAACAAGGCGAACCAAATAAAACAGATACAATGCCACAAAAACCCAACTGAACTAGATGTGAAAAAAGCCTAATAGGTACATTTTATTTAGATTTTATCAGTGTTGTTATATATTTTATTAGATAAGCCGGTAACACCTCACTGAAGCCCAGTAAACATAAGGCTGCATGACACCTACATAAGCCTTTCGTGATACCTGACACAGGCCAGCAAGAATCTTTTGATGTAAAGACTGCTTTTGTCAATTTTGATATAATTTCAACTAAGAATTTAGTGACAACTGACATTTGATTTGATTACTGGCAACATACTATCCTGTAACAGTTATTATCCAGCTATTTGAGATGATTGCAATCAATTAAACTGATCATAATTATTTTTCACAGTCATTAACTCTCACAAATAGATGTCACAAATATCACAGCAAGCAGAATGTGAATTTGGTCAGATGTAAATGAGTAAATAGATACATAAAGATTCATAAAAACAAAGCATTCTATCTTGGTTCTATAATGGTTCTGTTTTGTGAGTCACTAAGTATGTTGCCACGTACTGATTGCTTATTTGTTAAATTGGTACCTAATTCAAACACACTCCCAGAAGAAACATGTATGCTTTGCTTGATTGGCTACATATATCTGTGTCTAACTGCAAACACTTGTGTTGTGCAAGTACACAACAGTGAAGTATATCGCTTCACGTAAGTTTATTGTGGTGCTACTTATTTATTGTGGTTTGCACTTTAAAAGCCGCATTAAATGAACCAAAGAAGACCATAATCACAATTATTTATATGGCAGTTCCACGTAACCAAGGACCATTTCTTTAGGTCCATTCTCTAAAAGGCAGCTGTGTACATAAAAACCAAAGATGGTATTTTTAAGACTATTTTAGCCATGGCACAACCTGAGGGAACCCTCTTCTTGTTTTGTGTCTCTCCAAAACAAAGTGGGAAGAACAGTATGTGTCCTACCGAACAATAACGGAAAACAAAAGGGGACAGTCAGCTGCTCTTTTGTTGCTGGGAGTGAATGGGCTGTTCATTTCTTACTTTCGCTTAATTCGTCACAGTTGTGTGTGTGTGTGTGTGTGTGTGTGTAGCCCCACACCAGTAGCTCACCAGGGGAATTTATCCACAGCCAGCCCGTGATGCACCTGCTAAGGGCTGCAATGCGCTTGCTGTTTACCACCATGAATGTGTGTGTACACAGCAGCCACACTGTTTGGACAAAAGTATTGGGAGACACTGGTTTTCAGGGTTTGGGCCAGACCCCTTTCTTCCAGTGAAGGTCAATCCTAATGCTTCAGCATATTAAGACATTTTGGACAACATCATGCTTCCAACTTTGTGGACACAGTTTGGGGAAGGACCTTTTCTATTCCAGCATGACTGTAAGCTCCATAAAGACACGGCTGGAGGAGTTCAGTGTGGAAGAACTTGACTGGCCCACACAGAGTCCTGACCTCAACCCCATCCAACACCTTTGGGATGAACTGGAACGGAGATTGTGAACCAAGTCTTCTCGTCCAGCATCAGTGTCTGACCTCATGAATGCTCTACAGAATGAATGGGCACAAATTCCCACAGAAACTCCAAAATCTCGTGGAAAGCCTTCCAAGTAGAAGGGAAGCTGTTATAGCTGCAAAGGGGGACCGACTCCATATTAAAGTCTATGTATTGGAATGCAATGTCCTTGTTGGTGAAGGGCCCCAATCCTCTTGTCCTGCTTGCTTTATATCTTATCTGGAGCACTAGGGGCAGGTCAGAGGTTAAACAATAATGTCTTCTTTGATTACTACTTCACAACATTTGCCCTAAATTTACAAGTGTGATTCCTGTGGCCAGGAATTCAAAAGATCATGATTAGCTTTGCTCATTCTGGATGAGTAGGATGGCCCCTCCTCTCCCCATCACTCGGCACAATGCAGGTGTCTGTTAGCAGCTGGCATAAAATAACTGAGGGTTAACGTTCTCCTCCAAGTGTGCTGCGCTGTCCAATGACGTTGCGTCAGAGGCAGTTTGAAAAATGCAGCTTCAGCTTCACGTTAGCAAATCAAATATACCACCACCCTAGAAAACACACATTTCTCTCTGTCTCTCAATGTCTTTGTTGGTCTGATGAATACACAGATACATACATACACACACACACACTTTCCCTTTTTACTCTTTTGGGCTATGATGAACACACAGTGACATGGACACATAGACACAAACACACACACAAGCTTAGAACGGTGCCAGGATGTAGGAAGGGAGTTCACAGAGAATGGGAAGGAAACGGTGGCTATCAATACACTTCAAAGAGGATTACTGCATATGTACCATGCTTTAGGGCTATAATTTAGCGCATCTGGCCAAAGAGGGAAACCTAATAATAGGGATGTATTGTTTATGTTTTATGTATATGTTTCTGTGTGGGTTAGTGCCAGCTCCGAGCCCGAGCCCGACACACGACAGGTCCTGGAAGTCAGCGCAAAGAACACGAGAGAGGTGTAATTATAGAAGCTGTGAAGGGGACATTAGGTGGGTGAGAAGAGAGAGAGAGAGGGAGAGAGTGAGAGACAGAGAGAGATCATGGGCACCGGGAGATCATTGCTTATTACACTCTGATGAAAGACAGCTGAGGGTTCTTACCTGGAAGGGGCAGCCCGCATGGCCAGACATGGAACATGAAAGAGAAAGAGAGAAAAAGAGAAAACATGTTAGAGACTGAAAACTGTCCGACAGCCACTTACAGGTAAGATTGCAGTGATAGGCACCGTCCTTAGACAACTCTCGGGTAATCCTGTAAAACTTCAAGAAAATGATTCAGCTGAAGGCACTTTGCAAAGGCGTATGGGAGCGTTACTCAATGATCATTTGAAGTCATGGTGTAATACAATGTGGCAAAGAATTCTAGATTGCCTTCTAGCTCTGATTTCGACTATCTTTGCATATTTGCAAAATGTAATGACTAAGTAAAGAAACTCAATAGTTTTTGAATGGTCATGCGAAAAAGTTTCTCAACATCTATTTTATCCAAGTTGGATGCAAACAAGGTCTGCAGTTCCTTCAGATGTGTTCTTTTGTGAATTCCAGGATGAGTCGTCCCTGGAACTTTGGTGTGCAAGTCTCTTCTGAGAAGGTTTTTATCTCTGTTCCAAGCTGGCTCCATTTGGAGATAGATCCAAGTTAGCATTTCCACTTGTTACTTTTTCAGTCAAGACCACTGTGTGCATAAATGAAATGGTCATTTGCTTTACTAAAGTAGTCTATATTTTATATTAAATTTAGTTTACGTGTGCATTGCATTTTAATCATGACAATGCTTCCAACCTTTAGAACAAGCTCAGGATCGTGTGTCAGTTGAATCTTGGACGTATTTCACAAGCAGGCCCTGTTATAGCTACATAGCATTTTGTCTCTGCACCATAGAGAAGCCCGCCAAGTCTTTTCCTTCCTTCAATTGCCATCTTTCAGCTCTTTGACACTCACTGAAATATTTACAGCAAGACCAGACACATGTATAATTTCGCCATCCAGCTCCTCTGCGAGCAATAATCCAGCAGCCAGCGCCGTCACCTTTTAGCATCATACATATTTAACAGCGGAGCGCCATACACAGGGGCTACCCAACCTGGAATATCAATGAGGACGAGTATTGCCTCCCACACTCTACCCCAATGACTACAATACTCAGTAACTTACAAAAAAATCACAAACGAGACGAGGAAGCAAAGAGAGGCGGGGGGAGGAAAAAGAACAAAGTCGGAGATACTGCCCTTTAGCAAATCCTTAAAAGCCTGGAATCCACGGGGATAAGGATCACATACTTTCAAAGGAAAGAAACAAGGGGAAAAAAGATACGGAACAGTAAACTCATACTCATAAGGAAGATAACTAGGGCGAATCACAGATGAAGAAAGGAAAACAGAGTCAGGACACGGTTTTGGAACTGAAAAGGGGAGCAATCCGGGATGGCAGGTTTAGATTGGGGCTTAAAAGCATCAAAGCTGACCCCCGTTTAAAAGCAGGGGTTGACCCTAAGCCCATAGATCAGGGGGACTTCACAATACACTCAGGTGCCTGGGCCATCAGTCTTGCAGAGAGTGCGTAGAGCCCGGTGCGTCTCTTAGTGTGTAGGTTGAAGAGCTATACCCGCGCCACCATTTCATTCCTAATGCTGGAGCACGCTCTTTCTTTCATTCTGAAGGGACCAGACTATAGAGGTTTTCCCTTCTAAAGAAAGGAGAGAGAGAAAAAAGGGATGGGACGCAGAGAGCTCTTCCACTATCAGGCAGCTGGAGCCGTGATGGGGAGATAAACATGCTCTGGGGCGAAAAACTAGACAAAATACTGCTCTTCCACTCCTTGCTCTCACCTTGATACACATCATGTCTGGCCTGCACATGAGGCTTTCGAGATGTGATTGCGACACACACATACACACACACCTGAAAGATATGTAGTCACAGGAGCAATATCCTGTAGAATTTTGCGCTAATAGTTCTCCAGTAATGGAAAGAACGCTTACTGCACTGAATCAGTTCTTGCAGCAACAGCTGGCATAAAAACAGCAGAAACTGATCCAAGATCAAGCTTCTTCAGTCATGGTGTCCATAGAAGTGTAGTTTGTTCATTTTTATAGCTCACAGTAAATGACACTGTCCTAAACCACATAAACAGATCTGAAACAACTTCATGAAGACCTGGGAAGCTCTGAGGAAGCACCAACAGAAAATATTTTATTGAATATTGACCAGCTGATCAAAGACTAGTTAGCTTATCAGTTACTGTTTGACTAAAGGTTTGGTCGACCTATTGCAAAATGTGTAAAACACATTTAGTACATTAACTACTACTTTACGCATTTCATATGGTTTGTTTGTATACATTATATTGTATTTATTGCTGGGCTTTTAGCCTAGTTTTATGCTGCATAGTACTGTGTTGTCTTGTTTCTGAAGAAATCCCCCCTGAAACACTTATGATTACATGTAAGCTGCTGTGGTGTTGCTGGAGTAGTTTGTTAATCTCAGTTTGTTATTACTGCATGTGGTTACAAGGAATTGAACTGGTTTTATTTGTCAACAGACTTTATAGAGAAAATAAATGAATGTAAAATAAATTAAAGGGTTTTTTTTCACCATTTCAAAACAACATCTACCCGGTTTTACTTTTTACAGTGTGGTAAATCAGACCTTTTGTCTCTTTGTTAAAAAACTGCTGTTACAGATTGTTCCTAAGTATCAACCAAGTATCAATGTAAGATGACATTCTTGCTCTTTAGTCCAGTAATACTGTCTTGTGCATTGCAGTCGAGGAACGCACTATTTCTCACTTCGTTCTTGTACATGGACAGAATGTTGAAAAATTCTTCTCAATATGAAAAATCAGGCCGGCGGCAATCAAGCTACTCTTAGAAAGTGCAGTGATGTCTGAAGCAATGACATCCATGTGTGTTATTTTGACTCAAGGCTCAGCTCAGGGCAGTGTTCGGAACAAGCCGAGAAGAGACGAGACGCCTTTTCCCTTCTCCTGGAAAACTGTCTGCACACTTGGACATCGCTCAGATCTGGCTCGGTCTCTCCTCGCTTGCTGGCTTATCTCCATGACTTAAAGTTGCAAAGCCTATCATAATCTTGTAACAACACTGATCGAAGAAAATGTTCTTTGAAACAATTTTCTTTCTACCGTGAAGGGGGAAAAAAAGCCAGCTCCAGCGTGAGAGCGGCTCTGCATGGGAAGAAAATGTATGAGGCAGCTCGCGGCGTCTGTTTAAAAAGCTGGGAGTAAGCCTTCGAGAAGCGGGGGGGAAATTGCAGTGCAGTAGCCTGTGCTTTAAATGCACTGAAAGTAATCAGCAATCTTCATTACGAAGAGAGCACTCTACTTTATTGAGATTCAGAAAGGGGAGGTGTGCCAGCACACAAAAAGGGAATTTATTGATTGCACTTAATGCAATATGTAAGGTCCAGCATGGCGATTTCATTTTTCCCCCTCTCTCTCTCTCCATCACTCTCTCTCTCTCTCTCATCAGTATAGGGGGTGTGTTTGAATCTTAGACTTTGAGCTACACTGTGTCCAGCTGGAACAGGCAGACTCTTAAAGAGCCCAAACCTCCATATGTCTTATCCATTACCTTTTTTTTTTTAACCTGTGATCCACCTTCGACATTTGTTGGGTTTTATGTACCAGTATCTTCAGTATCTTTTTTCACGACATTACTTTGTCCCTTATAATTCAACAGGCTGTCTCTTGCCACTGTACCTTTAAGAATAATATATATATATATATACTCACGATTCGGTTCGTGTCACGATTCATTTGCGGTGAAGGAGAGGAGAAATTCTGAGGCGCCATTTTGTTTGGAGACACCTTATCTTTACCACA
>JBBPCY010000136.1:25551172-25600651 GCA_037974405.1 Brachyalestes nurse | reverse complement strand
GTGGAGATACTTCACTCTAGACACACAAACAGCACGGAGACCTGCACAATCTGCAAATCGGTGTTAAAGTACAGTGACAGTACCGGCGTTCTGCACGGTATCCGCTAGCTAGCATGGCTAACGCTAACACTGCAAGGAGTCGTCCTGCCAGCTTAAACTGTTCCCTCTCAGTTGGACACATAAATTTACCAGAAAATTCAAGGTATCGGTTGTCAATTTTTCTCGTGGTGGTGTGGGTTTCCTCTTATATTTTTGCTTATATTTCTATTTGAACAGTGTTAATACTTCATTAAACCAACACCAACTGATGTTTGGATTGTCGAGTCTACAGGAAGGTCCAGTTAGGTCTTATCTGTCCTGGCTTAAAGGATGGCTGCCCATCTGCAGACATCCAGAAGAGCGAACCCCTGCTGCGTTCCGCAGAATAAAACAGCAAAGAGGAGTTTCACGTCTTTTATTATCACCTATTCAGGAGTGAAACACCATATTTCAGCACATCCAGCTCATGCTGACTTTTCAGTTTGCAGGAAAACGACGTTTCCTTGAGAACCTAGGAATTCAGTTATGAAAGCCTGCTAACAGACCTGCTAACGAGGTCTGAATTTCTCTTATATTTACATTAAAATGTCCCATTTACATGAAAACAAATGTATTGATGGGGGAAACACTGCTGTTAGCTACATTCCACAGAACTAAAGAAGCAAACTTCATGCATCTTAAGACTGAAAAAGTGCAAGTCTTTTTTTTGGTCACACTTTAAGGCAGTGGGCCTGTTGCTGCTGTGTGGATTGGGGTGGAAGTAAAGGATGCTCTTCATGCCGTACTCGTTTAAGTTTAGGTGCTTTTGGGGACTGTTTGTGCTGCTTGGAGGCTCCGGTGCTGCGGCGTGTTCCCACTGCATGAATCAGTCTCTCACCTGAAGCTCAGATTTGTCCTGACAGGCCTGGCAGGGCAGCAGGAAAGAGATGTGTGTCAGACAGTGCAGGGGAGATGGATGGAGGTGGTTCTGCTGTTACTGATTACTGGAAGTGATTTTGGGGCTAAAAACAACAGACTGTCATGCAGACGCAGGAGCAAAGCAAACGGGTCATAATTTAAATGCTGTGGGTCTGAAGCTGCAACCAGTGTCTGCAGCAGAGGGAGAGCGAGCGAGTGTGTGTGTGTGTGTGTGTGTGTGTGTGTGTGCGTGTGTGCGCTCTTCACTTTATTTGCAGGTACATTAGGATGCATCATGAAATCTGTGTGAGATACATACATAAATACATACTCATATATACATACATATATATATACTATATACATGTATAGTATACTATATATATATATATATATATACGTATAAACATTGTACATAATATAAACATATAATGTATATGTATTTACAAGCATATATTATGTATTTATGTATGTGTGTATATGTGTGTGTGTGTGTGTGTGTAGTCTATTATTTGATTAGTATTATTGCGCTGTGTTCCTGGCTACCCACTGCTTCACTTGGGGAATGGGTTAAAAACAAAGAATTTCACACTGTGTTCACGTATGACAAAATAGTCAGTTGGATCAATCTTCCATCTTCTGCTAAAGTGTGTAAAAGAGCGCCATCTGGTGGCAATGTGCTCTATCTCCACTCCACCATCAGGACTCTGTTTCACTTACTGTGATTTTCTCTTCTCAGCAACGGATCAAACGGGCGTCCCGCCACCGCCTACGGCTTCCGTCCGGACGAACACTTCTACCACGGGGTTTCCAGCTAAACACAAAGTGCCCTCACCGGTCCACCTCCTCCTTCAGCTTCAGGAACACACTGGAGCTTCAGGAGTCCAGAGGAAACATCTTACTGACTCCAGAGTGGACCGAGACTTAGACTGGCTGATGCTGCTCTCTGCTCTGGCTGAAATCTGGAGACCAGCCAGGGGTGAGCTTCCACTGCACTGGACCACGATCCCATACAGGGTAGGGTGAAACACTGCATGCTCATACGACTCAGTGAAGCTGTGGAAATGCTTCTCAGCTTTTTTTTTTTTTTTTGTAAAAAGAAAACCTGATTAAAAAGAGTTTTTTAGTTTATTTTTAGCATAGTCTTAATTTATTAATATTATTTATATACACTTTTTTAAGTTTGTCTTAGTTAATGACTGCACTTTAATACTAAGCTTTGAATAACCACTTGATCTATTCAAATATTTTTTTTTTTTTTTTTGCTGGTTTAAATTGTACGTCCTTGTTAAATAAAAACTGTATGTCCCTGTTAAATATATGTGAAAAGGGCATTCCACCAAATTTCTGTATAATTCAGTGGTTAAGATGTAGACAGTCGTTCAGAGTGGGTTTGCAGTGAAACTTAGTCAGAATTGTTCGCAGCGGTGGTGAATGGAACCAGACGTCTGCCTTTAAAAGAAAGTTAGTCCATGAAATGGTTATGAATGCTCTGCCTGACGTCGTTTTACCAGAGTTTTTGACCTAAAACTAAATCTATTCATGGTGGAGGGATACATGCCAGGCGTCAGGAGGCAAAATAGTCCCCAAAGAAAACTGATTTAGTTCAGATTTGTGTGATATAAACATGACTCCTGGTTCACCACTGTAAAGAAATTCAAGTCTCTCTACTATTTCATACCAAACCGACTCTGAATTACTTTGTTTGCATGGTTTTTTGGGTTTTTTTTTTTTTGAACACATCATGTTCACCCTGCCAGAATGCTGCTGTCCTCTGTCTAAAGGAAACTTATTGTCCATTCTAGACACTGTACATTTGTAGTTGGCATAATTGGGAAATGACACTATTCTAAAATCAGTAACACTGATATTGTGTAGTTTAACTGCATTTGCAGCCCTATTTATGTCCATTAGAGTTGAAAACTGCACAGGGGGGTCCTCGGGTTACGGCACAGATCCGTTCCTTCGACAGTGATGTAACCCGAATTTTGGTGTAAGTCGAAACACACCATAGTCTGAGTCACTACTGATCCTGACACAGTAAAATCATAAAAACAAAACTAGTTCACCCTCGCAGTCTGTAAGTACGAGGAGAACGGTGTAATCTGAGTGGGAGTGGGACTGAGCGTCGTATGTCGAGATTGTTGTAACTCGAACACCCCTGTGCTGACTTTCACCTGTTATCAAGTAGAATGAAGATGAAACAGTATTATGTATTATGACAGAACAGTGACTGAGCCAAACGTGTGGAGTCCATTCTCCCTTCTAATCTGTACTGGAGTCTTATAATCCACTGTAGGGAATGTTTTACTGTCTTTAACACTATTTATACCCACTGTCTGTTTAAAAGCCTGTTATGTTTGTTACTGGTTGAAATGTAGCACCTTTCTCTCTTTTTTTTTAAGCTAACAGACTAAACAAGTCGCTCATTATTTATATTTACATTGAATTGTGATGTTTATATTATGACTGATCGTTTCAGGCGTCTTTTTACAGCCAGTATTTCATTCCAACAGCTTTGTATTCTCCTTTCCAATCAGTGCCTGGTTAAGATCAGAAAGGCCTTTGCTGCTATAAAGACCCAGAAACCTGAAATCAGTGTAAAAGCTCCCTCACTACAAAACATGAGGCAGAAAATAAAAATACTGTTCAGCTGAACTGAGTGTGGTGTTCGTTTGTTCTGAAAAAAGGGTCTTCATGGAGATTAACCAGGTGGTGTTAACATTTTGTTACTGTATTTCACACATTATATGATTTAAAAAAAGAAATGAACATAACAATGAGGATAAAAATGAGGAACACACTGATTCAAATCAATTTCATGGTGTTTTTAATACACTGTATTAGGTATATAATCAAACTTTAAAGTAAAACACAGAGTTGCTGTCCAAAAATACAGGTAACTCAGTTATTTGCAAGGTCTCTTTCACACAGTGAAATCTTCAAGCTGAATGGACCAACTGAGGTAAAAACTCTTCACATTGACATTAGAGGTGACATTTTTGCCTTCTCAAGGCACCATTTCAGAAATACAGTACTTATAAAGTATTTAAAATAACATCAGTAGAAAACTAAAAGTATCTTCACGATTACAGTAGCAAGACACATCAGGTCCACACTCACCGTCCATTTGATCAGCTCCACTGACTTTATGTGGGTTTTGTTGCCACTGGACTAAGAATAATCCACCAACCAGAAATATCCAGGCAGGGGTGTCCTGTGGCAAGAAACTGACTGCTAGTAAAGGACAAGAGGACGACCAACACAACCTGTCCAGCATCTGCAAGGTGGACCATCAGGTTAGATGTGTCTAATAGAGGGGACAGCGTCAACTATCCATATAGTACCTGCTCACTGGTGGTCCTGTGAATAAGATAAAGGGGGCTAACAAATAATGCAAAGAAACAGGAAGTGTTATCTGTAAGTGATCAGTATAATGCACCTGTATGGTCAGTGGAGCTGGTAAAAATGAGTGCAGATAAAAGACCTTTTTATCTGTGTATTAATGATGTTAGAAAGAAGCAATGAAACATTGTTTCTGGTCAATATTGATATGTTTTTTTGGGTTTTTTTAAAAATGTTAAATGGTTCTTCCTTCTTACAGAGAGCCGTAAAGTAATACAACCCTTCCGCTAAGCAGAAATGACACTTTAGAAATGTAAGCATGTAAACATCATTTATAAAAAAGGAAATAAAAATGTATGTAAATATATAAACAAAAACTATTTATGTAGCTTCATTGATTCAGGTGTTTAGCCTTTGAATCCATGGGAGTACTAACAAAAAATGTTATTGGATTCTCTCTACTTATGGTGTGTTATCTGTGTTCTTTTCTATTACTTTATGTACCTTTGTCTTAAATCTTGTTCATCTTAAATATTATTATTCCATATTCATTTTACTGCTCACTGTATCATGCTTGTCTTTGTGCTCTCCATCTCCATCTCAGCTACTTAACAGTTCCGTAACCCCTTAAGTGTCACCTCCATTAAGGGGACTCTGCTCAGGAGCCACTTGACCCCTCCCTCTTAATTCTTTTCTCATCTGAAGCTCATCCCTGTTATTAAGTTATAGAGTTTTGCTGTGTGATAGTAGCTCACGTGCCTTAGCAGTTTTCTGTCCCGGGACTTTTCACTGGGTGCGTCGCCATGGCAACTCTGCTGCACACCTAATCCGCGCCAGGTTAAATTCGGGTTTTCAGAACACCAGAGCACCAGCAGGGCTTTACTGTTTAACTTATTTATGCCACTTGAATTGCCCTCAACTTTAACCTGATTAAGATCCTAACTTAAATGTCTAAACATGAGTTAACAGAGAAAGTTGATCTTGTATTATTTGTTCTTTCCTGTTAGCTGGTGGTCTGGTGGTTGGGGAGTTGCCCCTGTGACCGGAAGGTTGTGGGTTTGAATCACAGTACTGCCAGTGGCACCACTGAAGTACCCTTGAGCAAGATCCGGTCCCAACACAGTGCTCAGAAACAGACATTGCCAAGTGGCATTGCTAAACTAGCAATGTGTTGTTTTTGTCCTTTGTTGGAAGCGTTTTAACTTATTTTACCTATCAACCTTTAAAATGAAAGATTGATATTTTTGTTATTCTTTTATTCAGGATGTTCCTTACATTTTAAACAATATTTATTTATCATTGTAATAATTATGCTGTTATATTTCAAGTTTTACTTGGAAACTGCTTCTTCGGGGCATTGAAGGCCGTCCTTCATGCAAGGAAAGAATGAAAGCGAACGTTTCTTAATAGTTGATTTTTGTTTTGTGTAGCTTTGGTGTTTTTATTATTTTTATTGGTTAACAAGCGCTGCTCATTTTTGTTTCCAGAAATGTTCATTAATAAGTCACTTTCCATAAACCATCTTCACTACTGATCTGCTGGTTCAGCTACTCTAAACCTTAAACACAGCAGTGTGAGTTTTGGTATTTTCGGTTGCATTGTTGTTATTGTCTTTGTTTATAAATTCTCGCTTGCCTTATCTTTATACTTTTTGTTGCACTGAGCATTCTCATGACAAAAGAATTTCTCTCGGGATGAATAAAGTTTTTTCTTATCTTAATAATAATGGTGTTGGTGATGACACTGCAGCCTAGGAGCCTCTTCTGGGCAGCAGAGTGTCAGAGAGGAGTCTGGATAGACCTCAAACACTGCGTAAAGCGGGTCGGAAAAACGCGTGTGGTGCGTGGTCAGGAGGGTCAGCGTGTCCCTGAAGACGCTGTAAAAGGACAGGATGCCCTCAGCCCAGTCCAGATACACTCGCACCCGGGAGGTGGGGTGAGGGGGAGACACTTCGGAGGACCCTTTCCCGTTATGCCAGAAGGAGAATCTGTCACTGTGACAAACCAGACTGAAGGAGGTGGCGTCCATCCCCATGTAGCCTTTGTCTCGGCTGAAACTCTTGTACGTGACTCCGATTTCCGTCTTGCCGGTCCACTCCACTTCCCAGTAACAGCGCTCGCTGAGGGGCTCCTCACACAGAACCTGGAGATGCAGAGTGAACCTTTCAGGGTGGTCAGGATAGCCCTGCTCCTCAGGGGTGTGAGTTACTCTGCGGTTTCCCTCAGACAGCCGGAGGTTCCTGTGCGCCGTGTTTTCATCCAGCGTGAGCTGACGGGCATCTGTTCAGAATCAGAATCAGAAAACTTTACTGATCCGGTGGGAATGAATTGTTAGGACTGCACAGACACTCCGAGACAAGAACAAATATAAAACGTCTGAATAAAATCTAATAAGAATTCAATATGAAATACACTATGCTATATACACAAATGCTGGGTATAAGTATTATATGTAAACAGTAAAAGTTACTTTTAGGAGTAGAAATCTTATAGATAAGTAACTTAGTTACTTACTGGGGTATAAATATTATTGATAAACAACTTACAGTTACTGGGGTATAAATACTATAGATAATTAGCTTAGTTACTGTGATGGCCTGCTGGCTTTGTCTTGTGTTTGTGTGTCATCCCTGCTGGTGTGGCTGCAGCCCATTTGAGGGAAACTGGTGACACCTGGGCTCGGTATCTCCACCCCTTTAAAACCCCTTCCACCCTGCTTCCCAGCGGAACTTCTTTATTTCTCCCATTTACTTTCTGGCATCCAACACCCCTCACTTCACTTCTACACATCCATGCACTTACTTCACACTACTGACTTTACTGACTTCCACACTCTATCTTCTTGGTTTTGTTAGTTTGTCTTTGGCTGTGGTTTCTGGTATAATAAATGTATTACTTTGCTTTATATACTGCGTCCTTCATTTCTGCCACGACCTTACTGGGGTATAAGTACTATGGAGAAATAACTTAGTTATGTTGCTTACTAATAAAACAAATAGAGGCAAGGAGTCTTATCGCAAGAAATAAGTAGTATAGGAGTAACATTGTTAGGAGAAACGTGATTATCAGAACACTTGCATAAAACATCACAAATATTAAAGTGTTACTGAACGAGATCCATTATTACTTCACATCATGTTTTCTAGGCAGCTGTTCTAACTATACTGGTTTCACAAAATGAGTTTATGACATTAGAACATGTTCCCTGCCCTGAAGGCACAGGACTGAATAAAACTGCATTGCTGGGAACATTGCTGTGAGTTGTACCAGGGTGCCTTAACATTAACTCCTAACTGAGGTGTGTGTGTGTGTGTGTATGTGTGTGTGTGTGTGTACAGTAAACCCACGCAAATTCGCAGTTCAGAGTTCGCGGCTTCAATCATTTGCGGATTTGTTCTTAGAACCGAACTAATAATTGTTCGCAGAAACATTTTTTTTGCTTTGTTTTCCTTCTTATACCAAAGAAAAGGCGCTGCATGAATTCCAGTCCAGTCTATACAGGAGTAACATCAGTATTTACATTCTAGCACTGCAGGAGTTCAGTGTAAACTGTACAGTACAGATACGGGTTTACCTTTATATTTTATTTAAGGGTAATGCCGTAAACGTATTAAGCTGAGTTTTTTCAAAGCAGTGCTGTCAAGCATTCCATAGGAGACCATCAGTGGTTTGTTTTTCTTGCTGTCGTGTAGAAGCTGCACACTTGAGCATCACTGTCCTTGTAAAAAACATGGATTTCTTCTTTTCCAGTATCCTCATCTGTCTTTTTTCAGAGTGCATTGTGTTACATCGAAGGTACTGTGTGGTCCGTTTGACCCCAAACGGAAATAAACACAAAAAGTGAACAGATGAACACAGAAAGTAGCGAACATGTGCTACATGTTAGGAAGGCCTTATAAGACAATACAGGGAGGGAGGTCACTACTCTTGCTAGTTTCAGAAAAATGATAGTTTAAACAGAGCTGGGGTCACATAGACCCCGCGGTTCCACACCAGGGCTGATAATGTTGGGAGACGATGTTCCACTGTTCTTTAGATGTTCTGTTGCTGTTTCCTGCAGGCGCGGCTCTGTTTGCCTGTGTGGGACCTGAGGGGCTGTGGGACCTGCAGGGACCAGATCTCAGCAACTGTTCCTCAGTCTGGGTCAACATCATCAACCAGAAGGTAAACACACACACACACACACACATTTACACACGCACACACCGGGTGAAAGGCTAAGCACCTAATTCCAGCATCACCCCTTTCTGTCTGTCTGGCTGTCTGTCAGTCTGTCTCTCTCTCTCTCTCTCTCTCTCTCTCAGAAAATGATTTGAATGACTCGCCTTGAATCACTGGCCTATATATTTTTTTTTTTCCTGTGAGGCTACAAATATATCCAAATACTGGAACCTGGGACTATTAACCAAACCAAATATTCTACTGTATTTCTTGTTCAATCATTAAAAAACAACAAACGGAAGCCAACATTGGCTGTTAGAACCCTAAAGATCATTTCCATATTTCACAAACACATGCACAGCAGACAACACACCCCTACTCACCCCCAGACCACACCCAGGCTCTTACACCCATACAGTACAGGCTCTGTTTTACTCAGCCATTGAAGTAGCGAGATACAAGTCATGTGATCTTTGAAAATGGGTCAGCTTGGGACAGAGGTCTCAGCTTTCAATTATTCAGAGTTGAAGCAACACCGGCGAGGCGGTGAGCATAACTCTAATGAGCAAGACCAGACACAGCTTTCAGTCAGTTGTCTTAAATCTCTTAAAGCAAACCGAAGCAAAGATGTACCCTGGCTCCCCCTGATGCACGATTATTCTCCCACTCTGCCTCATCCCGTACTCTTGCTTTGTCCCCCTCTAGCAAAGCAATGATCCTAGACTAAGATGCAACCAAGACCAATCAATCACAGCGCTGGCAGCTCTCATAAACATAACCAGAGGTTTAGCACCGGAGAGACGAAGAAAGAAGTTATCACTGAAAGAATAAATCAAATCAGCACGGTATCGTCTCATCAGACAGATAATAATCAGACCTTTCACAATCTCCACCTGAATCTCTTAGCCTGGCTCTCACCAAGACGTCTTTATCGTTTCAAATACTCTTGCACAAGTCTGCCACTGCTGTATCCACAGATGCCTTTTCCATTTAAAAACCTCAGGTGAGGAAGCAACTGCAGACTAGGAAAAACACACCAAGTCTGAACAGGAATGCCAAAGACAAAGCAGGGAAGCATGAAGGGGCATGCAGTTGCAAACTTAACGCCAAGCACCAAGTTAAACCTGTTGAAACTTTCAGCGGATTGAGGCCTCAGTCGGCCCTCCAAACGCTCTCACACAGGTCACAACCTTGACCTAATTGATTTCCTGTAGAAGCTGTACGTGCAGCCAGTCACCATCAATCATGCTGAGCTGTCTCATGGAGAATCAGTCTGGATTTCAAATTAGCAAGAGTTACAAGTTCTTCACAGACAAGGCAACGGCCCACCGGCACCAGAAAACATCCATCAGGGGCCATGCAAATATGAAGAAAAGCAGATGTCTCGCAAGTTTTTACAATCACTGCCTCTTTCACACATCAAAACATCATAAGTGTTTTTGCAATAAAAATAGATGCAATAAATGCTTAGCTGGTCTGTATGTAGGTTGTAGCAAAGCATTGAAAAATTGTGATATCGCAATGCAAAAATATGACAATGTTCATCATAAATACAAGACAATGCATTAGTCACAATAAGCATTCTGTTAATTATTTTCACTGTGCTGCACTGTTTATAGACTTAAACCAGTGCCAATCAACAACCCAGAAAAGTACACTGACCTTCCCTTGGAAAATTCCCTTGGATGCCAGCTCTACTTTCTTTAGTAAGCCATTTTCATTCCAAATAGTTGTAAGAATACTGAATTGTTTTCAGATTTACTTGAATGTACTTAAATATATTTGTGAGTGTATCAAACCATGAGCCCTGAGTCATTGATGGAGATGAATCGTGAGTGGACTTTACACCATGACTCTGCATCATTTGGCCACCTGCACTCTCTTGCTTATGACTCAGTGCTGAGTTCATTATGGTCCATACCTCCAGAAGTGACTCCATATATGGTCAACACCCGACAGGACAGATTCAATGGGAATCATTTGAGAGTGGCCTACTTTATTCAAGCAGTAATCATAACTGAATTTTGCTGAGCTAACGTTAATGTCTTCTTGCCTCTCTAGTTAAAATCAGCTATATAAAAAGATGTTTTAAAGGTTGTTATTAATGATAAAAGACTGGGACCTTTCCGACTGCCTGACACTCTGAGGGGTGTCGGTACGTGGGAGTAGCTCGTGGGGCTGCTCATTTATGGCCTGTGGATTCAGCTACTGTTACAAAAAGCAGCAGATGCTCCATAAAAATACCAAACAGCCTCGCATTCCACTCCCTCACTAACGGGCCAAAATCGAAAACTCAGCCCCAAGTAACAAGACTCCTATTGTTATGCTTGGATTTAAAATCACAATATGATCCATCTTTGGTTGGCGGGGGAGAAAATTCCACACATTCTATTACGGTACGTCATCCTATTTATTCCGCGAGCATAAAGGTGGCCTACACTATACTGTCGACACATTTAATTACTCAGACAAAACATCCGGGCAACGTTTAGACTATAAATGTGAATCATCTCACAACAAGCCTATGGGCCATTTTCACTTTTGCCAAAAAAACAGAGGGCAGGAATTACTGGCAGGGCAGAGGAGCATAGGGAGGTGGAGGAATGAGAAAGGAGCCCATTGTTCCGTGCCGAGCGACTACAGAGACAGTCTGACACAGGTATTCCACAAATAAGGGCTGCATTGTGTTGGCCTGTGCAGAAAAAAAAAAATCAGGCAAGAGCCAGACACCTGTTAGTGCTGACCAAGACCTTCAGCCTGAAAATGAACGACGCCTTCAAAACGCTTGTTGGAAAAGATACATTTGCACTCCAGTCATTAAGACTAGGCCTTCAGCAGGCGTGGTAATTGGTTTAGGGACGGTATTCTTTAGTTTATTATTGCCATTTTGAGGTTGAAACCAGAGAAGAGGAGTATGTGATAATGTTTTTTTGCAAGGATTTTACTGGCTCCCATTCTTAAGCCAGTCTCCATACCCTTGTAAAACGTTGTGCATGTGTGTATAAGGCAAGGCCACAGACTTTTCTTCCCACACTCAGAGAAGCAGCAACTTCCTGCATGCCCACCACCTCTACAATAAAGAGAGTAATGGCTCTGTTTGTCCCTCCGTTTTACATCAAATCCAGACTGTGTAAGTACGAAAGAGAGGTGGTGGTCATAAAAGGTCCCAGTGGAGCCAGCTGCAGTGCCCCCACCTCCTCAGCTTGCCTAACATTTCCATTTCAAGCCCTTTACACTTTTCCCCTTCCAGACCAAAGGAGATACAGTTGCATTCATCCATTGTCCAGCCTTGCAGTGTCTACATCCTTTTTTCCCAACAGCAGGTGTCCAGTGTGATCTAATTAAGACCAGAAAGATGAAGTCATTCCTTTTTGCAGCCTGACAGTATAGAATCTACTCTAGAGTGTGAAGATCTGAGCTCCAATAACAGAGCAGCATATATTAAGAAGATATGAGAGAAAAGGGTGGATTGCGGTTATAGAAAATGGGAAGAAGACAAGATGACCTCTGTAGGTGAGCTATAAAAGATTTTCATAAAAAAGCGCCTGCTGGCACTGTCAGTTTTCTAAAGTAATAATTTAATTTTTTATTTATTTCACTCAAATATTTTGATATTAGAGATGTACTGATCATGAGTTATTGTGGCTGACCGTGGTACTCTTTTCATTACAAGTCACTTTTTGGTTTAGTTTTTAATAGCCTTTTTTTAACCCAAATATCCCACTGTGTGGCATAAATAAAAGAAAGATTAGTCTATTTAAATAACACGAATGAATCGAAGTGCCAAGTTCGACTGGATATTCATCACAGCAAGTTGTGCATAATCAGCAATCAAATACAGTTTAAGCACACTTACCGGCCTTATGTCATTTAACACAGATCAGATCAAATCCAAACACCAAACTGGCTGATTGCAACTGTGTTTTGTGTGTGCTTCCAATCATGCACCCCTGCTTAATATATTAGGTAGGTTCCAAACCTAAGGTCAGCTGCTTCTAAGAAAAGGTGTCACCTATTTTTAAAAATAAAAAAGAGAAAAGATATACGTGAATCATCTTCGAGTCTTACTTCCCATATTTAAAACGTGTTTCACCTATAGGCTTGACAGACCTGATGAAGCCTACGAGTTCATCCAGTCACTCTTCCTTTTTGTTCAACATAGCAACATAGTGCCTGTCTCCTCTCATTTCTGTATAGGAGTTTCCACTTTATTTCAGATTCTTTTAACAACTACTAATCATAGTCCTGTTAGTGGGGACGTTAACTTTATAGAGGATACTTGCAGCCTGCTGGGATGCACTTTTACGAGGAGCTCATACGAGACAGGACCACACATTAAGTTGTGTTTTTCGTGGGCTGCTGG
This sequence comes from Brachyalestes nurse, assembly GCA_037974405.1. NCBI lineage: Eukaryota > Metazoa > Chordata > Actinopteri > Characiformes > Alestidae > Brachyalestes > Brachyalestes nurse. The sequence continues at coordinate 25,587,847 of JBBPCY010000136.1, read as the reverse complement.
AGAGTCTGCGGCCTGGTGGACAGCCGAGGAGAACCGTCACTGCTGATAATAGCCACTGTCGATCACGCCATTGTTCCACGAACAGCTTGTGAGGCCATGAGAGCGCGCTGCACCAAACACGCGATGCTGTTTTCTTATCCCCGAAGGCGAAGTCTCATTTAAGGGTGTTTTTTTTAGAGGGTTTTATTCAATCTGGCACTGCAGTGGAGCATCATTTGACAGCCGCCTTATCAACCCCCAGTCAGAATGACCTGAGAGAATTCAGGTTAATGATGAAGAAGCTTCTGAGAGAAAGTCCTGCTACCATGAATGTGAATTAGTGTCCATGAGGTGCTTCCATCAAATGTACTTTCTTTCAGTACAGTCTAACATTTTCCCCTGCTTCGTCAGGTTCATTAGTATTAGCACAAGCTGCCACAGTAAACTGTTTTATTGTTTTAATGACATAACAAAATATGTTCTGGGTGGGGTTTTATACTTGTCAATGGCCTAAAAAATGGACGCGGTAGAGATGGGGTGATGAGGTCAATGGGTGCTGTGAACTGGGAAATACGTTTAAGGATTAAAAGTCTAATCTACTATTCAAGTCTCGAAATGAAAACTTTGAAAACCTCAGGATCCAGATGTGAGTGAATCGAAAGGCTGAGATGGGAATGCTACAACTCCTGCAGTGAGAATCATTAAGGGCGTATTCTCTTTCAGCACCAGGTTTGGTACACTTGCTGTGTCTGAAACAAGAAGGTCACCAGGCTAGGGTTACAGAGTGGAAGCTGCAAGTGTGTCAAGTATTGCTGGTTAAGACTACGTGTCACTGAGTGCTTCTCTCATCAGCCTCCGCAGTCTGCGCTAATTACCGCAGAACACGCGGCCAAGCCCTGCAGACTGGGGCCAAACACTCGGAAATACCAGCAACTGTGAAATGCCAGCCAGGGCTCATCTCCCTCCACAGCCGCAGACTCCATAAGCCCTCCCTTAAAACTTCAATTACTCCTAATATCAAATATCATTAGCATAATGTTGCCTTGTCTTATGGTAATGAGGCTTTACGATGACAATGAGGCTGCCTAAATGGCTGTCTGAGGGAAATGTTCTGTGCCCATAATTACACAGCAATAAGGGGAGAAAAATGTCCCCCTGATTGCTGGATAGAAAGCTGTGGGTTCGTTTCTACAGCATGGAGAGGTCTGAGGAAAAAGAGAATTGCCTTTTGTGTCTCTCTCTTTGAATAGGAAGGATTATCCTAGAGGTCGGTTTTTAATATTCTCTGAAGGCAAGAGCGGTGAAGGAAAGTGGGATTAGAGAGTAGTAATTGGCGGTGAACATTTCCACAGCATTACAGAGATACAGTTATGGCTGATTAGAACCTTTGGCGCAGTAATAAATATGATAGAAGGGAGGAAAGTGAGCTTCTTCACACCACACCACCCAGGTTGTTCACTCATCTTCTCCTGTGTGAAAACACGGGCCTCTAGAACACCGAGTAAATCAGCAAATTTAAATACATTAAAAAAAAGCAAAGGAAACAAAAGACGAGTGTGGAAAAAATCTCTGTGACACTGCGGATCTTCTCATCTCTTATCAAGCCCGGGGGCCAAGCTTTTTGAAGACAAAGCTGAATCCAGCTGCAGACAGCAGGAAAGACCCTAGAGATATGGAGGCTCCTCTGGAACTGATCCCAGGCTGGTCAGAGTGGAGCTTTCACAGCCTCTTCCCCTCTACCGCATTAGCCTGGTGCTTCTCCCTCGAGATAAAGCAAATAAAATGCTGCTTATGTACAGAGAGAGGTATTTGTCAGGGTTCCGGCAAGCTTTTCATGACTCTCAGCTCCTTAACTGGCATTTGAAGACTGAGCTGTGGATAAATGTCTGCTGCAGTTCATGACGGCAGTGCTTGGCCTACAGCAGCAAAGGTGAATTTATTCCTAACCAACTGCCTGATTTACGCCTGAAAATAAAATTCTGTCGCATTCCCTCTGGCATAAAACATCCCTGACATGTGAAGTACAGTAGACAGCGAAGCTCGGATAAAAATGAAAAACAGCTGTCATTTTACCATGCAGCATAATGCGCTAAATGAATCCTCATGCCGCAAAAACTAACAATGTGACAGGTGCTCCAGATGGTTCTTCATATGCTGCAAATACAAAACCTCCCACAGTAGAGGAGGCATACTTTATCAATTCAGACCATATGTGGAAGGAGTCTGCTTCACATTACCTCAGCTAGCCACCAGCCTGCAGACTCTGGACCTTTTCCAGCTCGGCTTGGATCTGAGGGATGTCCCCTTGAGGCCATGATTGACACCAGATGGAGACCTGGCGCGCTCCCCATTTCTAGTGCTACCCACAAGGGGCAAGGCAGGGTCGCTATAAGCCTGCGGCAGGAAAAGCCTTGCAAAAAGCCGCCGGCGCCCTGAGGATCCAGTAGGAAGCTGTGGTATGGAGCAAGCTATCAAAAAGTGGATTCAGCATGCCAGAGGATAACACCACACTGCTACTGTCCAGGGACACCAGGCTAATAGCTTAGGTTAGCTTAAAAAAAAAAGTGCTGGACTCTCAGAATAGATGTGCAAGCTATAGCATTGTAACTATAAGCAGTATAGGAGTGGAGACTGTACTGCAATCTGTAGTTCTTGGGTTTACATTGTCCCCTTATATCCCGAATTATGAAAGTTTACAATCGCATTGGTAGCATAATTATAATATATTTCTACCATTAGTCTGGATTAACCCACACTAGACCATCAACGTGGTGGAGACATAACAATAGCATGTAAATTAGCCAATTACATTGTTCTTTTTTATTCATTAAATGTTATTTTAACAGGAGTCCATCAATTGTTTTTGCACTAGGGCCCATAAAGCCATTGGTTCAACTGGGTAACACTGGTTTGCTGTGTCATTATGGAATTCAGTTAACATCAATGCTATCTTGTAGGTTCATGGTAGAGGCTGTGTGTGGGAACAAATCCAGGCAGCAGAGCACAGAGCATGTATTTCATTATGCGTACAGCTGTAGGTTTGGGCAGACACGGGAAGTGGAGGGGGGTTGTGGCTAATGGAGGAACAGTAGTTGTTATTAGTCTCAATCAGAGTGGTTCAGCGCCAAAGGCCAGTAGTCCATATTGCAGTAATTCAGCCAGGCATTTCTGCTGTACATTTGACATCAGGGTTTAACACCCTGCTGAGAGGGGCTTGTAGATAAGTCTCTCTAAGGCCCACTTAAGTGTGATGACTAACAGGGCAATGGACTAAATTCTTCAACTGACCCTTAGTCATCGGGGCACCTCCAGTCAGTGTTGTCATGTGGCCTTTCTCACTATGATAGACAAGGTTAACAGACAGAGATAAACGACAGACTGTGTGTCTTTGGAAACACCTTGTTTTTTGTTAAAAGCAAGTGCTTTTCACTGTTACACTTCAATTCTTTCTTGACCCCTGAAGGTTTGCAAGTGTTATCAACAAAAAAGATCAAATGTGTGAGGTTTGGGATCATTCCCAAGGCAGCACTTCCAGAGAAAAATGACAGGATCTAAACAGATTCTCATGGTTAATGAGTTCTTGCAAACCACTAAAGAAAACATGTGTTAAAAATGTTGTCCCCAAACTTTGACCAATTCTTTTGTTCAAGACGATCAAATGACTCTTCTACACCAGAACGGAACTATGAGTGTGGTGTTTTTCCATCCCTATTAGTTTTAACAGCCTGCAAAGTGAGCCCACTCTACCTGTAGCAGCAGATCTGAGAGCCCTGAGTACAGCTGCTGCTCATTAGGCCCCTCCAGGCTGCGACTGGAGGGAATTCTCTACCTAATGACTTATATGGCCAATTACTGACTACTTCAATGGAGAAAGAGAGAAAGGAGGAAACAGCAAATTATGACTATATTATGACTTATATTAAAAAAGCATTTGCAGAGATGTGGTTACATGTTCAAGGTATTCATTCTTCGAGAACTCTACGTTCCTTACTAGAGGAGGCGGACGGCAGGGCTCCAAAAGTGGCAATACCAGGTGAGTTCATGGTAAAAGGATATGTGCGCCTTGCCTTTGTTTGAGGATTACACCTCTTGTTAAGACTGAATTAGAGTCCGTGTTTCTGATGGCTGCCTTTTGTGCATGACATTGTCCTGATCTGAGTCAAACAGGAGATTCTACTCTTTATCTCTCAGCTTCAAATAGTTTCTTAATTAGGCTATTTGCTTGGCTCGCCTAGAAGACTTACCTGGAATGTTTGAAACATCTGCCAAAAAGTCACACTCATTATAGCTTGACTTCTAGCCACCGTGAATGAATCACCAGGAGGCACAAATGATCTCTAAAGCACTTCGGCATTGTTCCTGTATTATTCATCATTTCTTTGCCCATGAGGCATACGTTGAGTTGCTGTAGGAATCTCCGATAAACAGTCCTTTCATTCGCTCTCTTGCCCTCTCGCTGTCATCTCAGATCATTGAAAGTCAATAGCAGCGTCTTAATGAGAGTGCCTCCCTCACAGCCAATTTCCCTAATCAAAGTTCATCTGAGCATGCTCCAGAAGAGTGACTAAGCCAGCACATAAACACTGACTCACCCAGCCAGCCGTTTCCGACCTTCAATCACACGCTCTTATCAGAGCAGCCTTTCATACACTGCACCAAGCAAACATAGCAGGCCTGAGGAATCTGAAGGAAAAGCCCTGTCCGCTTAGCCGGTGATAACGCTGGATGGGAATGAGTATGGGAGGTGTGGGGGGGGGTATAATTATAAACTCACTGACCTGTCCTAGCTATGTTTCTGTCCAAAATAAACTGTGGAAATAGGCAGCGCTTTAATCAGCTTGGTTTCGGCAAAGTGACCTTTAACAAATTCAGGGAGTTCGGAGGGTAAGAGAATATTAATTACACTGGGTCTTATTTCTCATTGGCCACAGATGACGCCAAGCACCTTAAGGTCAAATAGCAGAGTAAATTAAATTACTTCTAATTAGCGTGAGGGATCATACCTCAGTTTTCTGATTCCTGTACGAAACTTTTTAAATGCATTACTTTTCATTACGAACCAGAAGTGGGTGCAGCTTAAACTAGAAATGAATGTGTGGTAGAAGTGAGTGAATTTACCGAAAGTGATTTACAGATTAAGAAGTGCTGATGTTAACAGGATGCTTACAGAAGGCAAATTAGACAGCCAATCACAAGGTTAGATCTTGCATCAAACATGCTAAGACTGTTGGCTATTGGCTAAGACTGACCGATTAGGTATTGAAATTCAGTATGGAATGAATTCACATACACACTACGTATTTAACAAAAAAATTTTTTTTTCTATTGTAATACATTGGAGTATCAACTAAAAAAAATCCACCTCAATCAAATATTGTTCCCATTTCTTGTGATATTTAGTTTTATTTATTTGTACATGCCTTGCAGCACTTTGCATAAAAACACTTCATGGAACCGCATTCCTCACTTCCTTTACCTGCCTCACCCTTACAAGAGTCAGCGTACCCTGACACAGCACAGAAGCTCAGTTTATTCTGCACAGTGCACTGAGAGCTAAGCTGTGACACAAACACACACCTAGACAATGTGCAGAAGTTCACAAATGCAGCAGGGACCAGTACTGCCTGTCTGCCTACACAGCAATAAGCTGTACTTTTCTGTAATCCCACTGTGAATATCCCACCAGCTTTGACAATTCAGCCCACTGCTCTGCGGAGAGCAGAACCGGAGGAAAAATAAGTGGATATAAAAGTAGCAGCAAAGCAGGCACTCCATTCTGAAGGCCATGGACCAGGCAAGGTACAGACAGTTTAACCTATGTACTAAGAAGGAAATGAGACATGAAATGAAGATTTCCTCATCTGAAAAACCCACTGTATTCTGAATGTGTAGAATTAATAAGCGTTAATCTCTACCCACCAAACTCATGCTATATAGTGTATATAACACAAAGTTGTCTGATTTTATATACACTATATAGCATGAGTTCATCATCATTATTGAGTTCAGGTGCTTCCGCCACACCCATTTCTACCAGGTATATAAAATCAAGCACACATGCAATCACTCTAGACAAACACTGGCAGTAGAAGAGTTCAGCGGCTAAAAGTGACACATTTCGCCTCTGATGGATCTGACCGGTCAACAAAAAAGTGCTTTTACTGTGAAATGGAAGCGTCTAGGAGCAGCTTAACTACTGAGCTACAAAGTGGTAGACCACACAAACTGTAGATAGATAGAGATAATATTAAAATAATACTTCTGTAAATGTTAAGAATCTCCTTAAAGTTCCAAGAACCCCCAGACAAGGTACAGATTCTATTCCAAGCAAATGTTTCTCCTATAAATGTACATCCAAAAATCATTTAGGAATTTGGATTTTCATGACCCCATGCCTAGTAAGCTACGATGACTGATATGATAGCATTTCAATATTATATTCTTATGAGACATCACCGTTGGCATATAAAACCAAATGCCCTAAGCCTGCTTTTTTTGTCATGCTCTGTGCCCTTCGTTTCTTTCTCTTCTTTTCTATCTCTCTCACACACATTCTGTAACCACATCCTCTAATCACAGGAGTTCTTCTTTTGAAGAACAGAAGTTTACTTTTGCGTATGGCCTATCCATTGGAACAGGTATGAGGGAGAGAGATAGAAAGAAGTGTGTGTGTGAGTGGTGGGGTGTTAGGGGGAGGTAGATGTGGGGGAGGGAATCTCTGAAACACACCCTAAACCACAGTGAGGCATTCCCCCACCACTTCTCTTTCAGAGTTCAGAGCTCAGACGTTTCTCCTTTAAATCACCCCTCTTTTGTCTTCCTTCCATTTTTCTCTCAATATTTCCTCAAAACACCTGTGTCCACACCATAACATTCTGCAAAGCCTTTCGTGATGCAGGTACCAATTAATGTAGACGCCCCCACCCTCAGCACCACCGCAACTCCATTTAGCTACCTCTGTTTGAACCTACAACAAAAAGCCTCCAGACATGCTAGTTAGGCAGAGACTTAAAACCCATGTCAGTAAAAGCCAAAATAACACTATCCTTCGTTTTAAACTGTTTACATTCTTAAAAATCAAGGTGCCAAAAAGAGTTCTTTGGAATGATGCTATATAGGTTTTTTTGTAAACACAATGGGCAAATGTGCAAATTTATAGGACCTCCACATCATTTAAAGGTTCTACATGAAAGTACTAAGTTCTAGAACAGATTGTCCAAGCTAGAAACCATTTCAGAACCAGTAATCTGGAGTGTTGCAGCTTGAATAACTCATCGGAGTCAGATTAGTGAGGAACCTGCACAAAACCCATCATATTTCCCGAAGATCTTTTTTGGTTAAAGTGCGGAATGCACATTTTCTGAGCCTGCACTCTGTAACCAGGCCCTTCAGACTCCCCACAGAGGGTCCTCCATTCAGCAGGATTAACCCCTGCTGTAGTTTTTTCTCTCTACTTTCTTTTTCCTCTGATTGGAGTTGTGTTGTTAACAGGAATATCCACTGAAGTCCGCAGAGGCCAGTACAAGAACAGAAGATCGTATAGAATTTATCCACCGTAAACATTTTAGCAAACACTGGTTACCTGGTAAACACTTTAGAGATGCTTTAAAGGCATAGAGTAAAGAATAAATAAGCGATAAATTCGTACATTAAAGTAACATTTAAACTTCACTTTGTATAGCTGACAATTAGGCGTTTTAGATGATGGACTTCGGAGAAGACTTGAGGCTGGCTAGGCTTAACTTTGTCGCTAGGAGAACTTCTCCATCGCAGTCACTGGGAATGATTCACTGAGGAATTATTTCACTCTTTAGTGTGTTTTACTCTGCCTCGTTTGCAGATGCTCAGTTCCGGGTTTGGCAGGCTCTGGTCACCTTTAGCTTATAGATTTGATGCATTAGAGTCAGATCAGATTTGGACAGAATTTTGTCTGGCTATTTTTGGACCAACATTTCAGGCCTAAATTTACACACTATCCACTATCACAGAAAACAAGAACGGAAAAGAAGGATAGAAATATCCGAAAGCTAACAGAGCGCCTGAATACCCTAATAAATGGGTTCTTTATATTTCCTTGCTAACTGGTGCTTTAGCACATTAGAACTGGGCTGTTTAGAATAACAACAGCCTTGACGACCATCTGCCCTGTAGTAAAAAAAAAACTGATCTACAGACAAATGCCGAGTTGAGGAAGAGGTTCTATTATGTCCAGGTCCTGACAAGACATTAAAGGGTGTTCATTTCAAAGGAGCTTCCCCCCTTCCTGGTAGGACGAAGACAATACCTGGGTGGAGCTGTAAGGTCGAAAGGTGAACTCAGAGGTCAGACCGAGTGGTAATGGAGCGAAGCAAAGTCCCGCAAACACCACCACACCTAGAGAGGACTGTGATTTGTTCAAGGTGGGGCCTGACTCTGGAACAACGCTGCTATAGCTTGCTGCCAAGTGGCATGTATAGGAGAATGAATGACAAAAGACACATCAGCTACAAAGCAATGAAATCAAACACCCATCAATTCATCAATAAACTTGTACATCCATCTGTTGATACTGAAGGGGAACATGCTCAGTATTCAGTCCTTCTCATCTGACTACATTAAACAGTCATCTTGTTAACTTGGATAAAACCCCAGATTAACCTCATACTTTCTCCCCGCGTTTCTCTAAGACCAATTTACCCTCATCAGCTGCAGACATTTCATTACTTAAGTGCCAATTTCTTAGAAAGAAAAGGTGCTGATTATCTGCATATTAATGCAAACCCTTGGTTGTCAGTCCAGGCACGTTTTTAGGAAAATTAAATAAAGGGATCTTGCTTGTGTCTCCATTTGAGGTTGTACAAATATCTATGGAAAACATGTATTCCGGGGAACAATCAATTTACTTTTATGTCCACTTAGAAGAATGATATTGTTCTCTTTCTCTGGGGTTTTGCCAGGCTTCTGGAAGCGCCATTTTGCAGGAGCAGCGATCTTTTTGTCCTGCAGATGTCAGAGTAATCAGATTACTGCAAACTGATAAGGGCACTCATCTCAGAGTCACTGTCATGGCAGCCTCTGAGGAGCCTCTCTGAAAGAAAGCTTTTAACAGCAGAGGATCGAACAGTACAAGGCTCAGGAGTTTTTTTGGCCCATCTGTCAAGCTTTGACACAGCATAGATGAGAGTTCTTTCAATAGTCTCTTCCTAAAGCTCACATGTCAGGAGGAAGGGCCTGATGTCTTTCTTTTGAGTAGTTAACCAGAGATTAGAAGAGGTGAGGTCCAATACATCAAGTGCTTTGATGATGTGCAGATAAATACATGGAGAGGATTCAAAGGCATTTCTTGTCTCTATCGCACTCTTTCTCTTCCTTTTCTCACCCCCATTCTTTCGTCTCCCGCGCTATCTTTACAAAACCACATTCACTGTCCATATCAAGCAATAATGATGTCATTTAAAAGCCCAAAATAAAAGTCACTCATATCCAGCCCACTCGCAAACTGCCATGTCCATAAATCCTAGCGTCTTCCAGCCAAGTTCACCCAGTCCACCTCAAAGGGAGGAAAGAAGCCAGCTTCTTCAAGGTTGATTACACATAATATGAAAAATAGAGCCCCTAGACCTAGCTTTGAGCACTTATTGCATGAGCTGGAAGTTAATAGTCACTGAAAAATGGCCTGGCCTTCACAATCCTGAAGCTAATACAGTACACACAGTACTTCCAAGCATTCGTAATGGTACTGACAGTATAGCTATACTCCTCGTGAAATCACCTAGGCTAGCACACACCAAAAATTCGATTATTTGTTTATTGTACATTTATCCCTTTGCATTTGGTTAGCTGAACTTTGGCATATTATGTAAGCAAAACCAAAATAATTTCCATGACACTTTTGTTTTCACACCAGAATAAACTGGGTTGAGTTAATGTATTTTACACATGCTAAAATTGCCATGTCACCTGCAGGCAAGAGGCAAAAATTTGACTCAAAGAGTAAAACTGCACTGTTGCTCTGTTGTATAAGCTGTACATTCACAAAATATAGGAGCATACAGCAAGCAGGGCAGTCAGAATACCAGAATTTTAATACTGATTTTAAATGTAGTACAATGCCTGACATTAAACAAAACTATGGGTAAAAAATGCCCATCTCTGTCTGAAAATTAAATCTTCTTTGGACTGAACCCAGAAAAGTGTTCAACTTAATTGGCATGTCTTTTTATTCAACATCGAGCAATACGTAACACTCAAATGGAGGCAAAACAAACATCGAATTGTTTGCCAAATTGGTGTATTGAAAAAGAAGTGAACTTTTGATACTTTGTCCAACTCTAATTGCAATCACATTGGCTGCATTCCCAGGATGTACTGTGGGAAGACTGATCAGGGTACAGATATGCTAAATTGCTAAGTCTTGGTGAGCTGCTGTAAATGTAGCTGTACGGTCCTATGGCAAACAGTGAGGACCACTGAGCAAGAGGCATTGAGCCCCTCCCAGCTCCACCTTGCTCAGCAGTTAAGGGGGGAAGGGTGAGTGTCACTTGGAATCTTTTGTCCCCAGCTCCCCTGGGGGAGTCAAGAGAAAACACAGCTGGAGGTGAACCAAGCAGAGACAAAAAGTTGATATTTACCAAGAGGTGGCTTTAATGGTGTAACTTGCTCAGATGTAAGAAAGACGGACACCGAAAAGAGCAAACGGCAGGTGCCAGGCCTACACTAAACACAAATGTGAGCTTCTGAGCACACTACATGTTGGATCTCATTGTATTGTACTGATCGGTGTACTCAGTGCAAGGTATTTAATCCTGCATGTCCTTAGTTGACTAGCTCAACAGCTTTTTTTTCACATCATTAGAAAAATGATGTCTAAATCTAATCCTAATGTCTAGTGGCTTATCAGGATTACATTCCTGAGAGTGGCAGTAAAAGCCAATGAAAATATGAACCCCGCTGGTCAAACATTCTCTCCAAGAATGACTAAATCCTTGAGTTCACCATCAGCTCGGCAAACAGAAATTATATTCGAGCCAAATTTGCACATGCTTCTCAATGAAACGCGTCAGACCATGTCAGCACCTTCAGACAGGCTCAAGCTCGAGGAATCTCTCAAATGAGGGTTAAACAAACACAAACAGAGGGACATTTGCGAGGCATCCTAATGGCATTCCCAGATGAAGCTGGAGCCGGCACAGGACAAAGCCAGCGGAAAGCCTGGCTAAGGGAGAGAGGCACCAGACTAAGTGCTCCACTGCTGTGTGTACTACTCTGTCCGTGTTCACACACCAAACGTTGAGCAACAGTGCAGCTTTCACATCAAAGGACCGGCTGTTTGTGCATGCAGGCATTTACAGCCCCTCTCTGTACACAGGGCTAAGCCAGTCTTTATTAGCCGAGAGTGCTCTCTCAATGGGGAAAGAGGCAGGTAGACGTGACTGAAAACCATAGACTGAGGGCCACCTTATCTGGCACTGCTGCAATGCAGTTATGTTTTAAGATGAAAGGTTTTCATTATTTCTGAGGCTTCTGCTTGATATGTGGTATCTTGAAAGCCAGTAAATCTGAAATAACTAACAGAAAGCACCACAATTTACGGGAAAGGAGATTTGCAGAAAACAGTTTGTAGAGAAATCAGAACAGCAAGAAAATATCAAACAATGTCTCCTCAAGTATGACAGCGCTTTTGACAAGATTCATTAGAATTCTTTAACCCTTAGCATCCCACTGACGATACATTCTGTGACTCCAGTTTTGTCCCCTTCGGACACAAGCATGTTGGGTTTAGTAAAATAGAGTTTTCTAGCTTGGAGAAATCCCATTTTGTAAAAAGGACAGTGTATTTAAATTGGTTTGAGACAAAAGGGTTAAACAGGCTTACTGTCTTTTATCTATAGGCACCACAGTCACTGTCAAATATTTCACGCATGCAAAGTAACAAGACAAAACTTTGGCAACGACGATTCTGGGCAATGTGACTTTTGGGCCATGATCTGGAGTGGAATAGCTTCACCCCATTAAAGAGGAAATCTCCATGAATAATCAGCAGACATGTGGCCTCATCTTTTTGACCCAGAGAACTCTGGAAGGAAAGAGGGGCTCTCTGGGCTCCATTATCTTCCTCAAATTAATCCACAGTCCCTCCCGGAAGAGCCGCGTTCCAGCTCCAGGGCCCTGGAGCCGGGTCCGGCTGACCCCATTACGGATCAGAGTCAACTGGACAAGTCATACTGACAACCCGTTTCCAGGAACGTCATGCCTGGCAGCACGTAACAGGATGGAATAGAACAGTGCGTGCGGGTATGTGTGAGTGAGTGAAAGGCTGTTAGGATGCCTGTCTCTGCTGCTTTTAAGTTTTAAGTGTGTTATACTTTAGTGGCTCTACACTCATTCTGAATAGCTCAGCAGAAAGCAAGCCTTGTTTGTCCTGCCCACTCTCTGCTCCTGGCTGGGCAGCACAGGGTGTCGGGGCAGCAGGACAGAGAACAGGAAAGGATTGTGCTGCTGCTGTGCTCCCTCTCCCACAGCCCAGCAAAACTCGCTTTTACGCTTTGATGAACGGGCCACAACAATACGGCGATTCTTCTGAGGCACCACAGCTCCCTTCTCCTTAATCCTGTCACACAACCCTCCTCCTTTAGTGAACTTGGGGTTCCAGTGCCGGGGGGCCAGTGCTAATCTCCGCCTGCCCCTAGCCTGCCACCGGCAGCTCCCAGCACTGTCACTCCCTCATCCAGCGGGACCCGGAACAGCCCAGCAAAGCCGCCATCCTGCTGACAACTCATAGAGTCAAGTAAGATTAGAGTCGCAGTTGACTTTCAAGAGGCTTTGTGAAAAAGTAAGGGGTGTAGGCGTTAACCCTTAAAAGTCAAGAGCTATTTTCTCTGCCACATTATACCACGTAATTCACTCACAGTTACACAATTTATTAACTACTAAGACAATGAGTTACAGTTACATTGGATTTATAGTCTGTTTTATGAGGTTTGAGTCTGCACCACATAAATGATGACAGCAATGATGACAGGACAGCGTTCAGAACAACTTTTCATAAACTCCTAATTAAATATCTCTTCATCTACTAATGAAGACAAAAGTACAAAACACAGAGGTGCACACCTTAGAAACTACCGTCCTGAAGTACCAGCCAGTAAAACTGCTTCAAATGTTGCGAGTACACATGTGAACAATGTGTGAAGCATGAATGGCTACTGTTGCAACAAACCGGCCTCACTATAAGAAGGTTTCTAAGAAATTAAACAGATATTAAATACTAATATTAAATACAATTATTAATGTACAAATAAATGTCTTTGTAGCTGTAGCTTTTATAGATAAGGCAGTTCAGTCGTACAGTGCACAAAACAGTGCTTGAAGTAAATGCTGTTATATCATTCTTTTGTGCATTAGTGAATGGTGTTTTTGTCATTTTATGTTTGCTAGAAGTATTTTTGCCAAAGGGGGAGATTACCAAAGGAGTTTGGTGCCACATCCAGTGAGAGGAACTGCTTCAATTTAAAATTCATCACTGTGATATCCAACAGCCTCACATTTATAGCTGTTTCATGCAGCCATAAATACTTCTAAGGCTTTTGCTTAAAACGCTGTTTCGTCACACTCCAAACAACAACATAATGTAGTGAATAATGAATAATGTAGTAATGTAATGAAGCCCAGTGGAAGAATCGGTTTTAATTCCAGTATTTTACGCAGCACAGATTCCCAGATTATTAGAGAGAGCTGTGCTGATTCACTCAGCCCCAGAGATTTAGAGAAACTACTCCCACACTTTACCCTATGTTACCTTAGATCATGGCTCTTAGTATCATCCCATCACATCTCTGAGCTCAGCCTTATTAAACAAAGGGGAAACTAAACTCCCTCTGAATATCAATTGAACCCTAAGTGCAGTATAAAGCTGTCCTTTTTTAAGGGAACCATGTTTTCAAACAGTCCAGCCCAAGTGACCGATGAGGAATATCTGATTTGCAAGGCAGATCTGATTTCTTTTTTTTTTTTGTCATGGGTCGAGGCGGCCTAAAGCAAGCAAATCCAAACCACAACACCTGTGAGTGACTGCGAGTAATCCAGCGAGTGTAAACTAACTGCATTCGCTTGAGAGAAGCTGTGCAGTGTGCTGCTGCATGATGGTGGCGTTTAGTCAGGGGGCATGTAAGACAGCCCATTTAGAGAGATCATTTTTCATTTGAATAACACCCTGCATGGGAACAGATGGAGTGGGCCATGGCAAGCCTGGCCTGAATGAATGGAGGGATGAACAGACGAAGGGAGAGAGTGAGGAGGAGTTGATTATGTGTGGGCATTGAGAGCAGATATGAAGTCCGGGCCCCTACTCAGAGCACTCTACTGTAGAGAAGAGGTTGCAGCTCAAGACCTGAGTCAATTATTCTTTTCTCTAGCGGGGCATCAATGTTCTGGCAGAGATCACAGCTAAAAAGAGTGAAGACATGGGGGACAGGCAGAGATAGAGAGACAGGAAGGAGAGAGGGGGATCTGGGTAAGTGAAAGGGGAGATCACTTGAACTTGCTCTATTGTCTCCATGTAAATACGCCCTGATCAAGATTCCAGCAGCATTCTGCCATCTATTTCAATCTGTGCAGACATGGCCAAGTGAGGAGAGAACACAGGAGGGAGGAGGATGGAGTCGGGGGTTCGACAGGGGAGAAGTGGGCTTTAGAGGGAAACTGCATACATATACCCACAGGCAAATGCTCCAGGCGCTTTAAAAGATGGCCCATGGACAAAAAAGAGCATCTCATTAACCCATTTAGCTCTCACAGCAAGCGAAAATCATGCACTCACTGGGGATACCAGACATCTTATTGCAGAATTAAACAGGTTAATTTAAAAAGGTGTCATAATTACATTCATGTTTATCTTTACACTCAGTAGCAACTGCTGAACATGGATATTAGCACATATTTAATTCAGCTATAGTCATCATCAATGACAGCAAAAGCTAATTTGACTTAAAGCAGAGAAAAGCTTTCAGCTGATACATGCTCCCATTCACATACACACAAATATATGGCTGAAACATGAACGGTAAACAAGTAATTGTGAGACAAAATATGGAATTGTTTAGGTACATCTGAAAAGTAGATGTACCCTGACGCACCAATGTGAGCACCTGCTCATTGACACTGACACTGTGCAGCTGCACTCTGAAGAATACTGCCCCAGTCTAGGCATGGAAGCTGCTGAAAAATGTCCCTCCTGCCCTGCTGTCCAGTCCCTCACACCCCTCCCCCATGAGGTCAACCTGTGGTCCTTCAGCCTGGCTGTCTGTCTCACATTGTGACCATGCACCCAGCACATTCTCCCTGCCTCTTTGAGAACAAAAAGCCAGAGAGAGGGAAAGAGGTGCAAAGGAAATGGGAGGAAAGAGCTGGCGTACAGATGGCTTGTGAAAAAGCAGGCTGAGAGAGTGCTGCTGAACATGAACATTTATGAGGAGAAACAATAAGAAAAACCAAAGGCAGGCGATGTATGACATTGGGATTATAGATCAATCCAAACTGAAATTTCCCTCCATATTGAATCATCTCCCCTTTGTGTGTCTTCCCTCTAAAAAAGACAAGAGCTCATTTACATTTACATTTAAGGAATTTATAGAATGGGAGCATGCGCTCACCTGCCCTGGACGTGACCCACACAGCCATGTCCGCTACCCCGGGTACACACACACTCTCACACGTATGGACATCCATAACATCAGCGTGGAGCAACCTGTATCTACCTGACCCAGAGCTCACAGATATCAGGGGAATTCCAGAGGCATTCCAACTGGATTTCCACTCACCCCACACATCATAAACCCATACTTAACGGTTTTATTGTTAAGCTTTGCCTCAGCAGAGCTCACAAACTTTTCACAACAGGCAACAGAAAAGTTGAAAAGCATACGTAAGGGGCAGAAATGCAATCGCTAGTTACACTCCCCAACCATTGTTTTGTCTGGGAAAGCTAAGGAAATCACCAACCTTTATCAAAATACACCATTAATGTAAATATTTGTTGAGCACTAACAAAGCAGACATAACATTACGAACTCCTCATCGTCCCGATCAATGCATGTACATGCACTCTATCTCCGGTATCAGGAGAGTAAAGAACAGGTCTTTGAATATTGGCAAAATGCCAAGAATGACCTAAAATAACGTCCTTTGGGAACCCTATCTTTTATAGACTCTTAAGTATAATTTACAAATTCCAAGGTACCAATTATACTGATGATAAATACCAAGATAATTGAGCTAAACTACACTGAAATATCTCAAAAGTACAACTTGATTCTTTAAGGTAAAACGGTCATAAATACAGGAGGGCTAATTTATATATTTATATGAAGACCAATTTCATGATTATCAATAACAAACAACATACTGTGAAGCCTTTCTATCCCGCTATTAAATAGCTCTGAGGGGAGCGTACAAGAGGGGTCTTGACGAGTGTTTGGACCAAAGTCTTTCTCTCTCAGCTTCCATCTCTGTCTTTCTCTAAGAGTGCTCCAATCTCTCTAGCCTTAAGTGGTCCCATGAGTGCACCACTTTTTTCCCTCTGGTTCAGATTTATGATTTTGCCTCTTAAAAGTGTCTATCAGTGCAGATACTACAGGCCCTCCAACAAAGTTCAGCATGAGATATTTCTCTTCCTCCAAAACGGCTGAGACAGCCATATTGCTGCGCATGCTGACCGAAACATGTGTGAAAAAGGCTTCAACTTTAACTCTGAAAGATGCAGGACTGCAGTAAGTATAAGAGAACCTCTGACAGCGAGCCTTTGAAGGAGGATGGTCCCCCCTGGGCTACTGTCTTCTGGATGGTTTGCTTCCATGTGGAAACGCTGGGGGCCTGCTTGCGGCAGCCATTCGATACGCTCAACACTTTCCTCAAATTCTTTATTGAGGAGACACAAAGCAGGAAAGATGATAGCCGGCACTGTTCCATGCGGTCACCCTCTGCATCTGAAATAATAAACACATCTGCCTGAGCTCTGTGAAAGAGTGAGAGAGAGACAGAGAGAGGAAGAGTGAATGTGTGTGTTTCATAGCCAAGTCTGTCGGCGTGTGGCCTGTGTGTCTATAAAAACACTGCAAGATCGAATCCTCTTTGACGTCCCTGTGGGGAGAGGAGGGAAAGAGATAAGGGAATATATCCCACCTGTAAAACCCACTTCCTTCCCAGCTGTCCCAGAGCCAAGTAAAGAAAGCCAAAGTACACTGGAGAAAAGAGTCGGTCAATGGGGCCTCCCTCTGCTCTCCCAATGACTTCATCCTAGTATGGATAATACAAGCCTGAACTCAAAGCACAAACCCTGGCCCTGTTCCCTTATTCCTGCTCCGTCATTTTATTACTTCTTTACCCCCTTTTCCTTTTGGAAAGGTCAGTGAATTCCTTATGACCTGACAGAGGCTAAGGAACTGTTGATGTGTTTAAAATAGAAAATCCTCCATTATTCTTTAATATATAGAACCCTAGAGTTATTATGGCCATATTAACATTAAATGTGACTACGGCACCAATATGGGAATTGTGGGTTGATATTAATATCCAGTATTCTGAATGTACACATCAGCTGATACGGAAAAAGTGACCTTTGTAAAATGTAGAAATGAGGACCCTGCCCAAATGTTCGACTCCCTTAAAAAAACAATCAATTCATTGCCAAGTATCATGGCATATTGGTCAAATCCAAATGTTGCTGATCCCAATAATTAGTTTAAGCACTCCAATATTAAGCATACCAATATTACTCTATTATCATTGTGCATCCCTATAGTATATACTGTCTAATAGTCATTGCTTTACTTGATCACACCATTAATGTTTCAGCATCTACACAACCTTTCCCAACAATTTCTACACAAAGGCAGCTGTCCTGTATTGTGCCTCACTGAAAAAGCAGACCAGGCTGAAACACTCCTAACACCCTCGACCCAAACAGGCAGAGCTACAGAGTGAATAAGTGGACAAATTTAAATGTACTGGTCTTTGTGATGTCACAAAAACTGTGTATTCAAAACAGGCTATTTCCGGAGCTTCAGTTCCAATTAGGGACCATAAGGACTGAGGAACAAAGATATTTCTATACTACAGTAAAGTCTTTTATTTAAAAGTCAGATTAGTATGTTTTTCCACGAAATGGGTCCTTTAAATATAATGTAACAAGAGATATCTTGCCATGGAGGACCAGGAAGGTCAGCAAGATCTCTACTTCCTATTGATGTCCTACAATCACTGATCTTGTTATATGTCTTCACATGGTACACATAGTTCAGTAGTCTCTGTATGAACGCTAACCATGCTACAAATGAACAGCAGCCAGGAAGCAGTGAGCAACCAGCTCAGTTCAAAGGCCATCTTCGGCACAAAGCCTGTTGTACTTCTAGTCTACACCATTCCCACATGTTCCACTCCATAATAACAGGGTAGTAATGAGTGCCTTCCTCTCCACACACCGCTGTTCAACACACACTGACAGCTCGAC
This sequence comes from Brachyalestes nurse, assembly GCA_037974405.1. Taxonomy (NCBI): domain Eukaryota; kingdom Metazoa; phylum Chordata; class Actinopteri; order Characiformes; family Alestidae; genus Brachyalestes; species Brachyalestes nurse. The sequence goes on along the minus strand of JBBPCY010000136.1, from coordinate 25,569,384 downwards.
ACAGTAGGCAGTAATTCCCACTGTGCTCATCTGTAGGTCTGTGTGGGTAAGAAAACACAGAGAGAGAGAGTAGAGGAAGGGTCAAGAGAAGATTATCAGTCTAGCGTCATTTGTAAAAAATAAATAAAAGGGGGGGGGAAACTCAAAAAGCCTTCTGCCTCTGAGTTTGAGTGTGTGTGTGTGTGTGTGTGTGTGTGTGTGTGTGTGTGTGACGAAGTCTTTGAGATGCCCTGAGCCAGATATCTATGTTTGCCTCTGAAAGCCAGCACTTCCTTGCCATTGTTAGTTAAAACAACAGGATTGCTGGGTGACTTCGAGCCAGACAAATCTCTTGGCTCAGTGAAGCTGCTGCACAGGAGTAGAGCAGACAAGAGCGGAGCAAAGCATAACAGCAGTCCTGCACATTCCTTTGAGAGACAGAGACTTGCTACTGAAGAATCTGCACTGCCATCATTTCCGTTTAACCCTGATCTCTAACGTACTTTCACTGGAACACACACCGCACCTTCCAACTAACCTTATTTAGTGTATGAAATCTTGATCTGAGAACACCAACTCAAGATACCTGTCAATGAGCACTATACGGACCCCTAAACTCATTACGATCTGTGGAAAAAAGCAGCTACTGTTGCTATTTTTCCTACTCATCTCCATTATTAAGGCCACGTCTCACTGCAGCCCTTGCATTTATCTAAAGAATTAATTCTGTTTTAATTCTGTTTTCATATGTGTGTGTCACAAACGTCCCCTCTGTGCAAGAAAACACATTTCACATAAAAATATCGCCATACACTGAACAAAAAAGGCAACATTTCACATGGTAACAGAAAACACTGTAATACAGCTGTAAAACTGATCCATCTAATATGCACACATCATCACCACTCTGTCCACAATGTACTGCAGATGATAGATTTGATAGGGCTCTGATTTTCTAAGATAGTCTTCCTGCAGGTGGGTCCCCGGGTTGCTCTCTTATAAAGGGTCGTTGTTTGTGTTACATAATACAAAACAGAACACTCTGCCAAGGCCGCATGTCAGGTCCTCGGAAAAGAGTCCATAGAGCAAATAGTGAATGATGTGAATGTCTGGAAGTTGGCAAGCAAAACATATATGTGAATGATGTAACATGACAGGGAAAACATATATTTGTAGTTAAACCCTGTCTAGAACGCTACACTCGAAAAACTTAAACTCATACAATAGAGAAAGTCAAGAAATACTGTACTGTTTACTTTATTGTATATTGTACTGGACTCTTTATACAACATGTAGTAGCTTCTTTCATCTATAGGCATTGCTATAAACTTTGCGGAGTCAGGTGTATGTGCAGTTTTATGGCAACAGTTGATTCCAGTACTCAAATAACATCCAGAATGTAGCCTGTATTTCTTGCCTGTGTTTGAAGGATCCTTCTGATTGGCAAACCCTTCGAGACATAGTGGTCCACAAATGCAGCACCTGGGCCGCAATCTAGCTTTTGGAACACAGCTATAGAATCTCTGCTCTGTAACTATTATCTGTAACTCAGTACAGTAGGACGATCTGCAGTGATTGATTTTCATTGCATTTTGATGCTTGTCAATTTGTCAAAACTTTTATCAGGAACAATAACCAAAATAATCTGCCTTCATTAACTATTTACAAATTACTTCTTTACTAAGGTGATCGATAACGGCAGCACTAGTAACAACTATGAAATTAACATGTAAGTTTAATAGTTATAATAAAAGAGGGAAGAGACTCTAGACCCACCATCAGGGCCAGAGAAGGCGTTCAGTTCTGCACAGGCTGATAAAACTTATCAGACCATCTAAGCAGGTATGGACATAACAGTTTCCTCTGGCTCTGGGTGGAATTGAAGGCTTATGGGTGGAGTTTAGCTGAAGTGGGTCAGGTTGCTGCCGTGGAGGCCTCAGTGCTGCACCTGGTGGTTATTGCACCGGTGGTTTTACAGCCTAGATTCCAGCGTAATTACAGGTATGCTGGGCCAAGCTCAGTGGCATAGAGGACTATGGGAACAGTAGGGGCAGATTGACTCTGCCCCAGTGCAGCACACATACAGACAATGAGAAACAATGCATCACAGGCTGACAGAGAGATACAAGTGAGGGTAATGGCCTAACAGCAAGGTCAGCATCGATCAGGAGATCAGGTCACCACAACATTTTAGAATATATATGTTTTGCTACACAGGTATACAGGTATTGAATACTTATACAGAAATCACAAATCAGTTTGTCTGATGCTAATTCCAGAAAGGAAAAGCTTTAGGGGTAACAATGCATCGAAACATTGTGATGTGTGGCAGTGCATTGTGGAAAATGGACACTCTATTGACTATATCTGATGTAACTGCACTGCTTAAACAATCAATACCAATCAACAGCCCTGTCCAGCACAGTGAACTTATAGCATCCCTACCGCTTCATTGAGTCTCACTGGCAGATTATGTAACAATGTGGATACAGTCATAATTTGTAACTGTTTTGTATAACATATCATGCGAATACTGAATTGTGAACCCAGTATCCTGAACTGAATCAAATCATGGGCTGGATGTATCGTTATCTTATAGGAAAATACCACGCAACGCTAGCACCAATATTTAATGATTCGTTTTGCACAGACACCAACAGTTATTTCACATTAGAAAAAAATATTCATTCGTGAGGATGGAATGGCTTCATAGTGAGCCAAGCTGACAGTTACTTTCGCAAGACCTTTGAGGGCTCACTGACAGGAGTCCTCAGAGGGGAAACCAGGACACAATGCATCAGGGACCGAAGGAAGCAATCTAGACAAGAAAGAGCCACAAGAAGCTCACATCCCTCTGCAACCGTCTCCGGGAGCATAGGACCCCCTACCAGCCAACGACATCAACATCCTGCAGATATGAAAATCTGGAAAAGCTCACGTCCAGCAGATAGGACACGCTGACACACACTTAACACGAGTACAAAAGCTGAACGCAGAGCAGAGGATTCAACAAGTCCGCCCTCACAGATCGAGAACAGTGCTGTGTCCATTAAAGCATAATCCTCACTCCCTCAAGCCTCCCATCCTTATTTCAAACAATTCATTCATGTGCAGCTAGTGTTGACCTAAACCTTACGTAATACCTGAAGTATATTGGCTCTGGCTGTGCTGGAACATGCGAACATCCTACGGCTGCGTTTGAAACAGCTGTTTTAAATGAAGCTTAGCAGTTCGTGGCCTGGAACTGACAGGAGGTATGATCCTGGAAAGGGGTATAAAATTTTTTGCCAAAATTGAAAGCAGAGGATTTCAACCTTGAAGCGACAGAACAACTATTTTGATTCCATGCACGCTCTCCTTTGTTGAATAAAATACTTCCAATGTCAACAACGAACAAAAGCAGCAGCAGTTTAGTTGAAAATTCTCAAAAAAGTGGGACAGAGGACTTATTGTGGGAAACACTGTCAAGTTTTCTATGCACTGCTTGCCAGTATGTCCATCTAGACTTTAGAGGGTCATTGTAAATCTATCAGAATTATAAAATGTAAAATTGAGCCTAACAGTGACTTTAAAATTGCAACAATTTGCTTTTCACTGTTACACTGCTAGTTCTGGGTAAACGTCGCACCAGGGCCATCCCATCAAGTACCAGCAAAAAAAGCACCAACGCAGTCTCAGTTTAAACACTTACCAACATCAGCTGAACTTCCAACAGACCACACACTGGTATTCTGACTCTTTAGGGTCTCACTGGTGAAAATTAAATTACTCTTACTCTGTTATCTTGTGCTATTGTTCTTCTGCACTAGTCATCTTTTATGCCCTTGGAAGCCACGGACATCCCATCATACTAAAGAGGCCCCTAACTAACAGCCAACCACCCACCATGAAGAACCAGCTCACAAAGCAAGCAAACTGTGAAAGAGGACTGGCCATTGATTACTTTACTGATTCGTACAACATAGTGAAATTTATGTATGTTAAAGTCTTTTGTTCACTTTGTACAAGTTTGTTGTTGTTGCCTCCAAAGTGTGAACTGTAAGAGAAGGAAAAGAGAGTGATCCTGGCGGTGGAAATCTGCACTAGATCAGCTCCACCATCTCTAGAGGTCATTTTTACCAGGACATGCAGGATCAGAGCAACCAGGATCATCAGAGAATCGTCTAACCGCAGTAACTGTTAGTTTGAACCACTGAAATCACTCACTTCAGGAGTATTATGGAGAGACCAGAGGGGCTCAGGAGGAGCTTCTATCCTCAGGCCATCAGACAGTTTAAGCAAGACACAACACCACAACTGTAACTCTCTACCTCTCACTGGCTGTGTATCATTTAAGTCTATATGTTAACCAGCAAAACCAGCACAATGCACTTTACAGCACACTTACATTTCTGTTACATTTCTGTTACATTTTGCACACTGTACAAATCTTGCTTCTGTTTGTAATATTTGTAATATTTGTTTTAGACATTGTCTTGTATTTTATTACATAGTTTATCCTTTCCAAATTTCTCTGTAATTTAATTTCAATTCTTTGATAACTTTATTGTCTCATGGGCATTTCACTCCATGTTGTACTTCTAAAGCTATGTATGTGGCAAATAAAGAATGCTGACTCTACGTTTTTGTTAATGGACATTTTAAAGGGTCCATGTCTTACATTTTTCTTCTACTGTATGTTTTTTCCCTCCTGAGGTCCACTTGTATAAAAGCAAGTTAGCATAACGTTTTCCAGCCTCTCTTTCTCCTTTAGAATTAAACAGGTGTTTTAGCTACTGTGCTCTTAAGCAAGCTATATTTTGACTGATTCTCTTGTGCTCTGCCTCATTCAAATATCAGGCTGAAATACTCTGAATATCTCCAGTCAAGATGGGTGAGTCTAAACTAGTGAACGCTAATTAGGTGGTTTTAATAACACCAGAAAAACAATGATGTGAAAATGGGCTGTCTTTGCAGCTTAGGTTCTATTTCTGAATCATACAGAGTGAGGCCTGAATGATAATTTTAATAATATCCATAATACAGTTTTCCAATAGTGGCAATATAGTAGTCTGAGAAAAGACCTAGATTCTATGTTACTATGACTATAAACTATTACTCTCCAACAAAGTCATTACAAATCATTTAACTCTCTGTATAGTTCAAGTCTTTGTTAAACAGACAATTATGGCAGCTTAATCAGTGCTTTAACCCACGTCATACCACTCATACAAAACTTCACTTCACTGGGCCCTGATGATAAAGACAGAACTCAAACGAAAATCAAAGAGCAGAGTTATCGAAGGAAAACTGGAAAAGTGAATTTCAAGCTTGGAGCCCAAAGATTTTCTGTCATGTTTTATTTGGGCTATTTCTTTCTTCAACAGATGGAATAAAAACACCCAGTTGTTTCAGAATAATCAGGAGTGCACACAGTACAGTTTGTTTTTTTCTTTCCAGCAGCAGAAGGCTATGGATTAAGCCATTGACCGATAACCAAAACTAAACAGGGGGAACAAATTCCCTCCCAGGGGATCGGCAAACTTTTGGCCCATGGCCTTGAGTGGTTTCTGATTAGCCACACTGGCCACGGCAGCTGTGCACTCTTTCACACTAAGTCCGAGTTGGAATGCTGTCACAGACCTCAAGGAAGCTGTATCCCACAAAGCTTTGTGCTTTGGTCCCCGTTCAAGCCTTTGTGTCTGGAATCTGAGGGGTTTTCCGGTTCACTTCTCATTCAATCCCCAGGAACGCAATGACCATATAAGTATTTCCTTCTCGCAGAAGGAGCTTGACCGTGTCTCACAACATTCCCTTCTCACGCTGGTCAGAGGTAGACTCATAGAAATAGAGGCCAGGTGAGCATGACGAGATACATGAGTGAGTGGGGCAGACTGAAGGGGCTCCCATTTGAAGAAGGGGGCGTTTCCGGTTTGGCCTTCCTTTTTCAGTCTGATGAACAATGTCAATATGACACTGATAATGATAATATTTAAGGACTTGTGTGGGGAGATCTTTACCCATAGCCTTGAGATAAAGTCCATAACTGCATATTTGCTGTCTGTATTTGCTGCTTCCAAGACAAAAATCATTAGTCAACTATGCATGAAAATTGCAATGATTAACCAGAGCGCAACAGGAACAAAAATGTCCATGGCTCGTTCCCCTTGGAAAAAAACTTGCATGGCAAGAAGCATTTGGTTTACTCAATCATGCCCGTTTTAGAAATGTGGCATTTTCTCACTTCTGGAAAGAAAAGAGACAGAGACAGACAAACAGAGAGTGAGAGAGAGGTGGGGTGGTGGGCAGAAAGAGAGATACAGGCAGAAGGCTGCTAACACTCCTTTGTCTTTATCTTTCATGTCTTTTTTTTTAGAAGGAGACCTTCATCATTATTCCAAGCAGGCAAGCCACTTTCAAGATTTTAATTAAAATTTTTAAAAATGTAATAACTCCAGAGATTCTCGGAAGCTGGCAAACAGGTGTAATTTCCAGCCTTTTGTCACTCCGCTGGTCTTCTCCACCAAACTCTAATTATCTTTTCGCTGCCAGTTTCACTTTCTTTCTAGCTATCCTCCTTCTGACTGCTTCGCCTCAGTCCAGCTCCCCCACCAATCACTTTCCACACACACACACAGCTCTAGTGATGCAACATGCTGAGAATAAACCCATGGGGACAAATCACTTCCCATGACTTCTCTTACAAAGAGGTGTTTGTGCAGACGCTAATGTAGCAGGCTAGTGAGACCCACTGTCCTATTTAGAGCGCTGGCAGAACTAAAGAGTTTACTCTAATGGCAGTTAGTAGGGGTCACCTTTTATAGCCATAAATGTAGCTCATTAAAAAAAAAACATACAAGTGCAACAACTCAATTCAGTTTTTTTAATCATCAAGCTGAGTGGGTCTATATGACACCAAGAGTCGCCATTCTGTGACATCTAAAGAATCCCTGTATTTTCAAAGAGCAGAATTTTATTCCCATTTTCGAATAGCAAATTAAATGTTTGCACTGCAGACACGTAAACCCTGGGTCACATCATCACCACTGTAGAGGAATAAGAGCTGACAAATTTCTTAACAATGCACTATTTGACATCAAACCACTCTGAATGAAACGGTGTGCACTTTAGTGCTTTAATTATGCGGAAATGTGGAAAAGTCGGTGGAATTTACGTCAGGTTGCTGCTTTAAGCTAGTTGCCCTGTCATGCAGAGAATCAGGTAGCACCCCTGCAGAACGCTGGCTGTCACAACCATTAGATGACGCGTCCAAGCAGTATCCTATTAACCGGTGTCCCCTGTAATCGTTCGGCTCCTCTTCCAACTGTCTAGCAGTCTGGCAGTTACAGTTATCAAAAACCAGCCCCACAAATCTCCTGAAATACTACTGGAAATCCCTAGGCTAAAGAAGAGATCAAGCTCCAATAGCATGCAGGAGCACTTTTAATAAAACTGCTGGCTGTGAGCAACATGCCCAAATGAGTCTCGCACAAAGACCATTAGCAAGGCGAAGAGAAAGTCCTTCACCTCGATTATTCCGTACCTGTTAATCATTACCTGCTCGAGGCTAATGGCTGGCTAGCCGTGGGGCAGACCTTTGCGCAGAAAGGAATCGAGAGACATTCCTCACCTCCTCCTTGCACAAACAGCAGGAACAAAAGAGGAGTGCGTCCACAGGACAGCACAGAAGCCTCGTGAAGGGAGGTCTGCTCCACAAACCCACCCTGAAGAATTCCACCACACGTTCATCATTACTACAGACCACCTGCTGATACTGCTAGACCCCCAGTGCTTTGTGCGGGAGCCCTCACAATAACCACCCAACCTGACACAGGCTACCCGTGGCCTCCCAGCGTGAGGAGTAGAACGTTTAGGGAGAGCACGGAGAAGAAAAAAACAAAAATAATAGCTTCATTCTTGAGTCTCAGTGGTGGAACATGCAGTCAGGTGACCAGATTGGCAGCTTCTAGCAAATATGGCAGATAGCATCTAGCTGTTCATTCAAAACCTAGCCATCAGAAGAAAGGGTTTCCTGGGTTTTTCCTCCTGCTCTCTCTCTTCTCTTTGCCTTTCATTTCTTTGGTTTCTATCTTCATCCAGAAAAGCTGTGTTGTTCAGTTCTCATCCAGTTCAAATGAACATCAAAACCACTGCTGATAATCAGAGGTCATCTGTCCTAGCATTTCTGGTCGTGGGTTGTTGAGGCCTTGTTCTTTGCTGAATAAAGCCCCACTCAGTCCCTTCTAAATTCCTAAAAAAGGAAAAAAAATAATCATCTAAATTCTAAAATTATATTAGTGTATATCTGGCACCATTTGATTCGTATAGGTTCTAAGTAGTCTCAAGTGACTTACGTTTATTGTCTTAAAGCTAATAAGAGTTCTCTGATACCTTAAAATGTGGTCTGTATTGCAATTTTAGCCACCTCTAAATATGCTAAAGTGCTAAATATGTATGTCTGCATCCCATATTTTAGGAGAAGATAATTTCATGGACAAAAATCCATTCAAGCTGGGAATATTTTAAAGCAGTTTCAACAGAAGTTATTTTGCAAAAGCATATTATCATAAAAAGGGACTGAATTTCTGATGCAAACTGCTTTAATTAAAAAGTATTGTTCACTTTTTAGGCTCTAAAAAGCATTTCTTGCAGTATTTAAGTAACTGTACTAGGTCTAATGCAACAAGCTCTAACAGTCACAGCCTAGAAATCAAATGGTGCCTCAAACTGTACTGTAGTAAAATGTGAATTAACTTACACTCAATAACTTGCATAGCAAATAATTGGTAGTTATTACAACAAATAATGCACATTCCACCCCAATAAATGTTCTCTTAAACAAACTGTACTTTATTTTGGAAGATATTGTTTTCCTCACTCAGACGGTCAGAAAACACTCTAACAAAGCAGAACACCAAGGGAGCCAAAGACCAGACGTTCTGCAAGTTAATCAGCGGGTAGCAAGATAGGCTTCTAAAGGTCATGTAAGGAGGCTTTGAGGGCTGTGTTTTTTGGGTTAATAAAAACATTAGCCCAAGTGCTCCTCTAAGAGCCCTGAGTAGCCCGGGGCAGTGGAGAGGCTGGTGGAGTGAGAGTGAGAATACGACGCCTGTAGGACACTTCTCTGGTCTTGGGTCACACTCCCACGAGCAGAAGCGCCAAGTCAAACATCCTCCGCATTCCAGTCGACACCTGTACCAGCGCATTCCTCCGCAGCCTCGCTCTGTCTTTGGACTTTATCTCTCTTCCCCTTTCCCGAACTCATCGGCGGGCTTTTCTCCTTTAACAAAGCCCTTTGTTGTTTAGCTTTGGTAACGCTGTTCCCAAGCCCAGCCAGGAATCCCTTCATTACTCGGTGCTATCTTAGCTGTCAGATGTGCGGAGTGAGGAGAGGATACACTAGACAGGCCTGCAGGTACAGTCTTGTTCTCGTGCTCTATCCCCCACACACACTCTGTCGCCTGCATTGCTGTGCTTACAAGACCTGGATACAACCCTAGCGACAAGGGGGAGGGGAAAAAACACTTTACCTTGCTTAAGAGCTTGCTCTTTATTAAATAAATGATGGATGGCAGCATTCTGTTCGGCCCACACAAACTGAGCAAGGCCAAGTTGCACTTCACGTACCGCAACCCTCAGCAGTTTAAGAACAGCCCCAGTTTTAGAACACATTAGTGTGACCGTGTCACGTGTGGTTAAGCAGCCTAAACTGATTACGAGTGCTGAAACAACTTATTGGCCTAGCAAAAACACAGCTGGTCACGATTTTTAAGCATCTAAACATGACACAAGAAAGGAACATGTGGTTTGACAGAACCACATTTCCTTCGCTATCTAATCACCGTTTACCTTCTACAAGGTAAGATTTCAGTCTCTGTTTTGGTGAGGTGTTCTGGTCAACAAATTTATTTAGACAACCGACAGCGAAGCCTCTCCCCAGCAGAGGCCTCCTAAACAAGACCGAAAAAACAACCAGCGCTTGGCATTAGGTGTAAAGAGAAAGGAAAAAAGCTTGAGGAAGACTACTTCTCGCCCAGACAGCAGACAGACAAAGAAAGGAATTTTCACGTGTGTGCCAAATTCAGAGAAATTATTGCAAGCGAGGGCTATTGGAATCACCTGCCAAGAAGCCCTAGGGAGATGGAGATCAGCCATGGACCATGTCTTAGTAGCTCGCCCATGCACTGAATGTTCTATTCCTTGTAATTCAGGTCAACTAGTGGATCCAAGCTTTCTTTTGTTTAACCCTATCTTACCCTATCCTACCACTTTACCCTATCCTACCACTTTACCCTATCATGCTGATCCATTCGAAGACATACCATGTTGCCATCATTGTGATATTCTGATGCACTCGATTTCTGGATGAGTGTATGCATAGATTCAGAATGAAATTCGGACACCAGAGGCCTTATGACTTATTATAAATTATAGAGCAACGATAAATAAATTATCATAAAAAACACATTCCCCATATATGTGCATGCTTGTTCAAAATGCTTGTATCCTGTTCTTTACATATCACAATAAATATGACAGCACTGTCAATCATTAAAGGACAAAAGCAGAAATAGCTGGTTGGTATTAAATGGTTAAACAGCCACTAGTGTTGTGAAGCATTTACCAAGACTAAAATGCAAGCGCAGGTACCTGCCACAAAGGACACAGTCATGGCCACGGCAGATGTTACGCCAGACTGGTCCCTGGTTTTCTGCCTGCAGCAATGTGCTTTGCCAGTAAACGGTCCACTGGGGTATAAAAAGGCCACCTAATGCATGTGTCCTCTTTTTAGAATATTTAACTAAGACTGCAGCTGCATTACATAGACCATGCATGGACCACTAACTTATTCATTCAATCTCGACATCCATTTCTTTCTGCTCTTGGTCCGATCTGCTGCCTAGACCCCATTCAGATAAAATTGGCAATCGGGCTCTTTCACTGCATTAGCTCCCCGCTTTTAAAAGAGAGAGAGAGCGAGGGAGGTCCCAGTGAAAGCCTCAAAGCTTGCTGTAAGGTGTTAAGATTTTTAGTAGCTGCCCTTTGACTTCATAAAAGACTGCCTTGGAGGAGGCCGAAGATCGGTCTTCCACTCAGGATAGTGTGAATCCCTGGAGCTGCTCTGTCAGTAGCAGACACACCCTCCTGATGAAGACTTTAATGCTGGTGGTCGATGCCTGGAGTCAGCACACCCCATATGCAGTGATTTTTCCATGAGAAAGTTGGTGCAAACCGCAACGTTATGAAACAGCAGGCATATTCCTGCATCGGTTCAGAAGTCTATCACGTCTGTCAAATACATCTGTCATTACATGATGTGCCCTTAAAACTTACAGTTTACTGTGTGTTGCTCAACTAACCTCAAACCTCAGCTTAAAATCAAATATCAGAAACCACAACCGGTCCACAGTTCCTAGTTATGATATACAAACTCTTTAAAGTAAATGTGCCTAATTGCTTCACAAGAGGGGGCTTCATTGTTTTCAAAAGGTAAAAAGTTTAACCTTAAGAAACGAAGGTAAAAGACAGAGTATACCGACCAAACAAAAATGAACACAAGTCAACAGAAATGTTTGTTTGACCCATGTTTGACCCCTTTGACACCTGGCCGTTTAATGTGTCTCAAGTATCAAAGGGAGATCTAGATAGGGCTTGTTCACATAAAAATGTAAAAGCACCCATGATGTTTTAGCCCAATGTCATGCAAGTGCAAACACATCTGTTTCCCCAATCCACTTTTGATAAATACGACCCTAGTACTGTTCTGAGATTGGGGAAGTAACACTCCACCGGACTGCCACTACTTATCGCAAGCATCGTTTTTTCCTACCTCAGCTCCAGACATGAGATTAAGCTCAGTAAGCCAAAATCTCTTTTACTGTTTACATTTTAACAGTGCAGGACTCATATTCTACACTCCAGCCTAACTACAGAGAAGATAACAGACAGTCTCACTCATTGCCAACATCTGCATCTGCACAATCTGCTCGGAGAGATTTGCGCAGACACAACCGGACCTCCACACATTCTCACCTTCCACACAGAACTCCACTTCCTCCAGGTTGCGCAGAGTAATCCTCATCAGGCTGGAGTTTAGCATCAGCTCGTTCTTGTGTGCGGGCCACATATACTCTGGGGCCAGGTTGACGAAGAAGATGCGCGTGTCTCCCGTGGAGACCTGGTTGTCGCAGATGCCTGGGTCTCCAAAACCACCAATCATGACCTTGTTCCCACCGTCCAGCAGTACGTCTCCATTGACCATGGTCTTGCCCTTCAGGTAGCGCCATACTCTCACCTGCAGACACGAGAAAGATTGGACATGAAGGACTCGGCTCATTAGAAAAGCTCTCTAAACAGCAAGGCAACAGTTATTCACTGAATTACCCAGTAATTATAGTCAGAATGCATTTTATTCCTGCCAAGAGGTCGATGCAAGATGGAAAAGAGGCTCATTGTCTCTTTTTTACTGCTCTTTCTAATATAGCTGCAAAGTAATGCATTTATCGTTTTCCTCTGAGAGTCTTTCTCAAGGGAAAGTGCTTCCACTTGTCATTGTGAGTTAACCAAGAGACTTTTGTCTTTTCAATTACAAAACTAAAACATGTGCACTTGCATAAACTGGGTGATTTAAACAGGCCACGGTTCGTCTTTGAGATACACGTCCCCCGGTGCTGTCAATTACTCAGTGGCGAAACAGTATGACAGCTACAAGGAAACAAAGACCACCAGAGCTTACACTGACACTACCAAGGCTGAGTTCACTGGTTTCATGTGAGTTGTGTCATATTACAGGTATTTCAAAGCTGACATTTTTAATGAAGCAATCTGATCAGCGTGACGGTCAGCGATCAGCTTGACACAGCAAATAATCATGTGTCATATATAGTGTGGTGGTTCATCACTAGTCTAATGTAGTTTCACTTTCGGGGACAAAATGTCAAAAAAACTCTTAGAACCATTAGACTGTGTAGTTATATGTCTTGGTTATTGTTTAAAAAGCAGTGATATGAGCACAGTGTGTGTGTGACAAGTTCATTTCTTTTTTCTTGAGTAAACAAAAAATGTAAATAAATCAGAACTAAAGCAGTGATAAGACTAGAACTCAAGAGTGGGGCAGGTGCTCCTGGTTGCTTGGCTTAAAAAGCACCTTAAAACACGCTCTGTGCGCTGCGAGGCGCTGCAGATAATCAAGTGTAAAAGTTGAAGAAGTGCAAAGTCTTACCTTGCAGGAGTATGTGTGGTGCACCGGGTCCATATTCAGAATCTCCTCCACGGTCCCGGTCAGAACTATGTTAGCCTCCTCCTCGCGTTCCTCCAGGACTTTCTCGGGACAGCTGGCCCGGCTGTGCTGGCACATGAGTGCCAGAGCCACGAACACCCAGCCCAGCAGACTGCGCGCCCTCATGGTCCAGAATTAAAAGTTGAAATAAAATAAAAAAATGAAATGAAATAAGACCCCCCCCAATGCTGGAGGTGGCGGGACTCGAATCTTTTACGCTGCGAACCCTTCCTGCGTTACTTTTCCCCCGGACTTGTCCCGCGGTGTGCTGCTGCTGCTGCCCGGGCCGGAGCTCAGAACGCGCGCATCTGCTCTGAGGGCCACCGCGCTGGAGAACCGGCTATAGGAGGAAGAGAGTAGAGAGAGAGAGAGAGAGGAGAAGAGAAAGAAAGAAAGGGGGCAGGATTCTTTCTCAAGGAATGCGCTTCAGCATTGGGCTACTCTCTTCTCACCCCCTCCTCCTCCTGCTTCTGCTCTGAGAGTGACGCTTGTGATTTGCATGCAATCTGAATTGCTGATAATCCGGACGAAGGGCTCGCAGGGCTCCGGGCTGAACGGAGCGGTGCAGAGCGCCGCCCTCTGGAAACACCGCAGCTGGCCAGAAAGAGAGAGAGAGAGGCGTCCCTGCGTCCGAACCACACACACCCACTGTACAACAGACTTACTTCACAACCTACCAGAATAACAGCTCCCTCATCTTCCTCTCGTTTTCTTTTATATGAACCCACATTCTACTAAATTATTGCTAATGGACTAATGCATGTAAACACACACCTTTTATCCTAGTGCAGTGCTAACAAACAGCTAACCAAACTGCTACCGCTGCTGTCACGGATAAAACTCTTGTTTTTCTTGTTAGTAGCAGTCTTAAAGCCAATTTAACATTGTGGATGGTTAGAACAAATGGTCATGACCAGAGAAAAACACTTCGAAAGTTATTGGTAAAAAATGCTGAGCTAGAATTGCTAAAAACAAATAAATAGCTAGCAGAGTTAACTGTCCCAAAGCCGTTTCCCAGGCAACCGGGAATCTGGATGCCAAGTCAATTAACTCTTTGAACACATAATTAGTACAGGACTTCTTTTTTGCATCGTCCAGTTCTGATACTCACATGCCCATTATAGGATGGGCACTCTGATCGGTCTGCAGCTATTCAGGACCATGTGTAGCAAGCTGTGATGCGTTCTGCAATTTATGCAGTTTATGAGCCAGACTGATGCCAGATGATACATTTGCCTATTTATCGTCCATATTAAAGCCCATGTTGTGAGGACAGGACATATTTACCTCGAGCAAGTCCTTTTAAACCCAACACCTTTTAGCTGTCATGACAGGCGAATGTACATTAAGAGTGGCAGGGACAAGGATGATGGGAATATATTGGTTATTATGTGCTTAATTCATAAACGCTGCCTTGTGTGAGCTCCCTGCTGCTGCCTGCTCTCAGCACACAGCCCGTCAAGTTTCCCCTACTAAAGCTGTAATTTCACTAGCAGCCTGTCTATTCTCGGAAAATGACAGGGCGTGGGATTCTAAGTCAGACTGATATATTTGTAGACAACATAATTCATCCCTGATTTCCATTTCGTGCTGCTTTTAATCATTACTCTAAAGCTGCCTGGAACTGGGGCCTTTCTGTAAATTGTGAATGAAACAGCACGGCTTGTGCTATTGACACATTAGGAAAAGTTTCATTTAAACCCTGAACAAAGCAAACTTTGGCTATTGACCATATGAGGTATGTCTCAAAATACTGCTGAAACAGAAGGTCTTAAGTTGGTACACTGATTGATTTAATGCCTGAAAGTGTTTTCAGCTATGAGGCCACTTCACTAAAATAATGGTCCTTGCATTGGCCAACTTATCCTCTTAATCATAAAACTTCAGACGGACTTGTTTTAACTGGAGGACATGGGTTTAGTTCCTGTGCTGATTCAGTGAAAGAGGAGCGGCAGCAGTTCTCCAAACCTCCAAGGAACTCCAAATAGATAACAGAGTGTCCAGTATCGACCAGAGGAGGTCAGATTTTCCTTTTGAGTCATTTTTTTCTATCTATGTGTTTCCTGCTTTCTCTTAGTGAGGTTTTTTTTCTGCCACTGAAGCAGCTTAGGACCAGCAAAGTAAAAGACTGCATGAAATGAACTGAATGTTGGTAGTGGTGGTCATTAAATAAGTCAGAATAATGACGAGAACATGAAACATCTACATGCAACGAATCGTCATTCGCCCAAAACCCACAGTGTATTTAGAAACATCTCCTCTGCATTTTCGAGTGTCCGCTTCTAAAAACCATGAAATAATTATACTGTCGTTAGAAAAGCGTGGAATTACTTCTTCAACTAAAATGTTTGAGTGTAGTGACAAACCTCTTATAAAAACAAAGCTGGCAAATGCAGTAACAGGAGTCATTATGCTAAACTATGCAAATGGTGAATTTAAGTAGTGCTTACTTATTTTGAATGGAAGTTAAGGACTTCAGTGTTGATTCCGGGCTTGTTAAATTGAATACATAAAAGATAATAAAGAACTGATCAGTACTATGCATGTACTGTGCAGTTCAATGATTAATCAATCCTTCATAACAGTCTCTTTGTACTGGAATACAGCTACAGATGAAAACACTGTGAGCTACTACTCGTAAAAACCATAGCTGGGAGTTGTTGAGCCCCAGAGTTCATCAGCTGAAATCCTGCAGGAGGAAGAGAATCTGATGCCTGGAGCAGCCGTGAGCTCTTACACAGCCAATTACACAAATCTCATCCCATTGCTTTTAGACTGGAGCTCTTCACGCCCACTCTCTCTCTCTCTCTCTCTCTCACTCTCTCCCTCCATCTCTTTCTCTCCATCTCTTTCTCTGCCTCTGGGTCTCTAAGGTAGCATTATACAAACAGCCCACATAAAACCCATTGTAATTGACCTCATTTGAGAAATACTGCCTCCTATAAAATTGCTTATGCTACTTTGAAATCTATTTGGGAGTTTAGTATTTTAGAGAGCAAGAGAAAGAAAACACTGTGGCTCCAATGTGTGCTTTTAAAAGTCAATACAGGCAAGGGTGTATAAAGAAGACACAGACACAGCCGCAGACACACTGCTGAAATTCACATATAAACTGTCAGCTTGTCTCTGTCACGGCTCGAGAGCTTTAAACATCGCATGAAGTATCATGTCCTTCCACCACCACGAGTCTGACAGCTTTTCCCTGCCCACAAATATTCCAGCACAAAAGCGCCTCGAAAGTAAACGGGCCTTAACAAGCAGCCGACTCCGAGAAGATCTTTATGAAGGCTTTTGGTTAGCCAGTGCTTAATCTGTGAAGATGTGCAATTATTGTTTAGATCTCAGGAAGACACGTCCCCTCTGGCCAATAATCAGCTGTCTGTGTTCTATTGTCTGAAAGCTTCTACTGCAGTAGTGCAGCACACCGTCAGATCCTCACATCCAGGCTACTAACAAAGGAGACTGACAAAGTCTACATAGGATGGTTAAATAATGTATTGGAAAGTGTCCAGTTAATGTTTCAGTAGTGGTTGAGCTTCCAGAGACCAGGCAATAATGCTTTTTGGGTCTGATAAAAGAAAAAGCTTTGTTCTGGAGCACCTTTTGTATGATTAAAAAGTGTGTGTGGTGGTTTTGTGTGAATAAAATGAGATTCTTGTCAAATAATGCAATTCTTGGCAAAGAAAAGCAAGCTTATTTTTATTTGTGTATTGTGTGTTCTTCATGTCGATCAATAATATGGAGAATTTGGCTGCTGTGTCACCTCATATTGATACCCCACGTTAACAGTAACTACTTACGTGGTTCAGAAATATTTGTTACATGGATGGTATATGTTTTAGTTACATTTTGTTAAAAATAATTTCTTTTTGATTTTTTTGAGAAGCCTTTTTTCTCTTCTTCGCTTCAGTGGATGGTATATGTTTTAGTTACATTTTGTTCAAAATAATTTCTTTTTGATTTTTTTGAGAAGCCTTTTTTCTCTTCTTCGCTTCAGTTAAAGGTCAGAGGTTTTCTAACATTTTCAATGTGAGATTGAGCTAATTAACCACAAAGACATTTTTTCATGACCTTTTCAGTTCAGCCCCCCAAAATTGAGATGAATTGCCAGTGGGGTAAACAATGATGAGAAGAATAATCAGAACAAATGACTTTACAGCAGGTCAGAGCTCCCTCTCCAAACATTCAGTAACAAACGTTCTAGTGTTTATGGTTGTCCTTAGATTATCCAGAAAAACTGATTAACCAAATGATCCAGAATGATTGAGCTGCCAGTGATCAAACACAGGTATAACACCTGTGTTTGTTGGTGTTCATCTGGTTGACATGTTACCCAGCAGGTTGAAAATGATCCATGCTTTGACTGCAAATTAATTCATCAACATTTTTATAGTTCAGGAACTGTTTGAACTTAAACATTTGACTGACTGACAGGTTATACAGAATGATGGCAAAAAGTCCCATTCAACATGACATGAACATTTTTTTCGGATAATAAGTTGTTTTTGGCAAATCAAGGCTAAACAAAATGGAAAAGGCTACTGTAAATTTGACATCATGCTAACAACAACAGTTTACACCCAGTCTATTTTTAGAATTTTTAAGCATACAAGGGAAATACCCTTATTGTTGTATAATGGTGCTGTATGGACAACACTTTGTAATTCTTTACTTTTTTACCTAAATATGACATTTTTAATATTGTGACACAATTTCATATTCACGTATATGTTTATATGTGCTGTGAAAATATTTTTACAGTAATGATTGTTATACATTATGTCTGTGTCTTTCTAAAAGTTACCATTTTGGGAAGAAAAGTTTTGTTCCAACAGCAACGATTTTCAGCGTAGTGCATTTAACCCTTTAAGCGCCAGGGTTTTTTTAAGAAATACTTAATTTTGACATCAATATTTCAAAAGCTTGTGGCTTAAAAGAGGTTAAAGATAGAGACTTACTGTAAATTAGAAAAATG
>JBBPCY010000136.1:25539155-25549619 GCA_037974405.1 Brachyalestes nurse | reverse complement strand
ACACTACGACCACGTTCACCACTGCCACATATTCCCCTTCAGAGTCAGAATCGGCAAAAAACATTCACAAGACACACGGGACAACTTTTTATTAGCCATTTGGCATTTTTTTCTTCCAAATCTCACATGCTTCCTCGTGCACTGTGAGCTGAACTGCACTCTCTGGCTGCTCACCCAGCAGTGACTTGGGACTCGGTTCCCCACTGTTTACTTGAAACTTTGAACAGGAAGATGATGTATTTTTGGTCTTGAATTGAAGTACTACATGTCTGGCAACTAGTGGTAGGAATACAAATGCTATTTCACATGATATTTGTAACTACAGTCTGTTTTATTCATGATGATGTCTTGTCGCAATTCTGTGACTTCGGCGCTTAAAGGGTTAATTGTGTTGTGGCCTTCAGATCCCTTGTGTGGTTGAATGGGGCTTTTGCTTTGTTCTGTTGGCATTTCAGTTGTTCTGAAAGATAGCATTTATGGATGGAGTGTGTTCATTAACATTGTGGGCCGTTCATTAAATGGTGTTGAATATGGTGTGTGTGAGTTCTTCGCAAAAGCTTTTCCAGTTCAGCTATTTTCAGAGGCATGAAAAACACACTCCATTGATATACTAGCTTTATCGACAAAGCCGTCTGTTTTTGGCTCTTTTGTTTCCTATCTTTTTTTGGTGAAGGCAGTATTTATGCCTTTATCAGGTTTTTGGCTCAGAACAGAATGACAGCCGCCCTCACCAACCCTCCTCTGCATGGCATTTGTATCCGTTCAGAGCATGGAGGCAGAGTTCCTCAACCTGGCATGCCTGGGCTACCCACCAGAAACAATACAAAGTGTGCTCTCTCTCTCTCTCTCTCTCTCCACCATCCACAACTCTTTCATTCCTTTATCGTACTAAAGGAGAAAAAATCATGTCCTTATTTTACCTCTTTATCCATCGCCCTCCTCATACCTATCTACTCTCCACTGAGCATGACACCTGCTCTATTATGGCTGGAGCTGAGAGAGGGCATTTGGAGCGTTTTAACACCTGGCGGACCGCATTGTTCATCGCAACGACCCTGCAATCTTTAACAAGCCACTTGCAGACAAATAACGCCACTGCTAGTGATGAGATAACTGCAAGTGCAGCCTCTCAACAGTAGGTAGTTGTGATGTGCAAAGCGTAGCAATACACCACCATAACCAGCACATTAATGCCTTTTTTGCTTGCGTGACCGTGTTATTTGTTGTTTCAGACACAGAAAGCGAGCACGCACATGGACTTCTTCTGCACTTGTAGTTACTGGAAAAAAAAGCGAGTTTTTGTCAAGAATCATGTGAGAAACTGCAAGATGTGAAGGCTCTGCAATGTTGCCTTATTTCTCCTGGAAAGTTTGATTCTACAGGCTGTTTGCATTTACTGCTTGAACAAGCACACCCACTCAGCCACTTTTCTTACTTTTCATTTACACAGGCCTCTTCAAATGTCTTTGTTAAAGCTAGAGAGCTGTTACAAAATGCCAAAATTCTCCCTCTAGGCAAACACAGAACCCTTGCTGTATCATGACATGCTTGACTGGTGATGATTTTGTGTCTATATATGGTTTAAACTGGCTTATAAAGTCAAACACGCATGGTCTCTCTACACTAGAGAGATCGCTGAGCTCTCTACAGTCCCAGAAGGGTAAAACACATCATAAAATGACTGAAATAATACCTGTATTAAATTAGGAAAGTACAATATTCACTTTTGTGGCAAAATATAAAATCACAATATTATTTTCATGATGCATAATATATCATGATATTTCATAAATTGGAATGGACAAATGTTTTTATATTATCCATCGCTACTACACTACATTGCAGAAATGAAAAAGATGAAGAAACTTGATTTTTTAACCTTTTAAACATACAATCTTGACTTGTACCAAAATTGATGACAACGCGGTAACAGCTATTAGAATCTCTAAACCACAGTTAGATGTTAAGATTAAGTAGAAAGGTGAAGAAGGAGTCACAGAAGTAAAAGAGGAAAAGAGCCTAAGCCCAAATGTCCTGGCTTGCATCCTAATGAGAAGGTGAGAGAATGAAAGAGCTGAGGTTTGGTGAGATCCATGGTCTTAGAGCCAGCCGAGAGAAATTACACACATATGTGCAGGAAAGACCTTCAGCGATATGGCAGCTGCACACACACATTACGGAATGGGAATCGACAATGAGGTTTGGCCAGTTTCCTTTAGTGCGGTGAGTAAATGAGCAGATCGCTGAAGCGATGGCTGAGTCTAACCCTTCAGGAAAGAGAGAGAGATAGATAGATACATAGAGAGCAGAAGGCTCTGGTTGCACAGGGCAGATGTTGTCCACTTTTTCAGGCAAGCTCTCACACCTGGTGCTGGACTGAGCACTGGTCTGGAATACCCAATTTCTCTCTGTACTCTTTCACAATTCAGTCCTTTTTTTCTTCCTTTTAGATGCAAGTAATTACACAGCAAATTGCAGCATTCCACCGCATGCAGATAAAGAAAGAGAAAGAGAGAGAGAGAGAGACAGAGAGCAAGAAAGAGAGAGAGACAGAGAGAAAGAGAAAGAGAGAGAGAGCAAGAGAGAGAGAGAGAGACAGAGAGGTGCAACATTTCCCAAGGTCTATCAGCACTGTAAACAGCCAAGCAAACACAGCCCATCTGGACACACTGTGGAGGGCAGTGTGGTCAATTCATATGGACTCCAGACTGCCCTTTTGCCCTTTTTTCACTTGTTCCATAAAACAAGTCTATGCTTAACACCTCCGAAACCACACACTGTTGCACTTTACCACACACACACAGCTGGTGGCCTAGTGGTTAGGGATTTGCCCATCGGAAAGTCTTGGGTTTGAATCCCAGGACTGCCAGTGGCGCTACTGAAGTACCCTTGAGTAAGGTACCGTCCCCACACACTGCTCCCCGGGCGCTGCGTCACTGGCTGCCCACTGCTTCACTTGGTGAATGGGTTAAAATGCAGAGAAAAAAGCACACTGTGCTGTGCTGTGGCATGTTCACGTGTGACAAAAATGGGCACTTTACTCCTAGAACTTAGTGTAGATTGCTAAGTTTCTAACATTTTGTGTAGTACTATTAAGATCAGAGCATGCATTTATCACAACTTAATACATATTCACCTGCCTGTGTCTGCATTCATTTGAATACATACTGTATGCACAAGTAACAGGTCTAATCGCACATTCTTATTTTTGTTTAATTCTGTGCAGTGCTTCAGCCCACAGGCTCACTGTTCGTCTCTCATTAGGCTCCTTTCTCTGGTATAAATTTAAAAACCTCTTTGCTAATGATGCCCCGGTCTTACCTGCAGTCTGATCTCCCCTCAGTATGAACCTGTTTCAGCACAGTGCTTCTTACACTTAAATCTTACTGCTCGAGCTGAAAAGTACATCTCAGGCAATGGAGCATGTTTATAAAACGGGGATGAACAGGCGGCTGATAAATGGCTGGAAGGCATAAGTCGGTTTCATAATGGAGGAAGACGTGGCCTCCTTCTGCTGGTTCATGTGGGAAGAAAGAGTATTACAGGGTTTTTGTGGAGAAGACAGTAAATAACAATCAACAATAGGGGAAAAAAACCTGAAAAATGTGGGAGCTTGACTTTTTCTTTCCTTTGTGAGGTTTTACATCATTTCTCACTCTCATAAATACCTTAAATAGTCATTTACTGATAATTCATAGTTGTTGCTAACGTGTGAAGATTGCTAATTGAATGATAAGCTTTGGTTTTCCTTAATGTAGTACTGTCATTTTGCAATAATATTCATATACTGTATTCTTCTGTAGCTGCGGATGCATTTCAATTCATTGTTCATTAAGCAGCAAATTACAGTTGCTTTACATTCACGTTTTGCGAGTTTCAGTCTGGACTTGGACATTTTCATTTGTTAAAAATAGTCAGCTCGTGAATGCAGCTGTGCATTCAGCCACCCTTAGCCATAAATGGCTTGGTCAGAAACAACAAGTCGTCCAGCAGAAACAACCACAGCTGGACACTGAAGGACGAGAATTAAAAGATCACAGGTTCAAATCTACTGTGCAAGTAAATATTTTAAAATACAAACATTTTGTAAACAATGTTTGGGTTTCTCCAAACGCGGATTTTATAGCAACCACACAATCACACTTTGCATTTTCTCATTTAAATGCATCTAGGTATTATTAAAAATGAGTTCTTAGTGAGATTACATGACTGAGTAAAAATTATTGTGTGTGTTGTGAGCCCAAATGCTGTAAATGAAAGATTTTGATCTTTTTGTCTGGTCTTCCTACAAACTCACCTAGGCATGTGTTAGGTTCCCAGCCTGGAAGACTCTCTTCGAACCTCCTATTTTGCCAGCACTTACCAACAAGACAAGACTTCCATACCATACTGCTATAACTTAATAACCCATCCACTTTGCATAGTTTTCCAGGTAATTGGTGAATTACAGCCTTAGGATATAATAAGTCTTGGAATGTAGGGGGCTTAGTAGCCAGTAGTGTATTGACCTCTGACAGAGTGGAACTCCAGGCCTGATAAGAGTAGACACCTGTGTGCCCTGCACTGATAACCTGCGCTAGGAGCCTTCAGGCCTGTTAACCTGCACAGCCACCCATATACACACACACACAGCCAAACCCATTAAGGACAACAGAGCCAAAGGCCCAGCTATATCAGCCTCCTCTCTCCTTATCACTGTGGTCCAGCCCCAGAAAAGGGAAGCCACTGATAACGTCTCTGCCCCCAAGATTACACTTCCTGTGACTGCACTCCATGCACTTGCTGCAGTACAACGATGGCTCGTGCACCATGATATAAATCACTTGGCCATAATTCAGCAGGAGCCTTTCGCTGAGTAATGTATGTAAAGATCTTATTTTCCCTGAGTCAAAGCCTGCGAGGAACGCTTTCTTCTCCTGGCGTGTCAGGAGAAAGCCAGATCGAGCTGGGCAGACATGATTTAGAGATCAGTTTGGCTTTATGGAAGCGATTCATTCTCTGAGCGCTCGGGCAGACAGTTTGCACACACACTCAATTAGGAAATGAGTCCGCTGGGGCTGCTCCACTCTCCCACGCCACAGTAAATTAGCTCCAATCAAAACGTCTCCGCGGGCTGATCTGCTTATTATGGGCCAGAGGAAAAAAAAAGAATAATAAAAAAGGTGCTCTTTCAGGAAAAATTAGAAGCATAAGCAGGGAGGATTTTCAAAAAGGTTCTAGAGGGAACAATGACTGTGATGAGCAATCATTCCAGTCCACGTCCAAGGATGGCTGGGCTGGAAACTGCAGTGGTCCTAATGAAGTAGTGACAGCTACACCTTGGGAAGCCACTCTTTATACCAAGGAAGACACTTTTATGAAAGTGAAGATGAATGTTGCAAAATATGACATGTTAATACGCTCTCAACAACGACTGGTTCACGGCTTGAGTGCATAAGTTAAACATCCAACCCAGTATCAATGTTCTTTGAGCCCCAGAAGGGTTCCTCACATTATCATTTTTAAATTAAAAAAAAAGTTTGTTAAAAGGTTCTCTAAGGATCAAAAAAATGGTTCTTCTACATTATCATTAAGAACCATTTCTGTCACCATTATTTTTTATTATTTATCTTTTGCATTGTTGTGACGACAGCAAAATGGATGCGGTTCACTTTTGTTAGTCAAATAAAGATCATTTTATTTGAAAAGACCATAGTGTTGGTTACAAGTTTATGTTTATGTTCATTTCTGTTAGCTTACTGCTAACATACTACTAGGATGCCATTCGGGACACTAGTGAAAAATTACCATTCTCACAGAGATGTCTTTTCCTTGTCTTATGATGAGTTTTTACATCCATGGCCTGATCAGAAAGCCTAGGTTTAATCTTAGCATTTGCAGTGTTAACGTCACCTTTGCGACCTTTAGAATAACATCATCCTAGACCAGTGGGCAGTGAAAAATAATGTAACCATGCCCATCCAGTCATCAAGTGAAATGCTGTACTAGCTCAGAGACCCCTCTACAGACTGTCTATGTCTGTTGATTTACTTCCTATAAATTGGAGTGGATAAAGTGTACTGAGGGTGAAAGCGGGGTTCAGGGGGTTTAATGCTGCACAAATTGAAGTGATGACCAAGACCTGCGTCACATGAGCAATGGATCTGGAGGAATGAAGGTGGGTGCTGGCTGCACAGCTAATGGCCTGCACAGCTCCATTAGGTAATAGCACAGACAGATGAGCTGCTGTCTGCTGGCAGCGATCTGATTGATTGGTGCTGATACAGATTTGCTTTCTGCTGCTGTGGGTATTGTTCCAGAAAGCCGCTGATGTGTGGTGCGGTCAGTAAAGAACCCCAGTGACCTGAGAAATTTAAACTTCTAAAAATCCAGATAGAAGAAAAAAGGACGAAGATGAAAGAAAAAAAGAGACATAGAAGAGGTAAAAGGTCTGCGACAGGGGGCGTTTGACGACTTTTCTCAGACGTACAATTCATTGAGCACCACCTCCATGTCGAACAGAAACAGATGTTATGAGCTCCAGTTGCAAAAGAAAATGTAAATTGTGGCGTGTCACCTCCTTGACCCAGTATGGACCAGTGATCCCATCTGTTCGTCCTTAATGGAATTATCTTTTTAGGATTTTTCATAGCTGAACGAGGGGTGAAGTTACGTGAAAACACGAATGTGTCGTTACTCTTTAACATTAACCAGGAAACCAAACTAACACAGTAATAACAGTTCATTTTAACAGCGGTTCTAAACTTTCGAATGGTAATGTAAACACTAGCGATACAGTCATGAGAGCCAAGGCCTCATATCTGTCAAGCAGTGAGGCAGCCGCCAGTCAGGGCATGTCAGGAGCTCCGATACACTCGTTCACCTCCACCACGCTTTCCGAGTGAAGCACATCACACACCGCTCGCATTGTAATGCCTGCGGCCCAGCATGTCTCACCGCTGAAGAATGCCAGAGCCTGTATCCGGGGCCCATGCTCCCGCACGGCCGCCGCACAAAAGCAGTTGTTACACTTCTCACCGCTGCCTTTTAATTTCCTCATCCAGCGGCGGAGAACCGGCGGCTATTCCTTTCAGCACTCTGGCACAGGCTGGGCTGGAGCAGAAGAGAACAGGCCCACCCTCTAATGATCACTCTTCATTCCTCCTTTATCCCACTCTCAGGGCTCAGACGCTGCTCCAGCCCGCAGTACAGAAACCAACAGCATGTCAATCATCAGACGTTTCCAGGTACTTTCCAGCGCACTCTTCACTTTTTCAAACCCGTCTTTGTTGTATTGATCAAGGTAGGACATGCAGGACGTGTCGAATTCAGCCTGGAACCTTCAGTCTGCTATGCGTGGCACCAAACAAAAAGAGCACAAAGCAAAAATAAGATGGAAAACTCTGCAAACAAACATCTTTGCTCTGATAACTGCTCATGTTTTCCATGTAAGACATTCTTTGCTCTTAAAAAATAAAGTCGACAAAAAGAGTTCTTTGGAAAGATGTCGTCGAAGAACCATGTCCCTAAAGAACCCTCCAAAGTGTCTTGAACCACTTTTTGTAAATGAGATGTGTGATTATGAAGAACCCTCATGAAGCACAAAGCACCTACTTATAATGTAAAAGACCTATATCAACTCAACAGCCAAGCCAAGAACCATTTACAAACCTTTATATTTAACAGCAAATGTCTATCTTATGAAACAATGTTTGGAAACAGCTGAAATATTTGGCATTGCACAACAGCCTCTATTAAATAGTTGTCATTCAAGATATTAAATAAATAAATAAATGTATGTGCTTATGTATTTTTGTGTTTCACTGGACTGGGTCCTGGATAAATCACATATTACTCAACTTTGTGCTTAAACTTCATCCGTTTCACTGTTTTTGAATTAAGGGTCTTGAGAAAGAACACAGTATCCTTAACAACTTTTTTTCCTCATTTCACTTCAGTTCTGCTACTATTAGAATTTGTCATAAAGTCATAAAAACACTCCCAGTCAACTTTGTTGATTTGTTAAGTATTAATAACACACCTCCTACAGAGAACACACTCAGACATGCGAACCAGAATTATCCAAATGATTGTTTATGGCTGTATCTAAGTGTATTGTACGGTACATGTCACTGCCTCCAGGCAGTGTTACAGGCACGAAGAAATTCAGTATTGGATGATAAATAGCACAGTTTAGCGTGTGTTTGAGTTTGTTGGGGTACTTTAACTGTCCAACCCACAGAGGTCAGTCTTCATGCATTATTTTTATTGAAACCTGTTCTCAAGCAATTGTAAAGTCAGAAGGGGTACAAAATAAGTGCTGAGTGGCTTCATTCTGGGTTTTTTTTCTGGAACTGTTGACATAACAGGCAGAACGCAGGCAGGTCGTTAGTGCAGGCAAATCCATAACAGGAGCAGGCAGGCCAGGGTTCAGCCCGGAAAACACCAGAACACTGACAAGAAGAAGAAAAGCATCGTTATTCTCCTGATGAAGCCAGAAATGAGAAACGGGTTCAGGTGATGAGTGGGAGGTGCTGAGGCTGAGTCAGGGCTGGTGTAGACTAGTTTAGAGTCGATGAACTGTTGAGGAGCTTTTATTATTCCCAAAAGTGTTCAATCTATACTCAGAAATTAATTTTCTTTTATTCTCAGAACACAGTCCGTATCATCTAACTTTGACCTGTCGTACTGAATAATCCTGTAACTACAGTGCAATTTTTGTGGTTTTGGCTCTGTACAAAGTTTCCCATCCCTGTTTCTGTCCTGCGCATTCTGTTTTAGCACTTTCCCTGATTGAAGTCACCAATTCAATTCAGTAAGGAGTTTGTTACAAGTTGATTTGTTGGATCAGGCACGTTGAGGGCAGGGAAAACACTGAAATGTGCAGAGCAGTGGGCTTCTGCGACCTCTATATTGGGAAACACTGATAGATTGGAAATGATTGAAAAAGTTGCAGTAAGATTGATTGTATTGAAGTTGTAAAGCAGACTATCATGATTCTGAGAGCTCAGACAAAACAACAATCAGAGACATGGCCAAAACACTGGCTGTGCCATTATCAACAGTTTAATTTACACTGATGAGAAGAAAAGAGCTTTGATTTGAGACCAAAAACTCCGGCAATGGATGACTAAAGACAATTATTCAGAAAAAAACAGTTGATCAATAATATAATCATACAAGTATAGGTATAGTATATAGATGGAATAACTCTAGGGCAAAGTGTAAAGGGCAGGCTGTGGTAGTTTTACTACCATGCAAAGCACACAAATCCACAGGACCCTGGAGGCCCCCTGGTGACCACATGTGGATGCCTGAGTACACAAATAATTGAAATATGTGGTTTTCTGCCCCTGAATAGATACTGCGATTAGAGAGAGTCCTTGAAAGCAACCCTGAAATGATCATATTCTAGTGAGGGCCCCAAAATCAGAAAGACAATTATAGAAAAATCTGAGACACTCTGGACACTCGGACTTCAGAAGCTGACGTCAGAAGCTACTACACTCTGAGCCTTCAGAGTCACAACAACCAGCAGTAAATGAGGCAATTATTGAAAGTAAAGTTACAATTTTTTCTCACAACCCAGCACTGTGGCCACATGTGTTGACTGACCAATATACTGGACATAACAAAGGCCTTTGCAACAAAAACTCCAAACACTACACCACAAACACCAAATTCGCCCTTGACCAGGTGAAATGAGATGAAGATTAAACTGCGTTACAGTAATGGACAGTGTGATGAACGGCTCACGACACAAAAGCATACGATGTGTGAATCATTGTGCCATTTACATGCAAATCTGCCAGTAAAACGGACTAATTTGTCCTCGCTGCTGATGTGACTTGCAATAGCAGCAGCTGGAAGTACAGATCCAACCAAATACCTACATTACAACAAGGCAACGACCCCAAACAACCTGATAAAGCAACCATGGAGTGTTTCAGGGTCAAAAAATGGAATGCTCTTCAGTCACTTGACCTGAACTGACTGAGCATGCATTTCACTTAGTGAAGCATTCTATAAACAGAAACTGAAAAGTCTGCAGGACAGACCTATCAAAGTGTAAACAGAGAAGATATACTCCTGAAGATGTCTGTGGACCAGTGAGGTGAACCACCTCTGTTCTGATTGACAACCCTGTAATGTTTGAGTGGCACTGCTGTGGGCAGATTTGCAAATGTGTTGCGTTTGTGGCATCACAGAAACAGGCAGTACAAAATTCGTTTTGAAAATGAGTCTTTTCATATAGAGACTATTATATACTTGAAAAATAATTACATAAAACCTTTGGATTTTGACAATAAGGGACCTTTAAATTATGCTAGTTTTTCGGGGTTGCTGAAATGGAACCACATGTAAAAAAGCTATGACACCCATGGCAGGTTTAGCTATTGGCGACCAGAGGTGGACCGTAACGAAGTACATTTACTTGAGTACTGTACTTAAGTACAGTTTTTGAGTATCTGTACTTTACTTGAG
>JBBPCY010000136.1:25511625-25534081 GCA_037974405.1 Brachyalestes nurse | reverse complement strand
AGAGAGAGAGAGAGAGAGAGTAAGTGAGGGAGGCAAAGCAAAAGAAAGCGAGTGAAAGAGCGAGAGAGAGGGAGAGAGAGTAAGTGAGGGAGGCAAAGCAAAAGAAAGCGAGTGAAAGAGCGAGAGAGAGAGAGAGAGAGAGAGTGAGAGAGGGAGAAAGAGAGAGAGTAAGTGAGGGAGGCAAAGCAAAAGAAAGCGAGAGAAAGAGCGAGAGAGAGAGTGAGATGGAGATAGGGAGAAAGAGAGAGAGAGAGAGAGAGAGAGAGGGAGAGAGAGAGAAAGAGAGAGAGAGAAAGAGAGAGAGAGAGAGTGAGAGAAGGAAAAAGAGAGAGAGTAAGTGAGGGAGGCAAAGCAAAAGAAAGCGAGTGAAAGAGCGAGAGAGAGAGTGAGAGGGAGAGAGGGAGAAAGAGAGAGAGAGAGAGAGGGAGAGAGGGAGAAAGAGAGAGAGAGAAAGAGAGAGAGAGAGAGAGTAAGTGAGGGAGGCAAAGCTAAAGAAAGTGAGTGAAAGAGAGAGAGAGAGAGAGATAGTAAGAGAGAGAGAGAGGGAGAAAGAGAGAGAGAGAGAGAGAGTAAGTGAGGGAGGCAAAGCAAAAGAAAGTGAGTGAAAGAGAGAGAGAGAGAGAGAGTGCGAGAGAGATACCGTTTGATGCTGGGCCCCTGAGGC
The DNA here is from genome assembly GCA_037974405.1 of Brachyalestes nurse. Lineage (NCBI taxonomy): Eukaryota > Metazoa > Chordata > Actinopteri > Characiformes > Alestidae > Brachyalestes > Brachyalestes nurse. The sequence continues at coordinate 25,533,417 of JBBPCY010000136.1, read as the reverse complement.
TCTTTAGCACAGTGGCTGGGCCGTGTTTCTGAGCGGATGTGTTAACAGTTTCAGGCTCAATGGAGGGAGAAATCCCCACAAAGGGTGGTGTACAAATATTGTGGGAAATCCGTTCACTCTTTAATATTTCATGAAGGCCCACAATCTATTCATGGGACTTCATTCCTTTGGAGGGGCCCGCATTCAAGCTCGCTCCGTCGCCTCAATGGGCAGCCCTTAATTGAGTGCCCGCTCATTCTCCGGCTCCCTGGCAGATTGTTCCCCTATGAAAAGCCCCTGGCTCTTCAACCTCCTCCTCTCCTGCCTGAGAGTGGGAAACAGAAAGGAGGGCGCGCCTTGCTGGTGGTGCATGTGGGAGGGAGTGCCAAGGGGGATGGATGAAAAATTATAATAAGGAGAGTGACGGAGAGAGAGAGAGAGAGAGAGAGAGATGGTAAGAGTGAGACAGGCATAGTGACCAAGTGCTGCCGTGAATTGCTTAGGGGCGGGCAGTGTTCGGTAATCCCTGGGTAATTCGGTGTGCCCCTAGCATGGGGGTGAGCGAGGGTGGATGACTGAAGAGGCTGTTGAAGGCCCTCCTGTGCCCTGAAAGAGCCAGGCCGTGCCAGTGCAAGACAAACTGCTGTTGAGCGGGAGGCCGCAAGGCTGAGTGATGGTTCAGCGACCTGGCAACCCGCCGGCCTGGAATGACAGAGAGGCCTTTCAGCATGGAGAGAGATCCCCCACTTGCACCCCGGGAGCTCCACGCAGCCCGCTGTCAGGCCGCACTGCCGCTTAGAACAGGCCGCAATGATAGATGCCGCTGCGCTAATCACCCGTTTGTGCTGCCACGCTGCGACTGAGGAGACGCTGAAGAGCTCTGAGAACCTTTTTGATCTTTTAAGTGTTGTGGAGTAAATTGTTTAGTTTACCGCCCTGATGAGGCCCTCCCCTATGGCCCGCCGATGCCTTGAATAGCAAATAAACTACAGTAACCTCACCGCATGTCGCATCTGTTTTCAACCGAGACTTGTTTAACTGGCGAAATGCTAGAGACTTCAAAGGGTATCTCAGAGACCAGCCAAGCATTCCAATAGCGACTGGTCTTTGGTGAATTATAGATAGCGAACGAGGGGTGAGAAAACATAAGATACGCTTCTAAAAATATAACTTCCTAAATAATTCTTGGCCTGGCTGTTTGGTCTTAGCAAAAGTCTCGAGCTGGAATAAAACCTTATATTGTATGGATGCTATTAAAACTTTCACAAAGGTTCCTCACACTCACATATTTTATTTAAAGGCCCTTTAAAGAATCATCCCTTGAAAAATTCTTTGGGGAGCTGAGAATTGTTCTTCTATGGCATCACTCCAAAGAGCCCTTTGTGGCACCTTTATTTTTAAAGTTGTGTAGTGAGACTGAGTTACAGAGAGAGAAAGAGAAATAGAGAGACGGAGAGAGATTCAGAAACTGACGTGCAGTGCATATGACAGTGATGACCATGCCTCACTATGGATTTACATGCCATCATGCTGCCTAACCTCTACATATACGGGCGCCTGGCTGTGATGACCACTTCATTGTGAGGTACATCGCAAAAGCTGAGGTGTAATCAGGCAACCTGCAGGCGTCCAGCTGCATATACTGGCCTCTGATCCCTGATTAAAGGTCATCCGGCTCGCTCTAAGGGCCTTTAAGAGAGGCTGAGGCTGGTCACTCCAGCTGGGCCCGCTCACTGCGCCCTGATGTGTGTCCAACAGGCTTAGAGCGGCTCATGAAGGATGGAGAGTGCCTGTGTAGAGAATTCCTAGGGAGAGGAAAATCCTCCAACACTGCAGCCTGATCCCCCATCACCCGTCCTCACCTTCCCACCATGCCCAGTCTGCTCCTGGGCCCTGCTGTGGGGAGCCCCAGAGCAGACGCATGGAAAATGGATTTCCCCAAGAAGAGCTGAGGGGCCTTTAAGTCTTCACGGTTTAAGTTCTCGTCTTCCGGATGTTGCTGTGTGTCTTTGAGAGAAAGTTGGCAATCTTCTTTATGCGCTCATCTCAAAAGAAACAAGAATTTTGAGCAAGAACTTGCTTTACATGGCTCAGAGATGATGCTCTGAGAGTGCAGTTCCTTGGCGAAGACAGAGCATGAAGCGGCCGAGATCAAAAGAACTTTTTCTTGAATTGCAAACAAGATTGAAGTCTACAACTTCTCAGATGGAATTTCTAATAGCCGTTCAATTGCACTGAAGTGTTTCAAGTGGGAGATTTCTGCTTGTAGAATATTAATACACGGTTTTGGGAGAGAGCAAGAGGAGGTCTGGGCTGTGTCTGCATCTTGTGGTCTAATCCTGCATTTCTTAATGAAGTCCAGGAATGCACTGAGAGGCTTAGAGAGTTTCAGGAATTTGACTTCAGATCCATAGCCCTGATCCGGACACTGATTACATCTATCACAGGCCTTAATGCACTTCCTCCACCTGCTTCATCTCCATCCACCAGTATAACTATCAGCGCTTACACACTTACACACCACTCAGACAGTCTGTACACTTTACAACAAAACTGCCGCCACTTTTAAGAGCTGAGGAAAGTCAGATCAGACAGAGTAATGTGATTGCACCTTGCTTGTTAACCTAACAAGTCGATGATTAATTCGGAGAGCTAATCCCTTGGTACCCGGGCAGAGAGGAAAAACCTCCGGTGGCCTAATCCACCTAGGCCAGGCCTGGGACACTCACTGTGCCACTCAGCCAGACCTTTTGTTTTGGACAGGTATTACCCTACAAGTGCAGGTCTATCCAATGCTATAAGAGAGGGAGGGCCAGGAGGAGGCCACACTCATCAAGGCTTTCTGGTTCTTTTTTTTTTTTTATTTGCTAGACTTGCAATTTCCATTCGCCTTGCAGGGCAGATGAAAGGGTTTGAGTCTTTGAGCAGCCTTGGTGCCCCTTTTATTGGACGCCGTTTGAATTTGAGTGGCCAGACTAGCACCTGTGTTCTCTCAATGTAAGATTTGTTCAAGTCGGGAATGATTTCCGCAAGTCAAGTCTTACTTGTTCTCTTGTCTTGTTAGCTTGCCAACAAAAAAGACCCACCTAGAGCGTCACTATTACACTGTGCCTGCTTTAAGAAGTTTCCTTCAATAGCTGGTGCCTGGACACAATGATTGAAAAAGATTTGGAGGAGCAATAAAATAATTCTGCTGAGTGGCAGGTTGCAGGCTCTAAATATTTATTCCTTTACTATGGGGTGGTGAGTGACTTATATAAACAGTGTGGAGGTTCATTTCATCCGAGCCACAAAGAGTGTGAGTGTGCCGCCGCCAAAGGCTGCAGTGAACTCTGACCCGGCCAGGGCACAGGGAGCATTTGTCCCTTCATAATTGGACAGAAGGGCCCTTTCGCTCTTCATTTAACCTTTTCTGACTGATTCTTTCTTCCTCAGTGGCCACAAAGCCCCTGGTCCTGACCCAGTTGTTCTAGGCCTATCTTTCCACCCCCAGTCCAGGCCTTTGAAAGCTGGAGAAAAGCTGGAGTGTGCTTGCCCTGTCAGGAACAATGGTGGAGTTAGTGACCCCTGACCTGAGGGGCTTTGAGCTTTCTTCCTGGATCAGGCGCTGCCTTTCGCCACGGTTGGTTACAGCTCCCCAGCTCCGCAACAGAATGAGGGTAAACACTTGTTAAGAAGTGATTCTTCTTCTCCCTCTACCTTGCACCCCCTTTTTTTTCTCTCCCTCTCTTCTTTTCTTTTGTATGGGTGTGTATTAAGAATAGGCAGAAGTTAAGGCAGGTTCAGTTTGCTGACATCAGCTTCACACTCCATCATGTCACATCCAGGCAATGTCCACCGATGGCTCGCACACTACTAGTGCAGGCAGAAGGGCGATGCCTTTAATCCCTTAGGATCCCAGGTTTATTACATTCTAAGGCTTATTCGTTCAATAACTACTCAAATCATAATCGAATAGCAGAGTTATTGTTAGGATATAGAACTGTGTAGTAGACTGTTGGGTCTGTTGGCCTATTTAAGTGGTTAAATTAAGAGACATAATTTCTAAGGTGTGGACAATTCCTAATTGCACTAGTAAGTTTAGGGCAATACAGCACAGTCTATTTTACATGAAAATTCATGGCTGCAGTTAAACCAAATTTTCAGCGTCATATAAAACATTTCTATTTGCAGTTCATTTTTTTATTTGTTATTTCGTTTTCTTGTTCACCCTAATTGCACCGGTTGCACTTACAATTCTTGTGCTGTCGTTAGATTTTAAAATGTGTAACATACACTGGTACAGAAGTGCCATGACAATAGCAGAGCTATGTAAGTCAAGCTGTTTTCGTACTATCACAGTATTACCGCTTTTTCCTGAGCTGGTTTGACTGTAATCGGAAGGTCATGATTCAACAAAATGGGCCATGCATAAAAAAACATATTGGCTCTGGAGCAAATTAGATATGAATGAAATTTTCAACCCTGTCTGAGCCTTATCCCTTTGTTGTTGCCAAGAACACCACTCGGCTCAGCAGGATGCCTGGCTGTGGAGGAAAGAGTGCAGTGTTGGCCTCATGTGTCCAGATGCTGAGCATGCGGTGGTGGAGCACAGGCAGGCTGTGCCGAGGCTAAAGCATATGGGCTGAAAGAGAGGGCCTACCGTGGCTACTGCTGCTGCCATCTCTCGAGACAGAGGGGGGCTTTGTCCCAGGCCCTGCCCTTCACACCACTTAATGCCACGAAGCAGCATTGTACAGTATTGTAAAGTGCTGCCTGTCTTTTAGCCTGTGCGGACCGCCGTCAAAGAGACCCTCTCCCGCCTTCCCTCTCACTCCTTTTCACACAGTAGGAGTTTTAGTGGCCCTCTCCTAACCCATTCTTCCTTTGTCACATGGCCCTTTTTACTACTTTTTCCCTTTTTTGTCCATCGCAACTGTTCTCTTGAGTGATGGTCAGTTTGTCAGTGAACAATTAAGCCATCTGATGTCGACTCTCTTCTCCAGCGTGTCTGCTTTTGTCTTGGCACCGTGTCACTGGGCCAGTGGAGCAGGCCTAAGGTCACTCCTAAAGTATATCTGTCTGGGCATCAAAAGCCTTACTGTTGCACATACAGCTTTAAATCTGAGGACCTGGGAATTATGCTAGATCTGTGCTGAACATTCACAGAGAGTTGTAGTGTGGCCATCTCATGAGTGTGCCATGAATAATAAACATGCCATAAAGAATGAACTGGATCAGTGAATCAGAAGAAACACTTTTGGTTCCCTAACCTCAAATAGTTTTAGTGTAATTCAGTTGAAAAATCAATGGAAAGGGAACCACATAGGGAATCAAACATAGTCTAGGGAATCAAGCATAGTTCTTCCATGGCATCACACCACCAAACCCAAGGCTTGAGCTATTTGTAAGGCGGTGATTTACTGTTGAAAGTAAGGGGGGTGAAGGGTACATCTCCTTTAAGGCTCCCCTCCTCGTTAGACTCATAAAGCTGTCCCTGAGTCTGTGTGGGATGAAATACATTCTCCTTTAATTGACAGGTATCTAAAACAGCTGGCGGACAGCTTTGCCCGACGTGGAATTGTCTGCACACTTTTACTCCCTTGCTGTTTTGTGTCGGGGTGACTCAGACGTGACCCAGTCTCCGGCCAAAACCACACACTTTCTTGCCTTCTTTTCTTCTTCAATACTTTACGCCCCATTTCAGCTGTCTGAGACCCCCTTTGCACATGGCGGGGAGCGCAGTACAAAATTACTTACTTCACCTTACCTCTGTATCTTTACTAAGATCAATTAATATGAAAGGTTTACTAATGGCACTTGGGTTTTAATTGGTCTAGAACCACCAAGCCTGTTCCTGCTTATTTTTGTTATTTTAGCCCTGTAACACGTCCCCCTGACTTGTCCCTGGTTTTTGACTATGTTTTTGTTTATGTTTGCCATGTGTCTGTCTTCCATGTGAGTCTGTTGTTGTTCTGGTCCTAGCTCCACCTTAGCCTTGCCCCCTTGTTATCCCATTTACCTGTGTCTCATTCTTGTCTCCACCCCTGCCCAGGTGTTTCCACTGTCCTTGTCAGTATATATACATCTGTGTTCCAGTATGTCTGTGGAGAATCTCTGTTAATGTCCTCATCGTCTGCTTTATTTGTTTACTTGCAAGAAGATAGATCTCCAAGAGGACTGTTAATATCCACAGCTTCATTCTATGTGGAGCAACTTGGAGTAACCTTGTTCCAAAGAACCCCTTTTGGCAGTGCATTCTGAAGATTTGAATGGATTCCTCTATATATTCTTTTGTGGAGGAAAAAAAACGTTGCCTCTCACTTCAACCTTGCATAGCCAGTTGTCCCATAAAGTGGCATGAAACCCTAGCAATTTCTCAGGAAAAATCATCCAAGTGAAAATCATTGAAGCGAGGTTTAAGACAGCTATTAGATTTTTCTGTGCACTCTAATTCCCTCCAGCAATAAAACAAAGCATAGCGCAACTTAAATACAGCAGATATTGACTATCTCCACCATTTTTCTACTATTTCCACTCTAGGGCAATAAAGAGAGTCCCACCTCTCCTTTATCCAATAATTGTCACTTATCTGCCAGGGAGGGTTTGATGCCTGTAGTGGAGAACACTGGGGTGTTAATGCAGGAGAGGCCGGGCAGGCCTAGCCCTGTCATTAGCTTAATGTGGGCCTCTCCCCTGCTCACTTGGCCTCCTGCCTATATCAAATGAACCTCACACATGCTAATGCCTGCCCACTGATTGTTGCTCTAAATGAAAATTAATTGATTCTCATTCAGGTCTCTTGTCAGCTCTCTGTTTTCTTCACTATGTGCTCCCTCTCTCTAGACCTGGCTCTCCAACAATACACACGACGGCCCTCCCATCCATCCACCTCATGCATTCTAACACATGGTAATGTGCTTGCCTTTGCTATGCATTCTTGCAAGGTACAATAGAGGCCAAGAGAATGTGGTGACTTGCCACCCATTTATGTATATGTGTGCATTAGCACACAACCCTTGATCACCAATAGCTTTCATTAGCGTGACTCAACCCCCTCTTATGTACGCTAGCATGCTGGGCAGTGAGTACAGCAGATGTCAAAAGGATGCGTCATCCTCTGTGGCTTGACTCCTCATCACAAAGTATCTCTGAAGGAATACAAATGGAATCTGGTGCAGTATCCCAGTGGAACATGTTAACATGCTAACTTTGAAGATCTCGTATTTTTTCCCCAAACACCAAAACAATAAATGGCTTTAGAAGCCTAAGATGAAGTGCTTATAAGGGTTCTTTAGACCCTGGTTTCTCAACCACTGGGCCGGGGACCATCAGTGGGCCGCGAAGGATTTTGATTGGGAGACAGGCCATTGGTCCACAATTTGCTATTTAATATCATCTAATGTGGCCAAGTGGGCCTTGGCAATATGCTGTGATAAATAGGTGGGCCTTGATGTTGAAAAGTTTGAGAACCATTGCTTTAGACCAAAGATCCTGAAGCTTTTTTCAGTAAGACACATCAGGCAAATATGTAACTGTTAAAAAAAGCTTTATGATAATGTATATGGAATAAGAAGATGATTTAGTATTTAAGTTAGGGGTTGGGTAATGTGGTGATATGGTGGATTCATCAATATGGTCACTACTGTAAAGTTGAAAAGATGGAAAAGATGGTCACAGATGGCTGAAGACCAAGTCAGCACAATTGCCTTTGTTCTGTCTAGATGTGTAGGAGTGTGTTTAGCTGTCCAATGACAATGCATTAGCTGTAGCTTGAAAACTACAGTTGCTTGCTTCACATGATTTGGAGGCAGCATGTGTCAGCCTTCCACCTCCCATTGTTGGTGGTATCATGTGATTGGGGGTGCTCTAGAAATTGAGTGGAATGGGACATGGCTTGATTGGGGAGAAACTCACAAAAATGAAAAGAAACTACATTATTGGCTCAGAAAAACATTTGGATGTAGTGTGACCCAAAATGATGGTACTCCAGGTAAATCCCTTTTCAACCAACAGGTTCTGTTCTGGTTTATTTGTTAAATTTCAAACCGTTCAGAGCATTTCCACCAAAAAGATACATGTTCAGAACCTGAAAAAGTTAGTTCCCAGCTGGAACAAAAAATAGTTCAGTTGGTATGTGATTCTACAGTTTCTATACAGCTAAATAAGAGACCATTGCAAAAATGTCCATTTCTCAGGTTTTATTGGTGCAAGTATTGAACTGCCTTAGTTTTTTAGAACTGCTGACAATATTACTCCTAATTTCCAAATCAAAATATTGTTCTTTAAAGCATGATTTTACAGAAAATGACAACACATCAAATTAAGAGAAATGATGCAGTGCTTACAGAACTTCTATAATTCAAAGAAAACAAATATTTTGTTCACATAATTACCTTTTATTTTACCTCTTATTTTTTTCTTATTTTTCTGGAGCTGTAGTTATGTCTTCTCGTCATTTGTAACTGGTCCATGCTTGTTGTCTGGAAAATAACAGTTATTGGCAGTAAAAGAACAAAAGCTTGTTGATGGTCAGTCTGATCGGTCATCATGTTTACTTCCTTTGTGCATTGTGAAACATCTTTCATTGATCATGCATCTTTGATTACAATAGTTCCAGTTTAAAACTGGTGAAAATGTGGGCACCAAGATTCAAAGAATGAAACCCGGTCAAGAACCCATTCCCTGTTGTTGGAAAAGGGGTATTTTAGGACCATGGCTTTAGACTGATATCTTCAAGAACCAATTCTGGTTCCTTAAAGACCCTTTGTAAATGACTGTGACTGTGATAAACATTTTGAAAGTTTAAAACATCTCCATATAATGAAAGGGTCTTATATGATCACGTGTACTATATGTTCTACCAAGAAACAAATCATTCTGTTGTAATCAAGTCCAAGTAGAAGCTTGTTTAGAAATTTGTATTATATGCATCGTCCCGCCTCAGGCCAGTTTAATGGACTGTGATAAATTGATGGGTTGCAGGTACTGAACTAGAGAAGTCTTCTCAGTCCCAGGGTATTGTCTCTCTGTTTTGTTTGTTTGCCATTCGATTACCTTCCATTTTCTCAGTGAGCAGCCAAGCCTCCCTTTTCCTGTCCCTGGACCAAGGCCTGGGATTGCAGGGGCTGGTGAAACATTAACCTGGCCAGCCTGGCTGACGTTGATGGAGAGAGGCAGGAGCGTGATGGCACTGTTGTGTGTCAGAGGAAGGATTGTCCTCAGTCCTGTCTCTGTAGTCACAGGTCAGCTCTAGGGTCAGTGTGGGCGTTCCACCCAGATCCATTCAGGGCAGGGATGGGGAGAAGTCACTGCTTAAGTAACCTTTGATTTATAAAGCCTGTGCTGTCAGGCTGTCACATGGTTAGGATTTGAGCTTAATGGTTTCTAAGATTAGACTTTAACCAATTGAAGAAAATTGTCTATTATATTGTGCAGATTTTACACAGTTAAAAACTGAGTTCTCTAGTTTCCTAGCAAAAGCAGTGGCCATCGTTCATGTTTTTATGTGCACCATTCTATAGTTTTATTGTTATTCTTGTTTTTGTTCTTCCTCTTCTTCTTCTTCTTATTGCTGTTGTTGTTGTTATTGTTATTGTTGTTATTATTATTATTTCCATGAAGAAGGATCTTTTGTGTGTATATATATATATATTACACACACACAAAGGGGTTCTACAGCTGTAGCATTAATAATAATAAGTAGAAGAAGAAGAAAAAGAAGAAGAAGAATGAATTCTTGACTTCAAACAACAGTGGATACAATATAGAACATTTTGTAAAAGTTTCCTCAAAGAACCATATGCAAGAAGATTTAGAGAGAAGCGCCATTTAAGCTGAAAAAGAACCATTTAAATGTTCAGATGCTTATTTAAGTAGTTGTAGTTTTACGCATGCAGTATCGCTTTTTGAAAAGAACTGTTGAAAAGGACCCTTTTCAGAGTGTAGTAGCTCAACATTTACAAATAAGTAAACAAATACAAACTATATACACAAGCGCCTGCTACAAAGCACCTACCAAACATTACATATAAAAACACGAGGCTCATGAAAATAAACAAAGTAAACACCACACTGCCTTTTGGATGGAGAGCATGAGAGAGAGGTGAGCTATGGGCTGTAATGAAAGCCAATGAAAGGGAAGGCCATTTGCTGGGCCATCATTCATGACTGAGAGTGCAATGCCTGCACAAGCTTGCTCCCAGCTCCCTGCACTTGTTTCCATTGTGACACGCTGGTGGAGGGAAGCCTCTATAGTGGCAGGGATCAATTCAGCGGCCTGACAGCAGTGCACTAAACCAGGCTCCCCGTTTGCATAGAAAACCCCCTGCAAAAAAGCCCCTGGCCCCATCTGTCAGGGCCTCCGAGGTACATTGTGTGTGTGTGAATGTGTGTGGGAGGGAATGGGGGAGTGTGAGAGGAGGTTAATCAAGATTGGGATGAGGAACGGGAGGAGGAGCTGATGGGAAGAGGGTTGCGGGGGGAAAGGATAGTGTGTGTGTGTGTGTGTGTGGGGGTGTGTGTGTATGTGAGTGAATGTGTGGGAGGGGTGCATGACCATTATGCTTATTTCCCTGTTCTCCCTTTCAGAGCCATTAGAAGAATACATTCTTTTTTGGCTCAGGCGAGCTTCTGTCACCTATGCTGCCCATTTTTCAGCAGTGAGGGTGGTCACAGGGCAATGGATTCTGGGAATCAGGTTAATTAGAGAAGACAGGGCCCAGGCTCATGACAGAAGTGGAGAAGAGGGAAGGGGGGAAAGAGTGCCAAGACAGCTCGAGGAACCGCGGGTGGGGGGGGCATCGGAATTTTAGGATAATCACCCGGCACAGAGCTAGACCCCTTTGGTGGACCTGGGCCTGACCTGCTCCTTGTTTTGTCATCCCTGTTGTGATGTCGCCGCCCGGATCCATTCTGCAGCGGCCCGGCTACATCAGCTAGTCTTACTGCGCCTTTCATCCACTTTCACACACGTCCATGCACACCTGCAAATTCTCAGCCGCTGCTTGTTTTCCGTTTTTGTGCTCCGTCAATGATAACCCTTAAAGGCCGCACAAAAGCCTGGCCACCATCCGTTTCTCCCTTCTAATTAGAAAACCCGAACAATCCCTTCAGACGCCTTGCGCAGCAAAGCATGCCAAAGAACAGCCCCCTTGTTTGTTCATTTCTCCTTCCTGAACCTGAACTGCCGCAACCCCTGCGGAGATGGCTGCGCTGGAACCCAGGTTCATGTTGGCTCTATCCCACAAAGGCTCAAGTGGTGACCCCTGAACCCTAAGGGTGACCCTCACTGTTGCAGGGGTTAGGGAGCAGGGCAGATGTGGGTAAACTTCCCCGCGGCAGGAGAATGAAGCACACTTGTTAAATGGCTCTGTTTTCTCCCCACCTTTTTCAAGGAAGCCCCAAAGAGAAGTGGAAGATGGTTCTAATTGGGACGCAGGTCGCAGCGCAAGGTTCAAATAGCATCAGACCGGCGGCGGAGCACAAAAGCGACCACGAGAAGAGCGCCGGATTCAGCTAATGAAAAGGTGCTGGTGTGGCACTAATTGGGAGTGGGAATGTGTAATGTGTATTAAAGGATGTCTTCCGGACAAAACGCGGCAGATACCTTAATTGGGATGCATCCACCCTTAAAAGCAAACAGCTGGAAACAATGGTGCGCTTTCCAGTAACTATATATAAAAGAGCCATAGTCATTGTCATAATGCACAACCTTAACTGAACTCTCTGAAACTTCCCTCGCCACATCAAATAAACTACAATACAACTAATTAAACAGTGTTGATTGTAGCTGGTGTGGGTGGCAGTGCTACTTTCTAAAACAGACTATTTTAAGCAACATGATTAATAGGAACTATTGAATGCAAAAGATTTGAATCTGCAAAGGCTTCAGAGCACACTAAAACCCACAGAAAAGAATGAAATGAACTGCTATAGTCACTCCAGCACTGTAATGAAACAAACAGTGTTAACCAGAAGGTGGCGATCTTGTACAAAGCACTAAGCAAATAGAGCCGCTTACAGTAGAGTCAGGAGCTCAGAAGGGACAGTCCACCAGCTCCTGCAAACTGGTTCATATAGTCTTCCCCAATATACACCCACTGGGTTATCCTCATCACTCTTGTATTTGATTATTGTATTTGAGTATTTTCAGGGCAGATTCTATTTTTAAAAATATGTTTACCATAACAAATCTCTTTTTTCTCATAAAAAGGGCCACTTAATGGATTCGTTTTTCATGATATGCACTGCTGAAAGTACGAAAAATGTACAAGAAATATTAATTAGTTATAATGATTAATTTCACCTGTACTTTATAGAAATCACAATGCAAAACCTCTTTATATCCAGAATAAAACATAAAACGCCTCTAGTAGAATGTACCAGTTCACTCTCCATTGGCTTTTCCCTGTCAGGAAAATTGACTATGAAAATACATGTATGCTGTGAAATATGCAATAAAATGAGCAAATCCACAAATATGATATGAAAACAACACAAAAGAAAACAATGATGAATTCAAATTTAAAATGTATTAATTGAACCATACATAATATCAAATCCAATCAAATTGTATCGCACACACATTAATAGACAGTACACAGTGCAGTGAAATGTCTTATACAACTGTCTGGTGAGATGAACATATCTGACTAAAAAGGAGAATTTACATTCATTGAAATACAAAAGGCAAATCTAAAAATATGAAAGATATAAAAGACAATCACCGAATACTGTACATAATATTAAAAATAGTATTAAAAATGCAAACAATACAATAATAATACAACACAGAAATACAATATAATTTTAATAAGAAGAGATTTATTTCCTCATGTCCCCGTTTTCTGTGATGATGTACCTTATTAGAAAGTCATTAAAATGTTTCAAATACACACAAACTAACCAGAAGTTAGGAGTGAAAACATAACCCTGGATGTATAAAATCAACACCAACAATTTCGTGAGAAAACAAACAAAATAATAATTGTTTAAAAATGATAAATAGTGCACTGTGACTAGATTTAAATGATGCCATTACAAATAGAGAAACTGTATAATATTGTCAAACGATTTTATTTTGAAAGGGAGCAGAGAAATTTCATATCAAGCAGAAACATATGAATAGTCTGTTGACTGATGAAGAAAACAGACACTTGTCATCATCAGGCTCAGTGTGAATGATGGCTTTCATTCATCTACACCAATATACACCAAACGAATTGTTTTATTCAATAATTAACATAAAAAACGAATGTAGGATTGAATAATCCCCGTAAGGATAGAAGTTTTCAGACAGCAACAAAAAGTAAAATGATAAAGGAATGATATATTCCAAAGTGTTTCTTTTTATAAATTCCTTTTATAAATTCCACTAATTATTTGAACTTGCTGTCTAGTTGTTCGTATAGTTGTGAAAGACCATTTCAGCATGCTGCTATTCTCATCTTTGTCATTGTAATTAAGTATCAACCCTGTGACAGACCTGTGGTTAAGAGAATCTCTTGCAATAGTAGTATAATAAACATTTTTATAGTGCCTTGTGAGCGGTTTGCAAAAAAAATATAAGCAGCAGCCTTCACATAAAAAATTACTTTGTGAAAGTTTTTGTTGATTTGCAAAAAGAAAATGAATACATCCTCCATGGAGACCATACTTAAGTATGATATGAATTTCTATTTAGTTTCACATACTGGAGAAAATGTAATAAAATGTCAAATATAAAATATGACATAACATTAAGAAAAACACTGCAGTGTTTGTCTTCACATAAAAACTGCACATAATGGAACAACGTGGTAAAATAAAATGTGTTGTTTTACATCTTCAGTTTGTAATGAATACTGATTAGAAATAAGATTCAAACCACCTGCCTAGTATTGTGAAGGTCCTCCCTGCGCTACAAAAACGCTGTCTAGACATGGACTCTCAAACACATCATTAATACCCTGTAAATTATGAGTTCTATGGATCGGACTTGCTCGTCCAGCACATCCCACAGGTGTCCGATTAAAATGAAAAACTGGGGACTTTGAAGCCAATTCAACACCTTGAACTCTTTGTCATGTTTCTCAAACCATTCCAAGTAAGGGTAAAGGTGGTATATAACATCCACATGAATGCCAGGACCCAAGATTTCCCAGCAAAACTCTGCCCAGAGCATCACACTGCCACTGCCAGTCTGACTTCCTGTTGTGCATCTGAGCACACTAGACTGTCCACATGATGGAAAAGATGCATCAGCCCAGGCATCCAGTTCTGATGCTCACATGCCCACTGTAAAGACTTTTGGCAGTGGACAGGCGTCAGCATGGGCACTCTGACCGGTCTGTGGCTCTGCAGCCTCATACACAACAAGCAGTAAAGCACTGTGTGTTCTCACACCTTTCATAGCCAGCATGGACTTTTTCAGTAGCTCTTCTGGGAGATCGGACCAGAGGGGCTTGCTTTCGCTCCCCAAGTGCATCAATAAGCTTTTGACCTTGTTGATGGTTCACCCAGGGACCACTTTTGGGATGTACTAACTACGGTATATCAGGAACACCCCATAAGATCTGCTGTTCTGCAAATGATCTAACCCAGTTACACTTTTGTAATTTTTTCCTGTTTGTAACACATCAGCTCTGAGAACTTCCTGCCTAATATTTCTGACCCCTTAACAGGTTACAAGTACAGGTTCAAAAAGGGCGTGTGAGTAAAATTCCAATACATTTAGTGCATACAGTCAGAGACTAAACATGTTGTAAATGTTAAATATAAAACAGTAAATTCATTCAAAAAGCGAGGCATGATTGAAGAAAACTATAATTTTCTTTTTCTTTTTTTTCTCTTCAGGGGAAATCCTGTGTATTTCTAAGCGGCAGTTTCAACATTTGACCCTACCAACTAAAGGCAAATAAAAGCAAATATATTTTCATATTCATTTATAGATTAATTCTGGTGGGATATTACACATGTAAATGTTAAAAGCATGCAGAATTGATACACATTGATACATATGTGTGTAATACTCTTGACACAGTAAATGTAATGTCTGCTAATGCTACGTAAAACATTTCATACATAAATTTTCGAAACAGGTTTAAATGCTCAGCAATGATACAAACATTCAAAACTTTTTTAAATGGGAATTATTTAAAAACCCCTCTCTGTGGAGCTGTGGACGTATCATTCCCACTGACACAGTCTGATCACATCCATATCGATATTCAAGCAGCTACACTTAAATATTACACTAACGCAGAAGCTGCGTGCATACTTTCCACCACATGTCCAGCCGTGTTTATCAGTGTCTCTTCCATGCATCTAAATGCACTTGTGCTACTGTTCCTGCTGAAACACTAGCCGTACCCCAGTAAAAACATCTTTTAATGTCATATAGATCTTTTCCTATTGGTCGTCTTAATTCAAAACCGATGTGCACCACCTCAGCATTTTTAAACATGCAACACAGCAGGAGAGGATGTTAACTGCTTAGTTGTATCATGCAAGCTTTGACACACCTGCCCTTGTTATATTTCTCCATTTTTTTATTCAGGTTTTCCCTTTCATTTGTCTGCCATCAATTGAAAGGGAAAACCTTGTTGTCTTCTCATAATGTGCCTTAATTGCTCTTTCTCTCTCTCCCTCTGTCTCTCTCTCTGTCTCTCTTTGGCTCTCTCTCTTAATGCTATATATTGCATACATTGGGACAAACGAACCTTGTCGACTGTATATATATGATGGCTGCATGATTTAAGTAATGCACATTCAACAGAGCTTGTTTGTCCCAATATATACAATAAATAGCCTTATTGAAAATATACTGGTAGAGATAATTGTAACACAATTGACAGAAAATTCATGCCAGAAAGTAAACCCATCTTTGATGTATTTTTGGCAATGTTTTGAAATCATTTTAAGATGGCTTTCTAAATGTTCTTTCTCGTTCCTTTGAGCAAGTGGACAGTTCACTGGATTTGCATATTTAAAAAATATTTTAATCTCCAAAAAAGAAAATAACAGTGTCCTGTTTTTAATTGGAATTTAGGATTATCTTTAAAAATGTACCAAGGGGGTGCAGAGTTACCATACTGCTATGCAACATTGTGTTCTATAAGTTTGTTAGTTTCATTTTCATAAAGCATTTCCAGTGTTGTGGATGGTAGTAGGTTGTATTCAGAGTGTTCGAATCAAGTTCATATTTTTGCTTTTGTGGGCTCCGGAATGTAGCATTTTAGCAAATGTTAATAATTAATGGTGGGGCAGGATGTCCAGTAGTATATTTTACAAACTAATTTTTTTAAACAGGGTAGAACAATGGCATGTAGACATTGTGCTGATTCAGAATGGCCCCACTGAGTAGTGGTGGTAATGATTACAGGCATTTACACATGAGACAATGACTGGGAAAGGTAATAACATATCACTTAAATCAACCCGAATGGGACAGACTGGCTGGGGTTCTTCTCCCATGTGGAGGAATCCGTGAGACCAGCCTGGTCCTGGGGTGCCAGACGGGGACACTGTGATCTGTGCCTCAGGAGCAGACCTGTCTTTACCTTCTGCATCACATCAGTGTCATAAATGTCTTGTTTCCCATTGTGTGGGAACTCATCTTGGACATTGTTCCTGTGAATCTGCACAGTAGTAGCCAATAAGTGGAACATGGTCTCCTATGGGGTTGGAGTCTAGCATTCCTGGCATTTCCAGTCGTCTGTGCTGCATGGACACAGGGGCCTGGACTGGTTGTCGATTGTTTTGGGCGTTCCTCCTGGTGAGAAGGCATCGGGAAACTCCTGGATGGAATGTCTTTGTGCTCCTCAGCCTGGTCAGATGTTACTTTCTTTGGAATTAATAATCAGCTTGTGATTTCCTTTTGTATTTTGCTGAGTCGTCATCTTTTGTCCTCAAAGGATGTTATGTCTCAAACTGTCCTTTTATTTATTTCCAGTGCCACTAAAGGACCAATTTGGGGTACATAAAGAACCTTTCAATGGCCTGTACTTAAAAAAAATGTGTAGATGATGTGTGATTGTTAAGAACGTTTAAAGGAACCTACACCTAATGTAAAGGTCCTTAACAGTTTAAAGGGTTCTCTAAGTCGAGGACTATTCAGAAACCTTTACTTGTAAGAGTATGTTGGTAGAAATGAGAAAAAAGCATAAATGTTGGACTGGAATGTAGTGATTGCCTTCTAAATGACAGCTGCTCGTCACTCTGGGTATGGTTTACAGGTGAAGAATTCGTCCTGCACAGTGAGGACTCGGTTCTCACGGTCTATGTTTGTTGTTTAGTTGGTGTGAATTTTGCTCACAGCATCCCGATGCCCTGTAGGGTCACGATGAAGTCAGTCTTTTCTCACACTCTCAGTCACTTACCAAGACGCGCTCTCCCTCTCTTTCACATACGGCCGAAGGGACTGAGGCATTTATCCCCAAAGTTATATTGCATGTGTAAAGGCTTGAGTATGTTATGAATGTACTGAATGTTAAAGCAATAGTCAAACTAATCAAAAAAATCAAACTAACACAAGTTTCCATCGACTCCAGATAGGTAGTTAGTTAGTAATATATGTCCAAACCTTTCTTTGGTAATTTAGTCCTGGAGTTACAAAACTAACATTAACAATAGAAAAAAGAAGTCTATAGTCACCCAAATCTTTTTTTGTAAATACAGTACA
Organism: Brachyalestes nurse; assembly: GCA_037974405.1. Lineage (NCBI taxonomy): Eukaryota > Metazoa > Chordata > Actinopteri > Characiformes > Alestidae > Brachyalestes > Brachyalestes nurse. Next base: position 25,515,797 of record JBBPCY010000136.1, on the reverse strand, counting down.
TCATCAAAACTTTCCTCCACCCACTCATTCCATACTCAACACTTTGCGGCACTTTGGAATCCTGATATTGTCTATTAAATGCGGCTTTCTTTTTTTGGAAAGCTGTTAAGGGGTCAGAAATATTAGGCAGGAAGTTCTCAGAGCTGATGTGTTACAAACAGGAAAAAATTACAAAAGTGTAACTGGGTTAGATCATTTGCAGAACAGCAGATCTTGTGGGGTGTTCCTGATATATCGTTGTTAGTACATCCCAAAAGTGGTCCCTGGGTGAACCATCTCCTCCTTGGGCCTTTTTCCCTTTACAAAGAAGCTCTCAAAGGTGTTTGCTTTTTACTCATTTTTGCTAGTTTGTGGGCTAAATTTTTGATGTATCGTATCACGTGACCGAGATGAGTGTTTTTTCAAAATAAAAGATCTTTCTGACTCATTTCAGACTGATAATCAATAAAAAAAATTTTATTCTGTCTTTCCCGATACCAAATGGCCCGGTGGTTGGGGACCTCTGGTTTAGGGCACAGGGGGACTTTCTTGTGCTTTGTTCCCATAAAAAGACAGTTCTAGATCAGCGCTCCTACTTTTAGGTAGTTTGTGAAAACAGACCCTGTTATCTATGAAGGTTGCTCAAAGCATTTACCTACACAATGAAGCTTCACTTTCATAACTGAGTAAGTCGCATTAAGTATGCCGCGGTTGTGTCAATACATGCTACTTACCGAGACGTGCTACCAGCCTTTCTGTGCATGTGCAGTTCCACAGTCTTAGGATTCTTTATCATGCCCATGAATCTCTGCTACCTTGCGTTGGGGAGTAATATCTTAAAAGCTCTTTTAATTGTTACTTTCGACTTGTAAACATGTACTTTTTGGCACCTTCGTTCTGTCTTCTGTGCACAGTTGTAAGGACATATGAGTGTATGTTGCTGCTCTAGTGTTGTCTGGGGTTGTTGTCTTCATTTTTTGAGCCAATATGTCCTCGACTGACAAAGAAAACCTTTCGGAAATCTTAATTTCTTTAGCTATATTGTCCATTTCTTTAGTAAGTAGTTGCACAATGTGTTAAAATATGAAATTAATCTTATTTAAACGTATAATATTCTTTTCAGGTTAAAACAGATAGACTGCTGCCGATTTGCTCTACAGTAGCATTTTTCGACAAGGCAGCATAAATCATCAGAACACCGCATTTTAATAAAGAGGTGGATATGGTTTGAGTGAATTTCGGGGGAGATAACAATGGAAAATGATTTGGGTGACTATTGAGTCTTTGTCAGCAATATATTAGCATCATGGGTTTTTGGACTCCAAACATTTCTTGGCTGAGTAGGTATATCAGGTGCAAGTGGAAAACTGAGAGAATTAGATTTTCTCAAACCATTCCTTTAAGTGGAAATCCATGGGTGCTGACCATAATTCCTAAGGTTTTTAGACCACCTTTTTTGATGAGTGCTTTTTACAGTTGTTACAGATAATACTTTGTAAGTTTGACCCTTGTTTACTTCTTTAAATATCTGAATGTAAGTTTGTTGGATAGGATAACATGTTGCATATAAAGTAGTGTGAGTGTGTGTTAATTAGGGCTGGGCATTTTAACGCGTTATTAGCTTTTTAAAAAATCCTTTTATTTTGAAAGTTCGTTGCTTTTTTTGGCTCTTTGATGCATGCTCTATTTGTCTCGGCTGGTTTTCACGGGGGACAGGCATCCCATTACTTTTGTCCATATTTTATGAACAGAAGTATTGGGACACCTGACCATTGCACCAACAGAGACTTTAATGACACTGCATTCAGATACATAGGCTTTCATATGGAGTTGGTCCCTTTTTACAACTGCTATAATGCTCTGGACTCGGAGGGTAACTTGTTTTTCTATAACAAACTAGATAAAACCTGAATGCCCTGCAGTGGCAAATAGCTTTGGTTTTATATTTGATTAGACTACATTATTGTTTAAGTTTAAAATATCTGAACTGTAACTGTGTAACTCTGTGAAAGGGAACACTGCTGTTAAAAAGCTCCTTATTTGTTTAAAGTGTTTGCAAACCAGATGTTATTGCAGTTTTGTTCATATAGCAGTGGACAGTACACTACTTTTGAATTATTTAATTTAGCGTATGACAATGGCATGGCTTTCTGCGATTAATTGCGATAAAAAATGTAATCGTTGCCCAGCATTAGTGTTAATATAAGTGCATGTGTTTGTGTGTGAATACAGGCCTGCAGGGTGGGTGCACTAGGATTCTGATGTGCTGCTTGAGCACAAGAATGTCCCAAATTATCAGTGCAGCAGGAGATCAGTGCCAACATTATTGGCTTGCCCTCGTCCCCTGGAAGGTAACCATGTCTTCTGCCCTTTACTTTAATATACTGGCTACAGGAACCTGGCCTGTCTCAGTAGTCATACTGTCTCTTCCTTTTAATTAAATGTGCCCATGCTGACAGTGATGGTTTCTTTTCTGTTTTAGTTTTTTTCCCCTTCAGTCTGCACTTCTTTGAGCTCAGCCTGAGAACATTTCACTTCTCCTAATTAGACCTAAAAAAAAAAAAGCTGTTAATGCGTTTTCTGGTCAACACAAATTCCCAGGTCTTTTCATTTATTATGTACCATTTGAGAACCTCAGAGACATTTTACATGAGGAATTAGCCACTAGGAGTGGTTCAAAACTGCTTAGAATAAGAACAAACAAACATATATATAGACCAACATGTTACAGCTGTGTGCTCTCAACCAGGCTGTTTTCAAAGCTCTCACTGACATTTTGTTCTGACACTAACATTCACACAGGCAGCTACTCACACACTCACCTCAGCTGCCTCACACATCTTTATCATGAGCATCTAAAATGGCTGCATGTGAGATTTTTGAGATTAAAGGAAGATTAAGTCTGAGCTAGAACACCTAAACTGCACAGCTGAGATGCGGAAGAAAGGTTTTATGGACAGGCAAGTGTAAATATGTCACTGGAATTACTGGAAGCAGAAAAACGAAAACTTTGGAGGAGTTTAGAAGAAGCAGGGATATATCTCACTATACACTGAAATAACCACTAAAAATGCTGATATTGTATTTAGTCTACACAGAGTCTTCTGTGTAATTCTCTATAAAATCTATATTGTCCCATTCAAGAAATTTGGCTTTTTTGTAAGGAATTCAAATAAATGAAAGGTTGGTCACTGATTTTTACACAGTTCTGTATTTGCAGTGTTCTTTTAAGCTTGTGTTGATGGTTTCACTTGTTAGCTGGTGAGGATGAAATGGCAGTTATTCAACAAAGTCATAAATGGCCTTTAGCGCAAGGTATGGTCGTGAACAAATTCTCCCGGTGTACGACTACGGAAATGATTACCCAGGATGATTTAGGCTTTGTCAGGCCTCTAGCTGGGTGTAATTAGGAGCGGAGCCGCAAGAAGCCAAAGACCTGCTGTGCAATTCTAATCTCACTACATCAAACCGACCATAAGGGTCTTATTGAACTAGCCTCCACTAAAAATTCCCATCCTGCCGGATAGAATAATTATTTGTACATTCTTTTTAAAAGGTAGTTCATTTCAGTGTTACTTCACATAAACACCTTCTCCAATGCTATCTAGTGTGCACTCAGTCACTCCGACTACACATCAATGACAAGGACTTAATATCAAGTGGAGCCCTTAATGTGCATTTGATAGGATAACTCCTGAAGGGACACCAGATCCAGCAGTTAGAGGAAAAACCACATCATCCTTTAATGGGCAGAGTGAATTTAGAGGATGATGTTCTGAGGTTATCTGGCTGTTGTGAACTCACATGCTAAAGGGGAAATTTAAGGTCTCGTTATTTAAAGATTATTAGCCTTAATCTAGTAAAGGCGGCGCGAAGTCTCCATCGGCCTGGAGGCTTCTCTGACCTTTTTTGAACAGTGGGGGGTTTCACTGGAGCTGTGATGAGTCATTGAGCAAAAAGAGCCTCCTCCGCCATGTGCTAGAAGGCTGCACTTTTGGAATGTGTTTCTCTTGAAAGCAAAGTAATAGTATTCTACTTGGTCATGCTTGTCTCAGAATGTGGTGTTTGTGTTTGTGAGGAGACACAGTATTAAATGTGTATGTTCAGGAGTGTATCTGTGTGTGTGTGTGTGTGTGTGTGAGTGTGTGTGTGTGTGTGTGTGTGTGTGTGTGTGTGTGTGTGTGTGTGTGTGT
>JBBPCY010000136.1:25494777-25511511 GCA_037974405.1 Brachyalestes nurse | reverse complement strand
TGTGTGTGTGTGTGTGTGGGTGTGTGTGTGTGTGTGTGTGTGTGTGTGTGTGTGTGTGTGTGTGTGTGTGTGTGTTTGTGAGTGCGTGAATAAGCTCTAAGTTGTTTGATGGATCACTTTGTTACCTGTGGAGGTAGTTTGCCTGGAGGTAAATTCATCTAAAGGCCCTTTGATGGGTTTGCTTAGATGAGCTCACTCAGTGGCCCAATCAGCAGGTTCTCCTCTCATTAGGGTTTTCATTCGAATGAGCCGTAATGCTAAAGCTACTTATCCCTGAATACTATCTCCTTAACTTAACATGGCAACAGATGGCTTCAGTTCAGTTCAGGCACCTACATACTCTCCATCCAAACTATTAAAACATTTCAACAGAGCACAGCTCATATAGAGCACAGCCCACATATCCCAATTTTGTATTGCTCTTTCTTTGATGAATGAAGGTCCTAGAGAGGGGATGGGCCAGCAGAGCCCCATGGGGGGAGCCTCACCTGAGGCCATGCTTAGCTGTCCAGCAGAGCAGTGTGCCTGAAGGCTTGTTCTCAATGGATCATTGTCTCCTCCCCGCTGTTACTTTCAACTCAAATCTGTCATCATGCAGTTAGTGAGGAATAAGCAAAATGCTGCTGTTTGCATCTTCTCATTAAAGAGTAACTTTGTCTCAAGTCGCCTCCCCCTTTCTGGCTGAAGACACCTGTTGAGACCTGTGGAGAGCTGTAGTGGAAAACCATGATACTGATCTCTGCATCTGTCGACGAATGTGATGCACACGCAAATGTCTTGATCTGTGATGTTGACATGGTCTTTGTGCAGTTAAATGACAACAATGTACCATCTCTTAGGGTACAATTTCCTGGTCCAACTGTTAGCAGTCAGTTTATGATATTGTCCATATCTATGGCTACAGTAGAGAAGCCTAATTCTGGGAAGGAAGCCAGCAGTCCAGAACGGTTTAGTGCGTTCTTTGGTTAATTATTACTTTTGGAAGGTGTGTTAGGACATGAAAATGACAGTTTTGCAGGACTGGATTGTAAATATGGAAATACAAACACATTCTTGTCAGGAACTTGAGGCAAGATATTCTCCCACTTAAATGGCCTTAGAAACAGCTATATGTTCAACTCATTTCTGCTTGCCATCATTACACTGACTGTGTGGATACTAACACCAGCAGAATAAATCAGTTGTAATACTTGCACCTGCAGCCCTGTACTTGCAATAAATGATTACATTCTTCTTCCCGGTAAAAAAAAATCACCTGGTAATAATACTGCTTATAAGTATGTGCTATATAGCTGCATTTCAGGACAACGTTCTAGCCGGACCAGGTGCCGTCTATGATCATGGGTCACTGAAAACCTGAAACATGTTGTTCTGTTTTCCATCAACGTAACAAAATGCAAAACCCTAATAGGTCTAACCTACAGGTATAATTGCTGTAGTGGTATCTTAACTGTTTGGCCTTGTATAAGTGAGAAACCATTGAAAGAAGTATTATAGCTAATTATTAGTTTACTTTGACTCTAGACTGGTGTCTAAACAAGCAGAACAAGTGAGTTATCATCATGGTAAAGGCTCTGCACTGCTGAGGCACAATATGTGCTGGGAACCCAAACAGAAATCATCTTAAAGCAATTAGAAAGGTTGGGCAATGTCATGTAACAATTATGACTTTTTTTTTTTCGGTACATAAACCACAGTAACAACATAAGTGGCCCTTAGGGGGAAATATGTAAGATATTGGTCCTTTAACTGTACTTGTATAACTTGACAGCTGCACACATATTTCATATTTACAGTCTAACATCTTCTCTGTTGTAAAATAATCCGATTCTGAAATTGTGATTTTGCGCCGAGTGCCAGTTTGGCTGGTGCAGCATGGAACTTGTTGTATCATAGTCTGTGGAAAGAGCACTCCAAAATGTGCCAAACAACAGTAAATACAGCTTGGTGAGATGTCTCTAGATAAAAACAGGTGTGGGAGGCAACATCAAAAAACGAAAAGTGACTATTTAAAACCCGAATCAGTTTATTCCTTAAAGTAATTCATACTCTTTCATGTAAAGGAGGGGTGGGTGATTAATAGGAGGTCTTAGTGAGCCACTGAGACAATTAAAGTGATTGGGCTGGGTTTGGCTGAGGGGTGAAAGGGGCCTCGTTACGCTGCTGCTCTGTGTAACCACGGCCAGTCGGCCGGCTCCAGTCAGGCAGCGGTGTCATACTGCTCATAGCCCAGATCAAGGCCCTGCTTCCCCCCACAGGCCGCCCGCTAGCCTCCAGGTGGGCACACTAATGAGCCCAAGCCCCAGCTTGGCTGCTGCTTCCCTGGGCAGGAGGGCTACGGGCTGGGGGACGGAGGGTCAGCTGCCGGTAGGGGGCTGGAGGTGGACACAGACGGGAGAGATGATTTAAGGAGACATTGAGAGCATGGAGGTTTCTGGCCTGGTCTGTCACAAAACTACAAAACATGCTTCAGCAAATGCAACACGAGAAAGAGTGAAAGGAGAGTATAATGGGTATAATGTATGAGGGATGTTCAGAAAGATTCCACACTTTTATATTATTGTTGGAAACGGTAAAGGCTGGAAGAGTAGAAATCTGAGAGTGTCATGTGACTAGTTCTGTCTGGCAAGCCAGATGTGACTTGTTTCTAAAATTCTGTAATAGAGCTGAAGAAGTGCGGAAACTTTTTGAATGTCCCTCGTACAATGATGTGTCAACACTAAAGGTGTTTCTACATCTGACAGCAGTCCTTGAGTGAGGTTTTGAGATTGGAGTCAAGAGGCACTATGTACATAACTGTTAATCTGACCCTTTAATTCAGTAGGGCAATATCTCTTTCTGGAGGGGTGCTTTCTGGCTCCCCTGTAAATTAGCGAGCTACTTACGCTAGTTTGCTCTGGCTTGCCCATTATTGGCTATTCTGAGCTGCTTTCTATTTAGACACGCAGTGTTGATGACAACCAGTTATAGACCTTTTCTGTTCAATGCAGTAATCTTGTTAAAGAATAAATGCAAACTTTAAAGAGACCATATCATACATTTGTCGTTTTTTTTTTCCTTGAAGTCCACTTTGTGTTTATGTGGGTTTATGCGACGTTTATTTAAATTTTATGATATAAATTTTTGATAATACTAAATTGAAGAAGAGCATTTGTGAGTCTACATGACCCCTACATGGGTCTTTTATGACAGCTGGAATAAAGCTATGCTAACATGTATACGTGTCCTGTCAGAATAAGCCTGTATAAATGTTTATATAGGTAAACAGCTGTCAGGGGAGGAGGCTGAGAAGTACCGACGTTCACCCGTTTTTCCGCGGGGAGATATGCGCCTCTCGGGTTGACAGCCATGGTCCGGGTGGGGTTAATATGTTTTATGCGCATCTTGGCCGCATCTCGGGCCGACGAATGTGTAAGTAGCCCAAAATCCCGGACGATTCTAAAATTCCGCCTGGACGCCGGACACAGGTCTCAAAAAGTGGACATGTCCGGGAAAAAGAGGACGTCTGGTCACCCTATGTAAATGATCTCTGTTTTGAGAGCATTCTAAGAGCAGTCCAGGCTGAAACACTTGATGTAACTTTAACATGAATGGATGTGCTAAACTACTTTAGGTGGATGTATGTAAATGCATTGGGTTTTGTGACACTGGTTTGTTTTTGCAGCTTAAAATAAGCACTAGAGAATGAAAAGTACGCTTTTCACAATGTTTACATACTACATGAAACTCTTTTATGTAAAACAGTTTTCCATGATGTGGGCCCTTCATGCTATTCTGTATGATTCTGGATGGCCTTCAGTTCCTTGAGTCTTAAGACCAGGGATAGCAATTTTAGTCAGAGGTCAGAGTTACAGTGAGGCAAAACCATAAAACTTACAACAACACCACCAGCTCAAACTACAAACAACAACATCAGCTCACCGTCTCTTCTTCTGTTGAATTAGGTTGTTTGTTGTTATTTATTGAAAAAGCACTGAATTATCATACCTTTGTTTTTCCACTCTACTCTCCTGCTTTACAGTCCAGCAGTATTAACAGTGTAAACAGAGGAGAGATGAGTGTTCCTCTAAAGCTCCTCACAAGCTTGGGGGGCCAGGGAGAATTGGCTAATGGGTGCGTTTGTTCCTTTCGTCCAGCCCAACCCTTTGTTCCACTGAACTCAGACGGCTATTGATGCGTAGTGTTGTGAGGAACGCAAACTGTCTCCTCAACAGTGTTTGGCCCAAAATAAGATGAAGGGCCCAGGACGTCCCTCCGCAGACATCCCACTTCCACTGACGAGGGAAGAAAACGAACAGTGTCTACAGTCAGGTGATATCTGGCTAGCTGATTGCCAGTCAGAGAGATAATAACAGTAACTGCAGTAGAATCGTTTAAATCTTATTTTTGTTATTTATAATAGAATTCTGTCCTCTGCCACACATATGTGATCATTGAAAAGAAATACATGTAAAAGAAAGCATCATAATGTATCTAAAAGAAAGTAAAAAATTAACAGTTGATTGTATGGCTGACAATCAATGATGTGCAATGATAACAATAAAATAACATGTGTTTCAAAGTTAACATTAGAATACAAGCAAAAAAGAAAGCAGCAAACAAGAAAGATTTGTTTTGTGTTATAGTTGTTTTGTGAGCTGGAAAGGACAACACAGGTTCGGTTCCAGATTTCTCCTTGTTTGGATTTGTGAAATTCCACCCGAAGCTCCTGGTTTAATTTAGTGAAGGACTGACTGAATCAAACCAGGTTTCTGATAGAAACCACAAGAAATACTGGGATTCCACAGGGAACACACTGACATACTGTACCAAAAATCACTATTTACTGTATAATTTTAGTTATGTATTATTTTTTGCTTTGTATGTTTAATAATAATTGTTTGAAAAATGCTTATTGCTTATCTAAACAGTTTTGAATATTATTTTCCCATTTTGCACAGGACTGTACATTAGGCTAATTACTGTAGCTTTTGGTTATGAACTGGTTTTCACACTGAAGCAGTATAAGCTGCTTCGATGTGACAGTAGTACTTTAGCCAGCCTCCATTTGCTGGCATAGCAGCAAAGTCATCTCACATAACTCTTAATCAGATAATACAGAGCAAGGAATCTGAAACCACTCCTCAGAGAATAGAATCTCTCCAGATTCTCCAGCCTTCTCCTTCAGATAGCCAATATATTACAATAATAATATTGTAACTAAAACAGATACGTTTACCTTGATTTTATTTCTCCTTAATGATAGATTAGTCTCAGGATATTGTATTTTAGAAAGGAAGCAGATTTTGGTAAGTGTTAACATACATTTCATTGCAATTAAACACAATAGAAATACATACAATATTCAATAACTATGCCCTAATGGACACTGAAGAACTGCAATGAACTGCATTAGTTCAACAATAAAGACAAACGTTCAATCCTCTCATGGTGCCCTTTTGGAAGAAAAGCGTCTAAGTGCATGTCCAGTCCAGTGGATATGTATTTACAGGAAGACTCAACTTTATAACTCAGCCGCCATTCACTGCGGCTCTTCCTGTCCTGTAGACTTGAGAGTGTTCTTGTCTGATGAGTGACTTGGAGCAGCCAGTGCTACCTTGTGTGTCTTCTTGTCCCAGAGAGTGCTTGTTAAGAATGGGTCATGGCCATGGATTTCGTGGTTTATTTTGCCGGCCTTTCATGAGGGTAAATGGTCTTGGTTGTGCAGTGGCACAGATTGAACATGGTGGGTGTCCCGCAGCGCTGGTCAGTCAGAGAGGAACGTACTCGGCCCATACAATGTGCTGCCTGCATAAAGGCCTCTTTGTGGCTGGAGAGAGGGGTCAGCCTGGTGCTCCAGCCAGCTAATAAATAGCCACATTCTCTACCTTTCTGATTTTGTTTTGGCGAGTAAGCCCAAACAAAAGTAGAAAGACGTTTAATTATTCACAGGAAAAATGCATAAAGGATTAATTTGCATTGATTTTGTGTCTCCACAAAGAGAGGCGTTTTGTGGACTCAAGTACCGATGCAGAACGTTTCTTTCTCCGACCAGCCAGACGGAACAAAAAGATCAATGGCACCTTCAGTACGGCTATCACTGAGAAGAATCTTGCAATGGTTCCTAAGCACAATGTTGGTTTTGAGCATTTTCCACATTGTCCTTGCTTATAGTCGTGTGCTTTTCTTCTTTAAAGAATGTGTGTTTCAACACAATATGGGAAAAACACCCTATAAATCTGGAATAATTTGGTTTGTTAAGTTCACAAAGAAAGGTTTCGGATTTTAAATAATTTGGATTGATGATAGCATTGAAAATGGTAAAGCGGTGACAAATGGGCTTTGCAGTGCAGCTTTTAAGTTTTTCATCCAGTTTTAAGGAACGTGAGAAACCGTGTTTATTCACATGTCCACTTCAACAAAACAGATTCATCACTACTGATGTTTTCCTTCAATTACACATAAAATACAATGGTAACCGTTTCACTGTGTATTTTTTTACTTTATGCAATTTTTTTGCTGCTTCATGTGACATTATGTTGCAAAAACATGAATTGATATGAGTGCAGATCTACATCATCCCACTTACTTCTGATATATGCTGAGTCATTATTAAAAAATACAGAGAAAATCTGGCAGTCTGATTACCGTCGAAATTGACGGTACACAGGTTCACAGATTTTTCCTTGTCATTCAAAGGTAAAATGGAACTATATGGATCAGCTTAGCAAGGTGCCATACACATTGCAATCTGCAAATAAAATTAATGAGGAAAAATATGTATAGTTTTTTATTTATTAAATACAGTTTTGTCATGCAGGTGGCTCTCTCTCACTAACATGAAATACATTTTTACTTTTTATATTTACTATAAAAGCTTCATAGATTGCTTTCTAATAGGCCCATATCATAAAAGCTGAAAAATAGTCCTTATTTTTGAGAGCTCAGTATGGCACTCAAATATTGTTGAAGTTTCCAAATGTACCCGGCCCCTGCATTCCATGCTAGACTAAGCTGTAAAAAGAGGTCAGCTTCGTGATGTCTTTGTGATGTCACAAAAACAAAGGTTGTTACATACATCTATTATTCGAGTTACAGCTAATTAGCCCACCCATTCACGCTGAAGCTGAAGGAGGTGTTTCTGGCTGGACTGCTTTCTGAAAGAAGCACAATAAAGGGCAACCACTTGCAACAGAGGAAATTTATATAGATCTGTCTTTAGGGCGCAGTAACTAAATATCTGATTAAACATGGCTAATGGTAAAGAGTGGTTAGAAAATGGTTATATATAAAATGAGCGATGACCATTTTGGTCACATTAACCTACTTGGTAATAAAACTCAGTACACCCCAGAGGAAAAAATAAGACAAATGTAGGGCATGGGCCCTTTAAAATTCGCCTCTCTTCTTCGACAAGGTTACTGCTGTAAACACAAAAGGGCTAGAACTGCCACTCTCACCTGCAAGCTGCTCAGAATGCTCAGTGTTTTGTGAGCCAGGGCAAAGTAGCTATTTGAATGAGCGACAATACAGAGCAGTGAATCAGAACAGTGATGATTTGCATACACGTGCTAAGGTGTAGGCAACCGTGAAAATGAAGTGTGCAGTATGTGTGTTTTTGCCTACAAGAGATTTCTACACAAGCATAAATAAACAAAAAGATTTTTTAGATTTCAGGAAAAGCTTGGTTAGCATTTAGTAAGAAACGCCTGGTGTCTGACTTCTTTAAGTGGAGGTGTTCAAATCCATCAGCAGCACCTGGTTTAGCTTAATTGCTGATTAGCTGAAGCATAGCTCTGAACGGTGACTGTGATAATGGATTTCCACAAGGACACAAAATTCTACTTAATTGTATTTTTGTGTTTAATCAAATGATAGTGGAGTTTTTTGAAAAATCATACAGTCCGAGTTACAAACACAGTAACAAAACAGCCTGTTTAACTGGATGAACAGAGGTAGGAAAAGGTCACATTAAAAACAAAGAAAGACAAAATAACATGAACACCAACAAACACAAATAAAGAAACGTCATGGCAGAATATGGGCCTTTAATTGGTTAAGGATATTTCTTTAATGAACCATGTACTTCTCTACAAACATCTCCAGGCAAACCCCCTTTCCTCAATGACACAAGACGTTCTCAGTCAGATCTAGGCACCTGCTTTTGGAAATAATTCAATTTCACATGTCTCTTTGTCCATGCCCTTTGATGCATTGTTTTAGCTGGTCCTTTCCTAAGCGTCCGTTTTATTTAGTCTTCCACATGCTTGTGGTGGGGCTGGGCGGGGGGGCTGGGGTCTGTATAACCCCGACTTGTTCCCCAGCGGTAGGCAGGGACATATCTGTCAGTGTGAATTTCACTGCGAAGCTGTTGATATGGAAAAAGTGTACCAGTGGGCCAGTGAGCAGGACACGCTGAGCTCAAATTGTTGCTGGTTCATAGTGCTGTAATTACAGTGACAGGCCCCAAGATCTATTAACTTGTAATATCCCCATAGTGCCCCATTCAGCTAGCGTGCCACTGCCCTGTCTGGAGAGAAGCCTCTTAAACCACATGAAAAGAGCTCTTCTGTACTTTTTGTGCTCATTGTCTCTGAAAGCCTGTTATTAGTTCAGGGAATTAAATGACCAAGAGCCTCTGGTCAAAAACATCAGAGAACCTACAGGTGTTAGATCTGTCTCTAGTCTTGTTACTTTTAATGCTACACTAGTACGAACATACCACCAGGAAAGACAAACATTTAGAGAAAGGTTACTTAGTTGGAACACTTGTAAAAATAAAGGATCCTAACGAATCTTGGCTTGACACTTGGCAGCAGAACCCTTCTTAGTACCATTTTTAAGGAGCAGTGTACACCATGCTTCCCGTCTTGGAGAAGAACCATGCAAAGAACCGTTTAAACATCAGACAGCTTTTTGAGCGTTCATTGTTCTGTATAGAATGACTGCCGTTGCTAAAAAGCTCTTGAAGAAACACTGTTTTAAAGGGTGCAGAGTTGTTTTTTCATTTAGTAAAAGGCTCTTTACAATTACATATCTTATCAATTAAATGGCTTCTTTAAAGAATTAAATGGACATTATTTATGGAACCAAAAGAATGTTCTCTAAAGAAACTCTATATAAAGTTAATATACTCAGTATTTTCTAGAACCATACCAGCAAAGAACCATTTGAGGAGAGAACCTTTAAATTATGAGTCTAATAATGTTTACACTCACACATCACATTCACAATAGTAGTTCTTCAAGGAACCCTCCACTGAAACATTTTTATTTTTTAAACAACAATGAAACTGAAATGTAATTGAAATAAAATGTCAAATGTAGACTTGTATTACTCTCTATAGAGTAGTACTAAGACAAATAGATGTAGATGTCAGATAATACATTTTGGGTTCCATTATTTTTCACTGTAGTGTAATTAGACAATGGACATGGATAGTTAAGGTTGGGGAAAGGGCTGATTGTGGATTCTGCCCACAATTAACATGCAAATCAACAAGAAAATCAACACTTTGTGTAAGCAGTCCCTTTTATTGTTCTGCCCTTCGTTTCCACTAATCAAGTAGTTTACACTTGCAACTCAGTGTTAAAAGACTGATTTACGCCTCCCATTTTAACTGAGAACCATGGCCTCATGATTGTTGCAGCTACAACTTACAAGCGACCATGAAAAGTTGGATTCCGCATCATTGTTTTATCATTGCATTAGTCTTGTAGCGAATGCAACCCCTAGCAAACATTCATCTAGGAATTAAATTAAAGGTTCCGGCGATTTCCCCCGATTCGATTTGCCGTTTTGTGTTTCCCCCTAATGTGCCACGTTCTACCCTTTTACACAGACACCAGAGCAAATGGTCGGATGCGTCAATGCACAGCTTTAAAGCTTTCGTCACTGGCATTACGGTGAAGTGACCCATTCCAAATAACCTATATCGGCCTGGAACTAGAGTTTATAAAGGAGTCCTTTGGAACCCTCTCTCAAAAGATTTTTCTGGGGGAAGCCTTGATGAAAAGTGCCTAAAAAAAAAGATAAAGAAAAAGTATGGGGACATGTCAGCAGGGCTTTGAAGGAAAACAAACTGCAGCGACCAATGTGAGTTGACTTAATCTGATTAGGCTAACCTCATCAACAGCCCACTTAAAAAAGAGAAGAAAGCCATGAATCGGTCAGAAAAGCCAGGGGCTGGGGGGGGGGCTGGCTCTCTCTGTCCTGGCCTGAGAGGGCAGAGGAGCTTCAGTGAATACGCCACATTGTAATGGACAGGCTGGTTCACAGATGGCAGAATGACAACAAACAGTTTGAAAAGCGAAGCAAATACAATTGATCCAAGTTTTTCACAGGTAGAAAAACAATACATGGCTAATAATATTAAAGAAGAATGGACTGGAAAGTAAATGAAATACCACGCTCTCGCATGCTGCCAGTGCTAACATCAAGCTTTGAAGGCTTGAGGATTGAATCTAAGCCCTCCTCCCCCTAGCGCTCCTAAAGAAATATCTCCATATTTTAATGAATGAATGTGAACTCTTACCTCTCTTATGAAACACCCCACTGTGCCAGTAATAAATCAAAGATGAAAGGTAAATAAAGCACTAAAAAAAAATAAAATAAAGCCAGCGCATACGTGCATTAGGCTGGTTTAATACAACAATCTTGGGTGAAAGAAATGCTTAGGAACAATGTTTTTAGGTATCTTTCCATGCCAAAAGAAACTCTTCAGATCTTTTGCCAGCATTTCGTTCCCATGCAGGAAATGATCCTTCAAACGAGTTAAGAATAAGCTTTCAGCAGCAAATATTACAGTGCATTAAAGCTTGATGGTATTAGCTCATTATTCAAAATGAGGTTAAATTACAGCTTTAACTCTTAAAGGCCAGTGTGGAATCAAACATCCTGGTTCTTCCTGGAATCAGATGAGCAATCTCTGGGGAAAACATTTGTTTGGTGGATTTCTTCCCTGTTTTGTCCAGATACCTTTATTGCAGAGCATTACTGGGTAGATTCCGAATATCTTTCATAGGCCTTCAAGGGCTTTCTGACTTATTCTCTGCATCCTAGGTGGTAACGTAACAGTATCCAGAGGGGCTGGACATACTGTTAGCATTTGCGTGTGCTTTGTGTGGGGGATTCTTTGCGTAAACACAGTTAAGGACAGTGTGATTGGAGAGCGCGTCTGGGGATTGGCCCATCAACAGCAGCTAATGCTGATCTAATTGACTGTTTTTTGCATTCTGCACACAGATTTGGACGGAGGCTCTGACTTGTTATCTGCAAACAAATGGGTCGGCTCAGAGTGGACGAACTCCTGAGCTTGCTCTCATTCCACAAGAGCCTTGACCTCTTTCATGTCCGCAAAAACACCCCAACATCTGCCATTTTTCTGATTCAGTTCTAAATGAGATGTGGTATAAAGCATTTCCTCCTCATCATCTTGTTTATTCTTTTACAAAAACAATGAAATGTCAACTTGATGGAATTCACTCTCTTAAAAGTAAAGGTGATATGCCCCGGTCGCACAGTACAATAGAAGATCCACTTTTGGATCCCTAAGAAAGATTTCCAACATATGGCTCTTTCAAGATCAATTTTATAAGAGAATAAAGAATGAACCTCAACGAATCTCAAGGTTGTACACAAAGTTCAAGAAGCATGCGTCCAAGCCAAGAACTATTATGGAACCGTCATTTTTACAAAGCATGCCTAGTGTGAGGTTTCTGGACTGGAACACTGGAACATTTTAAATGGCTCACTGTGGTTTAGGTATTATAGATTTAACATATATTGCAGGCAGGATTTAGGACCGCATCCTTTCTTCCAATCCCAGAGCAAACAGGGCAGTCATGAGCTGATGTACACACAGCTGGCCCCTGAGCCCTCGTGGATCCTCGGCAAACAAGTTTCCAGCATGCCCCAGCAAGGCTCAGCCACCCAGTACAACAGCCACCAAACAATGGCCAACAAGCTGCAAGAGGCCAAGCTGAAGATAGACTTAATAAAATCTCATTGCCTTGGGCTTTTCTCCCTTCACACACAAAATAAACTGCTGATCACAGACTTAGCCAGCTATTGGCTCATCAGTGACTGGAGCACACACAGCAGGATATTAAAAAAAAAGTTAGATCCTGTTTCATCTAATGGCGTTATTTATCTGGTAAATGACTGCATAATTTGTTGTTCACACACACATTTAAGCAAAAGCAAACCTATTTGCTTCACAAACATTTTATGCTGCAGTTACTGTTGGATATACACAAGACTATTAGAACTGGGTTACATATAAAAGATTCTTTATCCGTGACATACACAGTTTTACGAGGACAACGTGTAGTGAAATGTGCCTCTAAATCATCTGTGAGACTGTGTAATATAGTTAAAATAAGTTAACAAAAGGTATAAAAAAAAAACAAGAAATAAAAAATATGTAGAAAAATATTATATTCAAATAAACAGGACAAGTGTAATGTTTATTTAAATATGTTACATTCATTTGGTCTCAAAATCTTCAGTGGGCTCACTGAGTACCCAAACACTTTAATCGTTATACGACTGGCACGCTTGAATGAAGTTCTTCAAGTTACTCATAAGTTAAATAAAATTAAATAAAACAAAACAGCATTAATTTGATGGTGTGGAGACATCCTAGAGAGCTACAGTCAGACTCCACGAAAGCACCTTTCTCTTTTTCTTAGAGCTCTGGTTTTCCATCATTAAAATGTGTTTTGTGCTTGCAGTGTTACATCAACATGATTACTGCCATTAGAAGCAAACTCAAAGACAGTAGCTGTGTTTGTCACTGTCTGAACAAAACCTTGTATCCCATTTTTTTTTATAAACAGCTGATGCTTACATTGCTTCAGAAAAATTCAGGACCCATATAATGGATCTAAATTAGTCCGAAAATTTTTTTTAACATATATTGAAAGTAAAGATGGCTTTTCTTCCTTCTCCAGCAAAGTTACTGATCAGAAGGCATGAGCTACCGCTTGAACAGCAGCAATATTTTATTCATCACTTTTGAATACTGAACCTTTTTGTCAGTGTGTTAATTGATAAGATAGTGAACAAAAAATATACAAATCCATTTTGGATGCAGTGAAAATAGGAATGGGAGGAATTCAAAGGTAAATTTGTCTTTTGTTGTTGAAATGTTTTGAATGGTCAACTAATTGCAGGGGAACCCATCCCTAATCTCACTTAAGGTGACATGTTATTTACACAACATTTATTTCTTTGTTTCTTTTAGATGTTTAGACAATTCCTCTTGTTTGTAGTTTTTTCTATTTTTTTTCTATAATATATTATATATAATATATTATTCTATCATCTATTCAGACAGCATCTTCTCTCCTGATCTTCTTGCACTACTCCCTACACAGAGACTTATATTTAGAACCGTCCCGAAACATCGCTTTGGAAAAAAGCATCTTAATGAATGTAATGTAATGTAATTTTTTAATCCTGATCAGATTTGTTTTCGCTTGCATTTGAAACAATATAATTGCAGCTGGTGAGGCGACCCCCACATAGGATCCCTCCCCAACGTTCAGAAGTGGCTCTTGGTTTGGCTGAGTTGAGGCTCGGTGCTCCGCCTAGTGGTCAAAAGAGGCTCAGTCTGTTCTAGTGAAACTTGCAGCGACTGGTCGATAGGTGGCGCACGACACTCATGAATCATAGAGGATTCGACCTGTTCAGAGCTGCATTTGCAGACGCGATGCACGGATAGTTTGCAAGCTCTGGCGAGACTCTCGATATAAACACCCCGTGCTAAGTGTTTAAAATCAGTTTCGGTTTATGTGTATTTAGAAGTGCAGGCGAAGTGGACCCTATTGCAGTTAGGGAGTTGCCCCTACAATCAGAAGGTCGAGGGTTTGAGTCCCAGGACTGCTAGTGGCACCACTGAGGTACGCTTCAGCAAGGTACCGTGCCCACACACTGCTCCACGGGCGCTGTGTTCCTGAGTGCCCGCTGCTTCACTTGGTGAAGGGATCAAATACAGAGAACAGTTTACCACTGTGTGATGCAGTGGTGTGTTCACATATGAGAAATACACACGCTACACTTACACCATTAAACAGGAGCCTTCGCTTATATATTTTTGCACAGAACAAACCTGTATGGATGTTTTTTTTCTGTAAGTCCAAACCAAAAGGCAGAATCTGAGTTGGGGATCGCTCCCTCAGCCCGCGGCACGTGCTCGGCGGATCAGTCGTGCAGCGAGCGGGCGCGCGGACGCGCTGGCACGCGGGCAGACAGCGCACCCCCCTCTTCCCCCCTCCCCCGTTTCCCTCTAACCCCCCCCCCCTCCCTACCCCTGCCCCTCCCCCTCCTCCTCGCGCTCTTCTCATGACGGACGTGGAGCCCCCCTCCTCCTCCTCGCGCTCTTCTCCTGACGGACGTGGAGCCTCTCATCCAGCCAATCAGGATCGAGAGCCCGGGGCCCAATTTGCATGAAGCGGCTGCGTTCCATCAGGTTTCCCGCGTGCTGCTTCCTAACCGCCTCGCGTGCCTCTACAGCTGCTGATCCCTTTGAAGAGCAACTGGATGCCCCGCGCTCACGCGCGAGCTTTTCTGCACAGTTCTTCTTCACACTTCACCATAGATTTAGAAATAGCCAAGTCGATACAGTTATGAATAAATATAAGTTATTTATAAAAATAAAAATGAATGCATGTTAGATGAAGTCACACACACAAATAAAATTCTAAATCACTACACCTTTCAAGTGCCTTATTTTTACATTCAAAAAACTTTTAAAGGCTTTCTTTGGGGGGGGGGTCAACTTTTCAAGCAGAATGAACCTCTGCAGATGTCAGAGGCATGCTTTATCAATATAAAAATGAATGCATAACCTGTTAGGTGAATAAAATCTCACTCTAAATCCCAAACCCTCCCAAGTGTTTAATGTCTTTTACACTTTGACAACTTTTTAAAGCCGATGAGTGCTCCGAGCAGACTGAGCTTCTGCTACTTCACATTTAATTGAAACATAGTTGCATCCTTTAAAAACAACAGGAAAAAAAGAAATAAGCTCTTCTTTGCTGTTCTCGGATCAGAACCCAGGCTGAATGTGAGACGTGACAGTGGTGTTTGCGGTGAGGTTTTTGTGTTTGTGTGTATTGTGTATTATGAATACAGGAATGGCGGGTTGGCAGCATGCATGCAGAACAAGGCAAGGAGAGGTATTTAAAATGAAGACGGAGAGGAGAAGAAGAAAAAAAGAAAAATAGAAGGTGCATTCCCTCGGTTCTGCTTATCTCTGCACGCTCGGACCGCCCGCTCCGGCAGCTCGTCCCTGCAGGGCTGATGGAGCAGCGCGTGACTGACAGCGCGCGGGGGTGTTGTCCAATCAGCGCGCGGTGGGTGAGCCCGCGCGCCCATTGGCTGAGGCGAGTGTGGGAAAGAATGCAGAGAGGGTTTCACACGAGCTGGGGGAGCGCGCGCTCCTCCTATAAATAGGTCCGGCGTGTGGCGACCGCGAGACACTCCACTCTAGAACAGCCGCGCGCGCTCTCTGCGCTCCCCACCCTCCAGACACGCACACGCTCGTGCACTCCGCGTGACACAGAACCCGACCCGTCCGGTGGGGGTCTCGCGCTCTCTCCCCTTCTTCTTCTGAATCTTTTTTGGAGTCTTGGTTGTCAAGAGAATAACAAAACAAACAAACAAACCTCCAACGGAATATATCGGTTCCTCCAGAGGTTTCTTACTTAGGGAGTGTTTCTACGCTTCTTTGGGCTCACTAGGGGCTCGGACCCGGACTCTGCAAAAGCTGGTTTAAGACATAAAATTGAACTGAATCGAATATTATCAACTTTGACCAAGTTTGAGTGAATCATGCCAGCTGACAGCATGGAGAAACAGACCGCGTCCCCCATCGCCGGAGCCCCCGCCAGCGGATCACACACTCCGGACAAGCCAAAGAGTGCCAGCGAGCACAGAAAGGTAAACAGACTCTTTCCACTTAAAAAGGACCATTTGTGAAGTCTACTCTCCTAAAGAGTAGCTCTAGAAGACAGACAGACGTACAGCTTGATCAAAGCTGTGTATCGACCCGCGTGTGTTTTTGTTTATGTTTCTGGTCGGTCGGTCGTCACACAAACAAACAAACAAACCGGTGCTGTTTCTGTATTGCAGTCGTCAAAGCCCATCATGGAGAAAAGGCGCAGGGCCAGAATCAACGAGAGCCTGGGCCAACTGAAGACCCTCATCCTGGACGCTCTGAAAAAAGATGTAAGTATTTTTGACTAGGAAAGAAAGAAAGAAAAGAAAAGAAAACACAAGCTGTGTGTTGACTGTTAAGGCCTTGCTGGAGACTGACACGTTTGTGCTTGTTTCCTGCAGAGCTCCAGACACTCCAAGCTGGAGAAAGCGGACATTCTGGAGATGACAGTGAAGCACCTGAGGAACATGCAGCGCGTGCAGATGACTGGTGAGTGTTGCATGGATGAAACGTTTACGCTTGTCTGCAGACCCCCTCCACTCATTTTGTCCATTTGCAAACCATTTTATCCGTTTCTCCATATTTACTCATAACCAAACCTTCTCTTCTCTCTTCTCTCTTCTCTCTCAGCAGCGATGTCCACAGACGCAGCCGTGCTCAGCAAGTACCGCGCGGGCTTCAACGAGTGCGTGAACGAGGTGACGCGCTTCCTGTCCACGTGCGAAGGCGTGAGCGCGGAGGTCCGCTCGCGGCTCCTCGGACACCTGTCTGCGTGCCTGGCACAGGTGTTGACGGCCGGCGGGTACGCGCAC
>JBBPCY010000136.1:25485216-25493231 GCA_037974405.1 Brachyalestes nurse | reverse complement strand
CCCAGGACCGCCAGCCCAGTGGGAGTCAGCGCGGGGCCCGAGAGCAGCGAGCCCGTGTGGAGGCCCTGGTAGAGCCCCACAGTTCACCCCCCTGAACAGTTCACTAAAGAGTTCCGTTTTATGGGACTGTGCGTTTTTACCTTATTATTTTTGTTTGTTTCTTGGTATTATTGAACATTGGTTCATGTTGAAATGTTCACTATAGTTCGTTTCCAAAATTTGGATTTTTTTGTGCTATAAACATGCTGTTGATTCCATAGAAGATAAAGAAAAGAAAAAAACACTCTCTAAAGTACTTTTTTATGAGATAATTTAGTTTTGTACAAAGTTTGTAAAAGATTGTTACAAGCCAAAGTGTTGTCATGTTTTGTTTTTAATGTTTGATGCTGAATAAATCTAATTCAAAAAAAGAAACAATCTTTTTTGTCTTGTTTTTTCATAGGGCACGAACTATCCATATCAGGGACAGACTATATTGTTGATTAGACTACAAGCTGTCAGTGTGTAGTTTATCTAGTAGACTTGCTGTATGTGAACCTAGTTTCCCACTTTCACATTTCACTTTAGCACTTTCTTTTTCAAAATGTAACCACCATAATAATGATTTCACCGAATAGATCTGGTCTTGTATGAAGCGCTGGCTGTGAGGCCCAGTTACGAGGTCTGTCTAACTTAGTCTAGAGAAAAACAGAGTGGGTTGACAGGCAGTGGTGATGTTATCTTGTTTTCTTCTTTTTTCCAAAGGTCATTCAAATCTGATAGGGGTCGTCTTACGAAGTGGGATCTATAAGAAGTTCAAATTTTCATGTGGGTAACATATCACCTGGCTGAAGAAGGAATTTGGAGAGATCCTCTTTTTTGAAGTACAAATCACTCAGGCCTTTAGTCCTGTCCTGAATGGAAACTGGATTTATCCCATTTTTGCTGTCTTTGACACACTGAATTCAGCACCAGTCAACATTTTATTTAGAGCATTTTGAGTAAGCTAGCTAGCATGCTGCAAACAATAGAACAGCAACACCTCCAGTTCAATCAGGTATTGAAACATTTGTTAAATGGCTTGACAGAATATGTAGAAATTAGCTAGCATCATTGTTAAAAACACTAAAACACCTAAAACACTTGTGCGTTATTGAGCGTATCTCCCCCTAGCGGTGAGCAGCAGAACTGGGGGCGTGGCTCACCGCCGGGATATTTCGACAGTGGGCGTGTCTCAGAGAAAACGGGCGTGGCTCTGTGTCTGCCACTCCCTCTAATAGGCTCAGATTAGGTTTCGCACCCATGCCGGCCTGTCATCGGCCTCCCCACTTAGCAGCTCACTTCACACATCAAATTAATCTCAGCAGAGCTTCAGTGGGACACTTTTCCACTGAGAATAGCTCCTAGAAAGCTCCTGCTTAGCCCGGGTGCGTTATTATTAGCTTTCACAATGATCAAGACCTCGAGTGTTTTGCAAGCAAGAGGCCGGGGGAGCCGGGCCGGTTGCTTAGTTGGGGGAAAAAAGCTTACTTTTGCACAATTGTGCGCTCGCTGGCAGTGTGTGGGCTCCGCGGCTGCTCCCTCTGCCTGCGTGTCTGTGCTAAGAGTTCAGAGATGCCGTTGTGGTGCTGAGGTCGTGAGAACCGAGTGAACTGGAGTGCTTGTGGCCAGGCAGAGCGCCAGTCAGTAAATCCCCGCTGGCAGCCCGGGGCGCGCTGGGGAGGGGGAGAGGAGCACGCGCGCGCGGCCCGCCAAGGAACGAGCCCGGAGCCAAAGGATAATAATTACAAGAGCCACCAGCCAACTTCAGAACACACACACACAGGCATATATATGTGAATACACATACACACATAAATATATACACACACATATATTCCAACACACAGACATATATACACGCAAAGACACACACACACAGACTCATATATATAGGCTACTCACACACACATATATACGCAAAAATTTGGACGCTTATATTCCAACACACACTAGAACACAGCGACACGCCCACAGACACCCACGCACTCGCACACAGTGGTCCTTGTCTGATTGCTGGATGCTCTGGCTGTTGCGAGCTGTGTCTTTCACACAGTAACAGATAAATACGCTCTTATTGCGCCCAAACAAACCTCTAAAGAAACCGGGAAAAGGGGGCGAAGGCGGGAATCTTCTGAATGCTAATGAGCCTACTTCCATTTCCCCAGGGATATGGCTTTGTGCCGAGGGTCCGGGTCACAAACCCTAACAGGCCAATTCATCCCTGCACTCAGGAACAGAAATTGCGCGGGAACAGAGCAGATAACAAGCCTTTATGCTGTGATCCGGCCATTCAGAGGTCACAATCACTAAAATTTCAGAGAGATAAACCTCATTCCGTCTTACAGAACGTTTAGCCTAAAAAAGCTCGACAGCTCGGTAGGCTACAGAAGCTATGAAAGTGTTTGTATCTTCTGTATGTTCTTGTCAATATGACCAGGTTATGTTGTTTGAAATAAGGGGTTCTTTGAAGTGATATGGTAGAACAGTTTTTGGAATCTTTGAGTGGGAGGGACTTTAGAGAGTGAGTTTCAAAAACGAGTGTAATAAGTATAAAAGGCTGAAATCACCTCCACATAAAGAATACCCTGTTCAAAAGAAATGTTCCTAAAGAGTTCAGGGAAAGAAATCTGTAATGGCTATAGAACCTTCACATTATGTCCAAAAGTAAATGTTCTATGGTTTAAAGAACTATTGATTGTTTAATCATTAATGATTCTTGGCTGGATTCAGTGGTTGATTTCAGCTATTATATGAAGATCCTTAAAAATGGCTCTATACTGAAAAGAGTTCTTTTACTGCGGTGGCTTCTACATGACAATATTCACTAAAAGTTCTTTAAACCTGGTAAGCCTAGTCTATTAAAAAAAAATTTTCTTTACAGAAACACATATAGTTCCTCTCTTCAGAGATCATGCAGAGAGTCCTTTTGGAGGGCTACCTTTGTTTTTAAGAGTGTGAGAGAAAACTGTAGTACAATTTATAGGAATCCAGCTTACACAATGTAAGAAGAGCTATGAAGGTTACATCCATCCAAAATGTAAGTGGTATTTCGTTGTGAAAGTGGCCATAGCCATTGTTTTGCTGTCCGTCATGGTTTCAAACATGTATTTAAAAAAAAAAGTTTTTGCACCAGATATAATGTTGTTTCAATAAATACACACTCATCTCTCAGGAAAGAAACCAAAGCAGTTGCCATGGCCATCATGCTGTCCACGCCGCATTAACTTTCACATGGAGCTTGGTCTAATTTTGTCTGGAGTCTCATTCTGGTGGGTGGGAGGAAATGCTTTACATGCTTAGGTATGGAAGCTGGAGGAGGAAGGTGGGGGGCAAGGGGTCTGTGCTCCGGAAAGCCACCAGAAGTGACTGACACTCCCTCTCTTAACACCTGCTCCCAAAGGAACCCAACCACTAGAAGCACAGTCTTAAAAATAAAGTTTCCTAAAAGATGTTCTAAGAAGTTCTGATACAGAAACCTCTACATTAAGTGGCAGCTTTTTAAACTTGAGAAAAGTTTCTTCAGCCTTGAACAGCTCATTTATAGACCCAACTGTGGTACGGCTTTGAAAAAACAGTTTTTTGGCTCCTTGAGAAGTGTGAAGTTCACTAGAGAACCAGAAGGTGTACTCAGCTCGTAAACATTTCAGGGGGGAGTTGATAATACATTTAAAGGGTGCTCTCACTTTTTTCATGTGTTTTATTTTTTCCCCCTAAGGTCTGTTTGTGCAGTTTTATGTACCAAGAAAAGTCATAATTCATTTTACGTGACCATTTTACAGCCTCTTTTTTCCGATAGAATTAAACAGGCTGTTTGTTTTGTTACTATGCCTTTAAGTCTAACAGGTGTAAATGACCTCTGTTCCAACTGTCTGCCCTCTACTGAGCCTCATACAAAAAGCGGTCAGAGCTGAAGCACTCTTTATAGCTTCAGCACCAATGGGTGGAGCTAGTCTGGAGGCTGCTTGCTGAATAGATATACTATAGACCACTGCAATTTATTTTTGAATTACAATCTCCATGAGTGTGATAACCATTACACTGTTTTTTAAATTCCTACACAAGCACCTCATTCTACTTCATGTGGGACTGATTAGTGATCACCTGAATTTAATCTTATTTAATGAAGAAAAGTATAAAAACACTGCTGTAATCAACACTCTCCTCTTGCAATGAGACCAGTATGCCAAAAGTAATTTTTGCTCGTTGTTTAAGAGTGAACAAGAGATTTGTTTTCTTTGGATTATTCAATTTCTGTAAACACTGCATTATTTCTCTTATTTTTGATGTTTTGTCATTTCCTTTAAAATTATACTTTAAAGAACAATTTTTTGGAGGGAAATTAGGAACATATTGCTAGCAGTTCTTAAAAACGGAGGCAGAGCTGTTCAGTTCAATAATTGCACCTATAAAAGATAAAAGCTGAACATTTTTGCAGTTTTTTTTTTCCAGATCTGAACAACTGAAACAAAAGTTTCACAACAAGCTGTTCTTGCTGCTTGGTTTCCATGGAGTGTGTGTGAACATGGGAGTGGATAGTACATTGAAAGAATGGCTAAATAATATGCCAGACTCTTTCATTTAAACAATTTCTATTTCTACAATACCGGCCCTTGAAGAAAAACAATACTTTCTTATCATTCTTATCAGAAGTTTAGCACTTGTGTCAGACTTGTGTCATCTGGAGTGAATGTGTTTTGTAGGGGTTTTAGTAAACTTATCAGGCAAACACCTCATAAAAAGTTTCCCTCTCACTCTACACATTCATTTTGGAAGCCAATTATCCTTTTCACCTCTCGGCTCTTTCTTATTTTGACACTGTGCTCTATGGGACTGCCCCTGGTATTAATAGCATCTCTCCCTGGGAGCAGGAGTTGACCCATGTGCTGCATGTTGGTCCTCGCAGGGGGAAGATTCGAAAAGGACGCGAAGCTCAGCCCGATCAGATATCACAGGCCAAGGAGCCGCCTGGCCTGCACATCCACCTCGCTTGTCTGCAGGACGTATTTCCAGGGCAGGTTTTGCTGTTCAGAATGTTCTCTCGTTTCAAGGCATGGGGCCGATCACTTTAAGCCTTTGCAAATGGTGCAGATTCCGCCGGGCACAAGTATGGACCCCCCCTTATGCACCATCCATCCAAACACACACACACATATTCTGACAGATGAGACATCTCACCATGCATTCATACTGCCATCACCTTGGTGGCCTTCAAGGAGACTGACCTTAAATTTAGATGCACTTATCAGTGACGTATTTACTTCTTCCGAAGACGTTTGTCCATGTGGACATCATTTGTCAGCTGCTAAGCTAGTTTTCATTACATAGACAGAGAGCTTGGACTAAAATGCAGAGTGTTATTTATGCCATATATTCACTGTTTTATGGCTCATTCTTGAAGGGACTATATTCTTCAATAGCATTTTTCACGCCTTATTTTTTTTGTCTCATTTTGTCTCTTTTCATGACGTCTGTGTGGTTTAATTTATCAAAAGCCAGCCCTAATTCCTCTTTACAAGACCGTTTCCAGCCTCCCTTTAACCTCAGAAACAAACAGGCTGCTTTTGTTACTGTACCTTTAAGACTGATGTATGTAAAGGACCTCTGTTCTGATTGGTTGCCTTGTGTTGTGCTTAATTTGCATAACAGAACAGTGAAACTCTCAGTGTGTTGTGCTAAAGTTGTAGCCTGAGTAGGCCAAGTAGTGTTGTTTTTTATGACGTCACAAAAACAGTTCCTTCGAAACGAGCTGTTTTTGCAGTTGGACCACATGAACAAGACATGGTTTGAAACTTCAATGTTTACAAAACAACAAGAAGAGAAAGTAGTTCACAGGCCCATTAAAGCCTGTTGTTGCAAAAGGCAACAATCATATGTGGTGATGCAGAGAATTGAATTGTTTAGAGGCATCAAACGTCTTCTCAAGGTAGCTATCAGATTACCTGAAGCAAATCAGACCGTTTCTAGTCGATAATCGAGAAGTCAAGTGGAGGGCACAGTCTGTGGGTGCTCTCGTTATGAGTGTACAGTGATTTCCATCTCTGTAAGCTCAGTGAAGTCAGGTTTCTCAGTGGCATTTCCCTCATCTGCTGCTCACAGGCCTAACAAACTGTGCCATACCAGGCCTTAACCAGAGCAGCTTTCTAGAACCAAACTGAGAGCTTACTGCACAGCGAAAGAGGCCAAATGACGTGTCTGATTGTGAATGGATTGCATATAGCTTGTAAGCGGCGCCACGTTCCTCATGTGAAGCGTTCTCAGGCTGGCACGGTCTGTGTGGGGTTCAGTGGAAGGGCACGCTCTGTGGGAGTGGGAAGTGAGCCCCTGCATGGGCGGTGAATCAGCCACCCGTCTCACCACAAGCCTTGACATGCCCCAGATAAGACACCTGAGAGCAACTGCTCACTGCTCTGACTCATGCCATTCTGTGAGTACGTGTGTGTGTGTGTGTGTGTGTAACAGTCAGGCCTGTGTGTGTGTGTGTCCAGCCTTTGTGTTTTCTCCATACAGGATCTTCGCTCCACTGTTAGTCAACACCCTGGAAACAAAGCAACAAAGGGACGATTTCTAACAATAACTTGAAGCCAGTGATGTGGAACGTTCTGCCGGCTGGCTTGGAGACCAGTGGGAAACAGCCCTGAAAAGAAGTCAAAGGTTTGACTTCATCAGAATTTAAATGATTAGTGCAATAGACCCTTGAATTAACAGGATTCATATGTGTTCACCAGTTACATATAAATATAAAATTATGTATATTCATGTAGTTGTCACTAAAAACAGACTGAACCACTGTAATTGTCTTGAAAAAATGTGTTAGATTCACATGCATGTGAGACTTGTGAAGCAAGTAAAACGAGCACAAAATGACCAACATGGCAGCTTTAACAACGTTCAGGAGTATATTTATATGTACAGTGGTATACTTATATTTGGTGCATCAGTAAGACAGCAGCTCTAAGAACCATCTGAATGGTTGCGATGCCATTTCAGTAAAACACTTGTGTGTGTGTTTTGTACGCTGCAAAAATGCTCCTAATTGGCTTAATTTGAATATTTGCATCATTCCGACTTGCACAAAATATACAACATCAGTTTAGCCACTGTGGAAAATGAGTAAAAAGCATAGAGTTATGCTAATTTAATGTACTTCATTCATGTAGGTATCACATGCGAATTTAAATCGCGGTTAATTCAGTTTTCACCCTTTTCAGTGCAGTAAAAACAAAAAAATGTTCTAGCAGCAAAAAGGGCGGAACATTTTTCTTGATTTTTTTTGGAACTGTACTTTTTACTACTAAACAAATCATTGTGGATGATTTCCATTTTACTTTTTGAAATCGAAAACTCAATAACATTTCCAAGGGAGAAGAATACTGATGCTTACAGCATCATGTGGATCTACAAAGTACTTATAGAAAGCTTCATCTTGCCAATCGGGCGAGTTCCTGCATTTTAAATGGATTTTGTTATTGAACAGTATATTTAAAAAATAATTTTTGTCAAAACAGATTTGAAAACAGGCCACAACTAGCAACCACTAAGGACCTATCAAAGACAATTTGAAATGAATTTGCTTAACCCTTTAAACTGATTACATAATTACTTAATTGCTGTTTTTCCTGTTTTTTTCACATCATTTGAAAACAACAGCTGCCCTTTATACTGTTTTGAAACTTTTGTGATGATAAAAGAATGGATAAAAATCTCATTAATCATTTTGTAAAATAAAACCGAAAACCTATCTACAACCTACCACAAATTAGTCATTAACTACTACGTAAGGTATATAGTTATGAAAAGTGAAGCTTGGTTCCAAATCTGGGCCCTTTTTCTTTTTTATGCTTACTTATGTTTAAATGTGGAAACAATTTTACTTGAGTAATTTTAACGGAGCGAGTTCTAAACACAGTCCCTGTAGTTTCATTTTAGTACAGTTTTCTGTATTTTTTGCCCATTCCTAGCAGTAAACGGAATGAAAATCACATGTTGCTGTGTTC
>JBBPCY010000136.1:25450590-25470930 GCA_037974405.1 Brachyalestes nurse | reverse complement strand
TTTATTGTGATCTTAAAATTATATTTAAAGGAAAATAAAATTTCACTCCTCAGGGGCCCTCCCCCCACTTGGGGCCCCGGTAATTTAGTCCCACTTTTCACCCAACTACGACGCCCCTGTGTACACGGGTCATTTCTGGCATGTTTTTATATTCCTAGGAGACACAAATCCGTGCAGCATTCCTCTGAGCCATGAAGCAAGATTACAGTTATAATGAGAGCATATCACCCTCTAATACCACACAGACTATTCCTGTCTACCGAGAAAAGCAAAGACACAGTCTTGATGCTCTGCATCTACTGCCTTCTCCCTTTTTCAGTTGTTTTCTCAAAGCTGCCAGTCAGGCCGGAAGCTGTGTTGTGGAAAACGGGCAGTTTCGACTCGCTGGCTGATGCCTTCTCCAGTGCAGGAAGCAATGTGCCCCTGTGATTGGGCAGAGAAAATATTTTGCTGGACTCTTTGGCTGGAGTTTTTGTCCGTGCGTGGCAGGCTGCATGCGTATTTTTCTTGGGTCACGTGTACTGTCTCCTGTTATTAAAATCACTAATGTCAGGCTTCAAACAAGCAAGATTTATCCTGTGTGTGGACAGAAGGTCACCAGAGCTGTGGCGCCTCACATCATTAATATACTGATAAACGCCGAAGCTGAGGTGCCTGAGAAAAGTGGGAGATTTCAAAAATGTATAGTATAACATTGTGTTTTTTATTTTTTGTAAAATGTAAATGTAAATGTAAATATGTAAATAAAGTCTTCTTCTTCTTTTTTTCTTCTTCGGCTTCTTCTTCTTATTATTAAATTCATCTTCTTTTTTTTATTATTACTATATTCTTATTCTTATTCTTCTTATTATTAAATAAGTGCCCTTATTCTGCTGTACATTGCATTTTAAAGCAAGCATTAAGAGTCTTTTACTCCAAATGGAGTGGAATGGAATTCAGCATATTTCACTGCTCTAAACACATAGACAAGGCACAACACAACACATCCAAATATGTCCCAGACTGGACTCCCGTGTGTGTGAGTGTGAGTGTGTGAGTGTGTGTGCTTATTCCTGTGCCTGCCTTACCTTAAAAACTCCAGCTCAAACTTGCCCCACTCCAAACTAGGCTGACAGGACCAAACCTTATTTAGCAGAGCAATGACTGATTACAGCAGCAGCATCACCTGCGGAGCTCAGATGACACGGTTTGCTGCGTGTCCTGGGGCGAGGAAGTCCATTCCACTTCAGAGAGAGTGGCATGTAATAACACAGTGCCAGGCTGGACACCAGTAAGGTCTCTCCATCATACTCTGACGGCCATTTCCTTTCTCTGTTATACATATTCCACAGTAAGATGGCTTTTACCTTGTAAACCATGTTAGTGTGTTGGAGTTAAACCGAGCAAAGAACAAAATAGAGCAAACAGAGAAAACCGTGAAATAGGAACTTCATCAGAAGAAGTATATGCTCTGAACTCTTATGCATTTAAAGGAACTGTTCAACAACAAAATCTAATCCACACAATCCTCCAACCCAAAATATTATTTTCGTGTAACAAGATGTAATTCCAAGTCATTCTGGACCATTTCTATTAGTCCATTAATCATGAAATGTTGAGAGTTTAACGGTTATTAAAGGGCCCATATCCCCCTTTTTTGCCTTTTACTTTTAAAAAGGTTCATTTTTACGTTTTATGTGACCATCTTCCCAGCCTATGTGTATCTATACAGGCCCTTTTTTATTCCTGAGCCTTTGAACCTGAAACATGTAATGATCTCTGTCCTGATTGTGTGGTCTGCACTGTGCAAATTTCTACAGTGTTCTACACATATTTATATATCCACTATATACATACACATACTCAGTGTGTACATACATGCATGAAAAAGTGCATATACGTATCTAAGATATGTGTATATTTCAAAGTATATTTCAATACACATTTACATTTCTAGATTGTTTGTATAGAGTACTTTTTCTACTGTACTGTACTGCATAGTTTTTATTCTATTGTATTTTCATTTTTGCCGCTCCTACCTTTGTACTGTCCACTTTCTGCCGTGACAATGCAAATTTCCCACTTGTGGGACTAATAAAAATTCTTGTCTTATCTTATCTTAAAAAGTATAAAAACTGAAAAAGAATTCGATCGATGCATCTGTGGTTGGTTAATATGAAAACCTTATGCATTAGTATGATTGTTTGTGGATGAGATGCTGCTGGAAATAAGTCTGCTCTCCATTCCATCAGTCATCCTGAACTCTAGTAATGCTAAAAATGCAGCTGGATTTTTTTTTTTTATAATTCTTTTCTTGTTCCCAGACCACTATGTGACAAGACTTTGATGAAGTAAAAGAGGAAGATTTATTAGCTCAATTGTGCGCCAAAAGCGGTTCATTAAATTGCGCTCGCTGTGCATCATCTGATGCGTTTCTGAAGCCCTGCGGTTCACAGGTCACAATGAGAAGCATCCCAAGAATGTGTGAAACCTGAATGGTAATGTAGAGGAATGCGAGCGTCTCAGGCTTTTTAATTGTGTCTTCGCTTTATTCATGTGAAAAGCGGAGTTGGCGGAGAAGGCTAAGCAGCTGTCTGCCTGTCTGGTGTCCTCACTCTTCTCAAGCTTGTAGCCTTAGAGCGGAGAGCTGGTGGCGGGAGGGCCAATCATTAGAGCCGTGTCCACTCCCTCTCCTGACTGACAGCCCAGTCCGGCCTGTGCACTCGCGCTGCCAGGGAGAAAGAAAGGGGAAGAAAAACACAACTCTCGAGACAGTCATTGCAAAATTATAATTGCCCATCTGGTTGTTCATTGAGGGTAACAAGGGCGTCCTTTTGGAAGTGATGGAGGGGAGCTGGAGAAAAGTTAAGAAAAGGAATAAGATTCTCCAGGGTCCATAGGCTCCAATTATTCAGAGATTATCCTTTCACATCCACTGATCTTGAAATGAATAAAGTTTGGCCTGCATTACTGACAGCTGGGCGCACCACTATAGCTGCTGGAGGCGGATCAGGGCCCAGGGGGTTACGGTGTCAGTCTGCTTCTGACCCTTGGGGTTAGTGAGGTGACGTGATGTAGTGACAGCAAAGGGGCATCCTCCTCTTAGCGGCTTTTTAAGGCCCCGCTGGATAAATGCAGAGGCCAATCACATTAGCTGTTTTTTTTTCTCTCTCTCTCTCTCATCTCAAGTTTTAAAGTAAAACTGCCCAAATCCTAATGTGTGTACCGGCTCTTGTCTTTTAAGGTTGGCTTAAGGCCTATGGCTGCAAAAGACATAAGGCAAAGAGTCACGAGGCCAGGCTGCCGCTGCTGCAAGCTCTTCTAATATGTGTCACTTTGAATTTTGCACTGAGGAGATGCACGCGAAGGCATACAGACCCACCCGCACGCCTGAGCGAGGTTTTACACGCCTAAAAGCAAAGATACCGAAAGATAAGCCCTGGTTCTTTTGAAGGAATTCTTTTTGTAGTGAGACTCGCCTTTTCTTTTTTATCTTTCACAGCTGTGTTGCAATAAAACTTCAGTTCAGATCAAACACAGGCTTTATAAATTCCATTTGATGCAGGCGGACATTTATGGATACATGTGGATAAATAAACAAGGTTTCAAAATACATTTAATTTATTTTAGCATTTTTAGTCAAACCATATCCATTTGTATCTAAGTGTATTTTCTAAAATTTAGCAGCTGAAATGAAGGATATCAAAATGTGTCTAGGGTTAATATGTCTGTAATATACAAATGTCTATCGCTGTGCTAATGACTATGATCCCACAAAGGATGCATGTTGTCTGTGATCTCATTGGGTAATGCAGTTTTGAGGCATGTTCTTAAAATCACTTTATCAGTATTAGCTTTCATTACAGGGAAAAGTAAAAAAAAATCTCAGGCAAGCTTGTAGATATTAGATATACCAAGAATGACATGTACAATGTTTCAGAAAAAACAGTGCATAATGTTTTATTGATTAAACAATTAAAATATTTAGATTTAGTCTTTTGTAAAATCCTGTCCTTACAGCAAGTCTTCAGAATCTGAAGGATAGATTTTTTTTTAACTTGCAAATGTCGGCAAATTGAAGTATATAATAGTTTTCAAGTAGAAAATATTTTTTAAACTAAACTCCTAGTACAAAATATACAGATTGTGTTTTTATTATATGTATTATAATGTAATTCTTAGATTTTTCATTCTTTTTTAGATTCTTAATAATTCTTTTGAAGAATTTTGCCTCTTCACCTGTAGTGTCTCGTCTCAGCATGGTCAATGTCACAAATTTGCCTCAACAGAATGACCTAGATATAGAGCAACATGATGAAAAAGTTCACCTTCATTTCACTTGTCATAGCATTTCTCTCCTGCTACTCAAAGTCAAGGTGAATTTGGAAATAATAAAGACTCACTACTGGGATGTATGTTATTTTTTTCCAAGGGCATCGCCCCCCCCCCCCGAGTTCTTTACTCATTTATAGCTGAGGGGCGTAGAAAGGCTAGATGATATTGATATTATTGGTTTAATATTATTTTTCTTGCACGATGATGCAATTAAACCACATTTTTAAGGCGGTCACACGTCACTACACTTAGATAAAAATTAAGAAGGAAAATTGTTTTATACTTACGGCAATATTATTACATTGCGTATATTTATTAAGTGCGTTTTATCTAGTTTATTTATATATTTCAGTTTTATGTCATTTATGTATTCATTACAGTTTTCTGTCTTTGTGAGTACTCATGAGAACAAATCCCTTCAATCCCAACAAATATCTGACTGTCTTGTTTAAAGATCTGATTATTATACATTCTTAAAAATCCTAAATGGTTCTAAATGGACACACAGTTAAAAGAAAAATGTTTCATTGGTATGGGACCTTTACACAATATGGATTTTCTCCCATCTCATTTACAAAAATGCTTCTTGAAGCACCATCCATTGAAAAGTTCTTTGGGAAAGCAATGTGCTTTTTTTATGGTGGCTCTCCAAAGAACCCTTTTTGGCACCTTTATTTTCAAGAGTGCACAGTCTGGAGTGTCCTATGCTTGCAGTGCACATCTAACATAAGATTAGCCGAGTTCCAGTGCTTATCTTTGGGTCAGATCTTATCACACTGTACTAACAAGCCGCTGTATGCTGGGCAGTTCTCCAGGAGATGCTCCTGTGCCTTGGCACTGCCTGTGCCCCAGACCCCTCCCCTCTGAGCGCATCTCTCAGATCTCCCGACAAGTGTTGCCGAGGCCTCTCGTTTTTATCATGGAGAAAGGCTGTGGGATTCTCATGCCACAGCACAATGCCTAAACAAGCGGGTATGTCTAATTCAATTAAGTGCGCGAGGCTGTGCCAAGTCTGGCTGGGCCCCGTGTGACAGTGGTAATGAGCTTGGGCTTTGAGCACTCCGGGTGGCGGGATGGGGTGGGGGGCGTGAGGGTGTTTTCTGTAGTTTGGGTGATGGTGGAGGGGTGGGACGGCACCCTCCTTAATTCAGTGCTCCTTACTTGCTGCTCGCTCTCACAGACTCCCTTTGATTTGCTGAGGAAAAAAAAAACAGCCCGGAAACCCTCATTCAGGGTCCTTTAAAAGGGGAATATTTCACATTCCTGCACAACTGTACCAAAGGGACTTGAAGTAGAGACACAGACGGGTTTTTATCCTCTCTCTTTCTCTCTCTGTCTGTCTGTCTGTCAGTCTCTCTCTCTCTCTCTCTCTCTCTCTCTCTCTCTCTCTCTCTCACACTCTCTCTCTCTCTCTGCTCTCCACTGACACAGACACAGCTGGCCCCTCAGTGCTCAGTGGCAGGGGCCACGCTGCCTTGGAGCGGATGTAAGGGACAGTAGCATATAATCCATGGAAGGCCCCTTTGATGAACCATGAATAGAAAATGGAAATTGGTACAGTGCACACTGGGCCTGCTTCCTTTGGCTTTATGCACTATTTGGCATGGTGGGCAATACTGAATGAAAATATGCATATCAGGGGGGCTGCCAGGACCTGCCCTGTAATTGGATAACTGACATGTGGACTGAGACGGTCTCAGCACAATTGACTTGATGATTATTTTATATTATTGTAAGAAACAATGCAATAGGATCTAGCAAGTGTATGTGTATTGACCTTTATTGTCTCAATTTGTTCTGGCTATTTTGGACAGTAGAGAAAACTCTGAATGGGATCTGACAACATTATAGCCTGTCATTTCATTCCTGTCTTATCCAGAATTAGTCATTTGATTTCTTTGGTTTTGTTTTGCGTGAAATTTCAAGCTCTTCTTTGCATAGTATGATCATTGCAATGATGATTACACTAATATTTGATATTACTTGTAAAAGATGGAAAATTAAATAGCAGGTGTATTTGCATTGACTGTTATTGTCTCAATTTGTTCTGGTTATTTTGGACAGTAGAGAAGACTGTGAGTGGGTTGTGAGAACATTATATCACTCCTGTCATATCAAAATCGAATCATTTTATTTTGTGTTATTTTGTTTTACAGAAAGGTTTAACCCTTAATTACTCTGCCCCTCAGCTTCACACTGGGGGTTACATGAGGTCTAAAGCATTCTTGGACCCATCCTGATTTGAGCAATACGATTGTGCTTTAACGCACAGCTGCAGTGTAATGAGTAAAATCCACAGGTTGACACTGAATAGGAATGTGTAAGGAATGTGTGAGTGGGAGAGCATGTCCATCCTTAGAGGAAAGTCTTTAGAATCTCCTGCATTCTTTTGCATTTTAACACTTTTGACTTCAGTTCGCAAACATCAGAGACCTGGGCAGCTCTTAGTTTCGACAAAACCCTCCGAGAAAAGGCCTCCCGCTGCTCCTGTGAAGCACTGATTCCCAGCCACAAAAAAAAGCCTCTTAAACGTTTGACTTTCTCACAGAAACAGCTTGCTAAATGGCGTTCCTGTAATGGACTCCTGCTAGGGTTCATATGCGTTGTATACCCACGATGCCCAAAGTTGTGTCAACACCATTACCATGAGAATGGCTCAGAAGAAAGGCAAGAAAAGGTTTTTTGAATAAAAAAAAATCTGAAACTATAGAATTCTTTGTTTTCGGGAGAAAAAAAAAAAGTTTAGAATCAAAGACATTGATGGTATTTTTTTTTTCCTTCTTGGGACGGAGAAAGTGGTGCTGAATGAATGTCTTATTTACATGCCAAAAGGAAGGGATGTGGTTTTAGAGGATGGGAAAAGCAGGGCCTCTATTATGGAAGGTGCTGGTAGCAGGGGCCGGGGCTGAGTGGGCGCCTCCCTGCCAGGCCGCGGTTAACAAGGCGCTGGCTGAATTAGAGAATGGCAATGAGTTTTTAATTGGTGACACATTATATTTATCAAGCTGACAGGCCGAGTCCTGCGCCGGGGCCTTTCTTGTTTTGTCCCTCGGCGCGCATTTCTTCCCCCCGGGCGCCCCCGCATGATCCCCCCCTCCTCTGTCCGGCACAGCTCCCTCACTTGAGGGGGGAAAAAAAGAATCAAAACATAATAATCGAGCGGCAAGCTGAAAGATAACTTTGAATTATTCATTAGGCCCGCTTAAAGTGCTGGATAAATCAAGACCCCCGCTCCTTCTTCCTTCAACAAAAGCCTTCTCATTGTCATCTGCCGGATCGGTGCAAGGCGGTTTAAGATGGCACATAAAGGCAAATCCTTTTCAGGCCTGTTTAGCCAGGCCGGCAGAACCCTTTTGCGACAAGGAGGCAAAAGTTATTAACAAGTGTTTAATATTTGTATGGGAGTGGTTCTCATCCTCCGCCGTGGCCTATGAGTGGGATTCAACAATGCAAAGACAAGCTTGTGGATAATAAGTCTTATAATTGCACTCGAAAGTCCATGTGGCACAAATATTTAAAAATAAATTAGACACATATTCTTAGATTTTAGTGCCGCAGAGATGTTTAGCATTATTAGTTACATTTTAAAATGTAATGCATATATCTTTTGATTGTTGGTCCCTAGTTTGTTGGTGCAAAACGACAAGATGACAGATTTGTTTTCAATTAAATGAAACCTAAATATTTCATTTCAAATAAATGGACACATGACTTCACATGTACTTTATATACAGAGCAATATAGAGTAAAACTGCATCACTTAGGACATCATATTTAGAATGGCTTTAAAAAAAAGCTTGTTTTTAGTGAGATAATGCAATAATCAGTTCATACTGTGGCTACTAAATCTGGATTATTCTAATTGAAAAATAATCTCTGTTAAAACTTGAAGAGGCACGATGGTATGAGGTGTAAACAGCTGGAGTAAACACAGATAACAATGAGAGAGTAAGTTTTGCTCCTTTCTTTCGCTGCACAGTTTGAAACTTAAACATTTCAATGTTTGGGGAGCAACAGGAGTGCATCAGAACTCAAACAGATTTGGGGGAATCTTTTGTTGTCCCTCAGGGGGATGGGTTTCGGAGTAGAGCTCAGCTCTGCTTTATATAATGGAAGCAAAGAATGGCAGCCGAGGAAGGGGGCCTAATGAAATATTTAAGATTTTGGCTAAAAGGGGCCTTGAAAGTCACAACAAAGGATTTGTTGAGGAGCCTCATTGTGCGACAGGCCGGCGGAAGCTGCGGCCTGGCTGCTACAGATGTGAGGAGGGCCCATATTGAGGCGGCCGGTGGAGGCTCTGCTCACAGCTGTGTCTGCGCTCTCCCGGCCGGACCACCAGCCCCCTGCCTTTGTGCCCCATTGTGGCCGGCATTGAGCGCTGATTTTACACCGAGCTGATTGCACAGCAACGTCTTTGTGTCGCTGCTAAAAAAGCGCCCCACCCCGTCCTGCCAAAGGCTCATGTCCACGCCCTTCCCCCTTCTGCCCATCTCCAGCATCTCTCTCCCTCTCCTCCTCTTCTCTTCTCTCTTTCTCCATCGCCAGTTGGCCAAAGAATGACAAGGTGATGAATCCATGCTCTCTTGGCCTTGAAGAACCATTGAGATAAACTCCAGAGCCTGCAGTGTTACCCATGCGCCCCGTCCTCCTCCGGAACCTGCCTATTTAGCGCTTAATAGCTGTTGATTAATGGGGCCATCTATTCAAAAGAACATATGCCATTTTTAGGCCCTATAAGAGCTTTATGCCCAATTTCTAAGCCCGGTGTCACAAGGTCAAGGCAGACTTTTTTAACACATTATCTGTGAAAAGGAGGTGATGCATAATTTTCAATGAATGCAACAGTTCACAGAGTGGGTTAAGCTGAGAGTAAAGAATTCTCATGAACTGAAGAAAGTGGTGAACCATGCGCATGTCGTTAGGGTTAACCTTCCTGAATGCTTGGAAGTGGCGTATGCTCACGTATTTGCTCATCTTGAGGAAACTTGTTCAGAGTAACTCATTCATGTTTCATTATGCTCATCGTCACTTAACAGAACAACGTTAAAATGTTCTCTTTAAAAAAACTTAGAAAACGGATTCAAAACAATTACTACATTGAAAATGTATTACAGAGGTGTGAACATGATGAGTATAATAAAATATAATATAAATGAAGTGTGCAGTTGATGGAATTTAATTTATATGTTACAGCTGGAGGGGAAATCTGGAACCCAATGTCTTACAGTTTCACAACATGTCTTAATATTACACTGTTAATATAAGCTTTCATTTTTTCTTGTATCATATGGTGTTTGTGTTATGTTGCGCTCAGTTCAGTTCAAATCAGTTCAATTCAGTTCGATTCAATTCAATTTCTTTCAATAAATATTTACGAAATATATATCTCGAATGGATTTCTTCTTTGAAATGCACCTTAATACTGATCAATTCATTCATTTCTGAAAACGTTATTAACCAGTTTGTCATAGTGTATTTTTATATACGATGTATGTCTGTGAGTTCAAATACAGTACTCTAGAACTCTGACTGAATTTTTAGATCATTTTTCTTCAGTTTATTCTGAACAATGCTTTGAAGAAACAAACAAGCAACAGTTGAAACTGCAGTTGTTTCTCGTCTGTCCTTTAGGCAGGAATTCCAGAATATATATAGAAAAAAACCTTTTATTGCTTTTATACATTCCCTTAATAAATCATGCTGTTCCACAAGCCTCAAGGGGAGAGTTTTTATTGTATATTCACTTGCAGAAGGGCATGTCATGGAAAGCTTTGGGTATTTCTGGGGTAATTAAGTTCTGCCGTGTCTGACGCTCTCGTTGAAGGTTCTGAGTGGTGGCTCAGACTGTGACTGTGGCTGCACCAGAAGCAGCAGCACTGGTTTGGGACGGTATAACTCTCACTGATATGCTCTCCTCAGTGTGTGCTGAGTGTGTTGATGTAAACCAGAGCACCCTTGTTGCTCTCCTCATTCGCTCGGGCCCTGCCTCATTTCTGCCGTGTGTTTCCCCTCTCTCCACAAAGACCTGTCACGTTTAATGGCCTGTTGGCTGAGTGGACTGCTGTAGCCCCTCTCCAAAAGAAAGGCCAGGGAAGAAAGGCTCATAGACAACTAATGCAGCTTAATATTCTTTAAAAAGGTCGGGGGACAATTAAAGGAGTGTTTCCCATGGTTCTCCCCCAGCGGTTCCTGCCCGCCCTGCACAGCAGCTCGGCTGTTTGATGGAGTCTGAATACATCTTATTGATGGGGTCAGAGATTAGAAGCGATTGGAGCGGCTCTGAAAGGGGCCGAGTGTGGCCTCTGAGAGAGGTGCTTGGCAGAGCCACATTCAGCCAGGCCGTTCGGCCTCCTTCACACACCAGCACATTTGCTCCACTTGTCTGCCTTCAAATGCTTTTCAACTGAGCTTCCCTATTCACACACACCGCACTGCCAATGCACGTGTGGCTCATCGGGCCTTTCTGTGCACGCATGTGCGTGTGTGTGTGTGTGCATGCAGACATACATAGGGAAGTGTGAGTTTCTAAATGCAAGATAAAACGAATGAATAACTCATTTGTATTTCCAGCTTGTTCTAATAAGTAAAGGGCATTACTTGTAGTATACTGAAGAACACATAGGGCATAGAGCTGTAAAACTCACTGACACTTTACATCTAAGGCTCCACAACACATACAAAGGGGAAAGTCTGTTAGATTTTTCCAAACTTTATTTTATAGAAATGATTATTAATATTATTATTAATGCACTGAACAAGACGGACTGTTTGTTATGTACATAATGAATGCCTAATTCTAGAAACGTAGAGGTTTCTGAATGGTTGATTTCAGCACAGTTCTCTTTTGCCAACAGTTGCACATTAGCATAATGCACTGGGTTGCAGTCATAACCACATACTATCATAATAAACATCACATAAAGAGAGCAAACCGCTGACAGAATGGAAAAAT
Organism: Brachyalestes nurse; assembly: GCA_037974405.1. Classification (NCBI taxonomy): domain Eukaryota; kingdom Metazoa; phylum Chordata; class Actinopteri; order Characiformes; family Alestidae; genus Brachyalestes; species Brachyalestes nurse. The sequence continues at coordinate 25,459,664 of JBBPCY010000136.1, read as the reverse complement.
GTAGAGTGCTATTGAAGATTGAATTGTGGAGTGTGATGTGTAGACAGGTACATATAAGGTATATATGCATATTGTTCTCTTAATGCTAGAAACAAAAATGTGATGATTAATTACTCAAGCTAATTGCAAGAAAAGGTCATCACGTTAGTATGTACCATGTTTCAACACAAGTATGCAGTACATTCTGTAATCCACTGTGAATATCAGAATCAGAATCAGAAAACTTTATTGATCCCAGAGGAAATTGCTTGTTTTATGACTGCATAGACACATAGACGCAGAGACAAGTACAATAAAAATAGGAAGTCTAAATAAATACAATAATAATCTGTAGAAAAAACTCAATATGAAATACACTGTGCTATATACTCAAATGCTGAGGTATAAATGCTATTGATAAGTAACTTGAAAAAGTGAATTACTGATAACACAAATGATGGAGATAAGTAGCATATAAGTAACATTGTCATAAGTAGTGATTTGGTAAGACTATTGCACATAATGATTACAATATATTGCATGAAATGGAATGATTCAGCACCCACTAAGAAAACTTCACATGATACTGCACATAGTAAAACTATTGCACATAATGATAAATGGGGTTTTAGAACCCATTAAGAACATTGCATGATATTGCACATGGTAGTCTATTGCACATGATGAATAAGATACTAATCCACATAGTGATAAACATAATGATAATGATTAAACTGGATAAGTGGGAGGTGTTGTAGAGTCTGATGGGAAGGAAAAATGTTCTGTAGCATTCAGTGGAGCACTTTATGCTGGTGAGTCTGAGGCTAAAAGTACTTTACAGTTCAGCCACAACACTGTGGAGTGGGTGATCAGAATTGTCCACGATGGATTGAAGTCTAGACAATGTTCTCCTTTCCACGTTTTTACATTTTTGAGTTCCTCACCCACCACTGAGCCCACTTTCTTGATGAGTTTGTGAATTCTCTTTCTGTCTGCCACTTGGATATTGCTTTATGGCTAGTACTCTGTAGTATAGTAAAACCATACTACATTTTACATTTTTTTTTTACAATTTGTTTAAGTTTACATTCATTCCCATATGCAGAAGCTTTGGTGTTTCTTGATTCCCCAATCAAAAATGTTTCATTTTGATACATGTTACCATGTAGAGCTTCTTACTCCAGTCAGAACTGAACCGTAATGATTTTGGCTGAGCAAAAGCTTTGATTATGTCCTTCAGGTTGGTTAGTCAACATCTGTGGTAAAAGTGCTGGTTCACAAGAAAGAATTAGTTTTGATTGCCAACTCCTCTAGAGTTAATGACTGACTTTGAAGGATCAGAGCAGTCAGTAGCAGCTTCAGCCAACGATGCAGCTACTTTGTCTGGTGATGGAGTATCTGTGTGCGGCACCTCCTTCTTCTCAAACTTTCCTTCAGTTTCCTCTCTTTTTTTGAATGCCACTAAAATCCTAGAATTCATCATTTCAGTCCTGCTTAGCCACTGAACAGGTAGTGTCTCGTTGGTGTAATTTATATATGTATATATTAAAAAAAAGAAAGCCACGTTTGTTCCTTTTATTCAGCAAATCCCTTGTGGACGTCTGGGGGCTCTTCTAACCTCTGGGGTTTGTGTGCTGAGAAAATTTGCATCATGTCATATTTTTCTCACATTACCTATTCCACTTCACAGTAAGGGAAGTTGTGTACTACAAGGTAAAAGGGGAATTTAACACTGAGGTCAGTGGGGGGAGGGTGGCATTTTATCGTGTTTTTACAGGAAATGTACACTACAGAACAGCTGACTACTCCATTAGAAGGCCTTGCTGGTTTATGGTGTATCATTCTTCATCTTCAACATTCAACATTTTTCTTTCTCATTCTGCTCCATACATTGTGACCAAAACAAGTTTCGCACAGGTATTGACCATTCTACTTGATCTCACTCTCTTAGATATTCCACTATCTGCAAACTACCCTCCTGCGTGCCTGAGGGAGGACCCTTTGAAAAGCACCTCATTTAGGAGCATATAGAGAGTGTAGATGCTGCTGTGAGAGGGAGGGGGAGCACAGCTGTACTTTACCATGCCACAGTAATTAGGGGAAAGTTTTGGGTCAGTGAAAGCTCAGGCTTTTGTTTGGCTCGATTGCTGCATTCAATGGCTTCTGTAGAACCATCAAAGAAAAGAACCCAATTACTGCATTGAGCACTTTGATTCTTCATTCTGTGCAATTAGGAAGCAGCTTTAAAACATCTTGAAGGGGCCGCTGGATTATATTTTTTGTTAAATGTATCATTAGGTTAAATGGCATGGCCAGCCCAGGTGCTCTTTGGCAGAGGCTGCTCAGGGGCACTGCTCAGAACAAATCTGTGTAGTGGTCAGTGGTTGTTAGACATTGTTTCTAGCTTGTTGCACATATGGGCTTAGCAGAGCCGTTTGGCTCCTGCCAGGTCAAGACCCAGTCATTTCTAGCATCAATGAATCAATGAAACAAACTGTTGGCAAACTGAGTAGAAGGGATAGTTCATAACAAATGTTCACACTTTCAAGATGTATTTGATCAGTCAGGGCAGATTTGGTATCAGGAGTTTTCCTCCGTAGGTTTCATTGAAGCTATGAGGCTAATGTTGCTTTAGCACTGTGCAGGCTACAGGGCTAAATCATCTCTGTGACAGGGTAATCTATTAAAGATCAGACGAAAATCTAAAGATCAGTCTTCAGAGTGGCTGCTACTCCTATATTTTGCTATGTGATATACTTTTGGCCATTGTATAGGTAACAACATGTTATACAGTACATTTGTTTTTGCATGAAATTATACCTTCAGTGCGCTCTTGTGCTTAAACACATGCAAAGCCCATTCTTGGGGGTTTTTTTGCAGGCAATTGTGCATGTCTCAGTACTTTGAATGCAAATTCACTGACCCCTGTTTTTCACATGCAGTAAAAAGAGGAACAAAACATGGCATCACATAGAGAGTTCAGCATTTTCTTAAAATATTTTGCCCACCGTGGATGACTGTAAGTTACACTTCTGTGACCTCAGAGTTATGCAGTGGTCTGCATTCCAGACAGGCATGACTAAAGCAGTTTCAAATCCATCCGAGGAGGAAAATATATAGGATTGTATTTTGTTGCTATGCTTAATTATTTCTGATGATTTGTGCAAATTCTTATCATTCTAAAGTGAAACTGCACGGCTACACTACGTATGTCCTCTTAGTGCATAGACTAGTACCATTAATTAATTGCTGAACCTCAAACAACTTTTTACTTCTATTTAAGACAATAAACCTTTTAATTTTACACGCTTAAGTACATTTAAATGTTGATATTTTTTTTACTTTCACTCAAATTTTTGCCTTCAAATCCTCTTTGTAGGTTAACCAAGGGGTTGTACTCACAAATAAATGCACTTTTTCCATGAAAAGAGTGTTTTGCAGCACCTTGATTGTATAATTTCTGTACTTTCAAGCAAGGTTCATTTTTTAACCTGATTTCATTGCTTTTTATCAGATTTGAAGACATCGGCATGGTGAAATGTGGGTTAGCAGGCTAGCAGGCTGTTGAAATCTGCATTACTATCGCTTTTCTCACGTCAGGCTGAAGTAAAGTGATTGTTTCTCAACAAGCCCAAAAACTGAAAGTGAAAGTGATGGGCAAAGTTCAAAGATTCATAAACACAGTGATGAATACTATCACGTAAATGGCTAAGCCCTACCTCTGTCTTCCTGTCTCTCTCTCTCTCTCTCTCTCTCTCTCTCTCTCTCTCTCACTCGCTCTTTTTAGTTTAATCTTTGGCACCTGCATCACTTTACCTGTTGGTGACAAATGACAAGAAACTGATTACTTTGAACTTCTGTGGACCTTCGAACAACACCACCAGCAAGTCGAAATTATATCTAGCACAAGCTAAGGGTTTGCACTGTCTAAGGGTTTGCACTGTCTAAGGGTTTGCATCTGTCTGCGATTCCATATCAAATGCAGTGTTATTGTATGTAGTGAAGCCTCTCCCTTGATTTGGAGCCCACAACATCCAACAACACCATTCTGCAGTCTGCACTACTGCACTGTACTACTTTGGGGCCAGTAGGTTTCATTTAAATTTCTGACTGAGAGATCCTGGAAGCCGTTGTGAAATACTCCATATCATCACCTTGCTAAAATAATCGCAACATTTTTTTACCTGAATCATCTCAGGCCAACTATGGTAAAACTGCCTACACTGTCAGTCAATCAGGTAATATGATTCTACCACTTTAGGACAAGGGCCTGCCCTCTGAAATGAATAGGAGTTGATCTTTTTGTGTGTTTCCTGAAAAACTTGAAAAGTTAGTCGATTATTTTAGCAAGGTGTCGATATTCAAATGTGGGAGGACAAATATTGATCTGTTGTCCACACTTTGTGTACACTGAGGGCCAGATCCAGTCTAATCTGTGAGTTTGATATTACATGCCAATATTTAATGTGATATTATGATTTCTGTCAAATGAAGCACATCCAATTTCCATTACAGCAATGCCAGTTTCTTTGCTTTAGTTAGCAATTTGCTGTTTTAGGTGACATGGACATTTTGAGCTGGTAACATGGACTTTTTGGTGCCGAAGGCAGTGTTTTAATTTTTCATATATTGTACGAATTCGAGATTCATAAAGTGAACCTTATTATTACTTTTAGAATGTGAGCTGTACCAGAAGTGCAACAAATGGTAAATTGTCATCATATGGCAAAACAGCTCCTAATATGGAAGATCCCCGGTTTGTGTTGATGCTTAAGGTGTCAGACGTCATGCTGAGCTTTGTTTGGCGTTCCTACCAAAGTTATTTTAATTTAAAAAGCATGTAATAATACATGCTACTGGGATAACCCAGGTAAAATTTCAGGTTTCTGCCCACAAGTGGGTGGGGAAAACCCACACAAGGAGGTGGGCCCGGAGAGTGGGCAGATGGTGGATGTGCTAAATGAAAGTGCAGCCAGCAGCAAGAGTGTAGGAAAGCACATCGATTTTAAGACTGTTTCATACTGTTTGTAATCGGATTTTGCTCTTATGCTCTAAATATATTTAAGGCCCTTTGACTTCACATTGTGCCTCAGAGGCTCTTATCCATGATGAAATCACTGTAACGCATGGCCTCTTGTCAAAATACAGTGAGACAGACAGACAAACCGGCCCCCTCTCCCACTCCCATTTTGTGGTAAATCCATACCATTGACTGCTCATGTGTCTGTCTACTGGGAAGCATGAGGTCCTGCAGCTGCTGCAGCCAGGAGGCGTAATGGTGTAGTGGGGGTCATGTGTGTGGGTGTATGGTGTGTATATGTGGTGCCGGGTGTCATGGGAAGGATCTGCGCAAGCTATGTTAATAACTCACAAGTGGCCCAGGCTGGTGGTCAGCACCACATTATTAATGTGCTAGCACACTCCTGGCATCCGACCCAAGGATGCATTCCAGCAGTAATGGGCAGCAGCTGGACTGGGGTTTCCGGGAGGACAGCTGACGCTGGGCCGGCGCTGAGACGTAGACCCTTGGGAACACCCCCCAACCTCTCCCAGCCTCAGCCTGTTGCACTCTCCCTGCCCCTGGTGTAGGCCATGAATCGCACTGCACTTTGTCTCATTTTGCCTGGCCACTCTGACAGGTCATTAGAAAGCGCTGAAAGCAAATTGCAGCATGCTGATTTTTAAGGCTTCATACTGCCGGCATTAAAGGCTCGCTCAAGCGAGCCAACTTTCTGAACTTATACTGTTCTGGATCCTTCTGAATCCCCCTCATTATTGCTCATTAGCAAAAATTATGAGTCGGAGCTTTTCACATCTAGCAAATGCCAAATAACTGTAAAATCATTTGTACTTTTTTCTATTCTTCAAGTAAAATGAATACATTTTTTTACAATAAAGGAACGTTTAGCTTTTGGAACTATACTGTGAAGGCTCTTATAATCACAATTCGTACCAGTGATCAGCCACAACATTAAAACTACCTGTCCAATATTGTGTAGGCCCCCCCTTGTGCCACCAAAACAGTTCTGATGCGTCAAGGCATGAACTCCACAAGACATCTGAAGGTGTGCTGTGGTGTCTCACACCAAGAGTGGCAACAGATCTTGAAGAGATGAAGAGATTGAGTCTTCATGGATGGGCCTAGTTTGTCCAGCAAATCCCAGAGATGATTGTGTTGGTTGAACTGGGACCAGTCTACAGCTACACAGCCCCACACGCAGCAAACTGTAATGTACTGTGTGTTCTGACACTATTCTATGATAGCCAGCATTATTTTTTTCACAGGAAGCAGTTTTCCTACAGTATCTGCCTTGGATGCCCATGAGTCACTGATTGTCCTTTTTGCAACACTTTTAATATGAACTAACCACTTCATACCTGGAATGACCTCCAGTGGACATGTCATTTTGGAAATGTTCACTTGCTGCCTTGACAGGTGCCATTGACAAACAATGTTATTCACTTCGCCAGACAGTGGTTTTAATGTTGGATAAATAAAGACCCAAATAGAGTGAATTTTGTCTGAGAAAGCTACCCAAGTCCAACAGAATGTCATTGTGATGGAACTATCCAAATGTGTAAAGGGCCGGCTGAAAAAAGAAGGTATAAAGTAAGTTACACAGTGCTAGCAGGGTAAATGAAAGAGCCTCAGTGCCTTCTAAACCCAGCTCGAATTTCCTGTTTGAATGAACTGAAATTTGTGGTTACAGTACCGTGGGAATGGATGGTTTCAGATCCTCTGCGGTTAGTTCTCTATAGCGCCACAGCCTGGTGGCATCCAAAAAAAAAAAAAAAGCAGAAAGGAAGAAGGTGAACCATGGTTTAAACATCTCTTTGGCAGGAATAGTCTGTAAAAACCCTCTTTCTTTCCTGAGCCCAGCATGGGAATCGTGAGAAACAACAAGGCGACACCCAAATGACTGCACAGCTGCAGCACTGCTCAACAGAAAAACCTCATTAGAGGCTTGTGCAGGCCCTCCTCCCTCCCTTCATCCTTCTCTCCCTCTTTCCTTTTCTAATTCTCTCCCTGTAGTGCAACCAGGGGTGTACTGTAAGCAGCCCTACTGTATACTGCTATACACAGTGCTATACAAAACAGACGCCCTAATCTAACACTCAGATTGATTCAGGTAACGAAGGTCTTCAGAGGCAGAAGTGTTTGATCTGAACTCTCCAGGGTGGTCAACTGACTGAGTGCCCCTGCTATATATTATACAGTTCAGGTTTCTCTGTATAAAAGTGTAAATCCTGTTTATGTGTGTTACTGAAATGGTCAACTGCACTATAATATTGGTTAAAGGCCGCAGAAATGTGGATCGACTAGAGGTGAGGTGAAGGCCAACACTCAACACGCATACTCAACACAAACAGTCTGCAGAATTCCCCCCCAAAAATCTGTGGATGGGGCACTTTTTTAGCTGCGGCTGCACTTCAGACCAGCTCAACAGCAATCATGAGAATCCAGAGCCAGAGTGACTGTGTGGTGAAGCGTTCGTGTGTGGGGACAGTGTTACACCATCATACCACTTTCTTTCCTGTATAAAAATGACTCTGTTCCTTTCTCTCTGTCTCTCTCCCTCTCCCCCTTTCTCTCTCTGTCTCTCTCTCTCTTTCTTTCTCCCTCTCCCCCTTTCTCTCTCTGTCTCTCTCTCTCTCTTTCTTTCTCTCTCTCCCCCTTTCTCTCTCTTTCTGTCTCTCAGTCCCTCTTTCCTGGTAAGAACATCTCCTGCTGTGTTAATGAGGCTAAAGCTAAATTCACCTTCAGACAGGTGTCAACTTGCCAGTAGTTATTATAATGTAAAGACTGTTTTTTGTTGTTTTTTCTTTCAGGGATAGTAGGTTTTGTTTTAACAGTGACATTTATAAAATACAGATGAGATGATCCCACAAACATTTGATCAAAAACTGAGGAGCAGACCAAGTGAAAATGTCAAAATGACAGTTCATATATAATAAGTGTGTGTGTGTGTGTATGTTTGCGTGTATATGTGTATGTTTTATGCAAAGTCAGGACATGTGTATAATGTATTTAATGTGTGCATGTGTAATGTGTACACAAGCACACACACATATATGCACCCGCACACACACAAACACAGGTTTGAGGTTGTTTACTTAACAGACTTTGAAAATGCCGACTGCTAATTACAGTGGGTCAAAACTGAAAAATGAGGAACGAAACAATAGAAGGTCCAAGGTCCAAAATGGCCGTTTATATATACTGCATGCATATGTGTGTGTGTGTGTGTGTGTGTGTGTGTAGCAAAGCCAAGGCCATGGGTTCAGTTCCCAGACAGCAAATATACTGATGTAAAATATGTATCGATAGGCCTCTGCTGAACATATAAACATGTATGTGTTGGAGTGTGTGTGTTTTTGTGTACTTCTCTCTGGCTGCTGGGAAGTATGTGTGTCCTTGGGAACGTGCGCCCATGCGTCAGTCTCGTGCTTGCGCGTCGTATCTTTGACAGACGGGTTTTAAGAAGGCCTGGAGGCAGCACTTGCGGTCGGGAGGTGGGCAGAGCGGTGGGTAGAGCACGGTGTGAAAGAGGGCGCGGGTATGAGAGAGAGGGAGAGAGAGAGAGAAGTAAAGAGAGCCCGTACTTGTGCCTTTCAAGGTGTGTTATTTGTTCAAGGCTGTCCAAACATTTAGAGAGCGCTGGCAGGCGTGGAATGCAGCGGCAGGCCAGCAGCAGCGTGGGAAAGCTCTGCTCTGCTCAACCTCTGCCGGATCCTTCCCCCTCAGGCACACTGTCAACACAGCCTGTGCCAGAGATGTGTGGGCCTGATAGTGACAGGTCCCGTCAGCAGCTCGCACACACACGTACGCAGGCTGACACACACACGCACACACACACACACACACACACTCATACGCACATGCACGCCTGCTCCCAGAAGCACACAGGCTTGCCGCCTCCCTCCCACACTGACACGCTTTAACAATCTGATGAGGAAGCCTGGGGCGCCCACACACACTCAAACCCACACACACACACAGACACACACACACACACACACACACACACTCAAACCCACACAGACACAGACACACACACACACTCAAACCCACACACACACAAACACACACACAC
>JBBPCY010000136.1:25433519-25444092 GCA_037974405.1 Brachyalestes nurse | reverse complement strand
ACATACAAACCACCAAACGAAACACACACACTCACACACTGCTCACGCCTGTGTGCTATTACTCTTGTCTCCAGGCTCCAGACACCTGCCTGCACGGCTCGTGCGGGTCAGGTTACAGCGATGAGGCAACATCTGACCAATAGGCTGCTGTGAGAACGGCAGGCGAAGGTGGTGGGAACTCTCCTCCCCTCGCTTTCTCTCTCTCTCTCTCTCGTTCTCTCTCTCTCTCTCTCCACTGCGTTCCTTTACACAGGCCTTACCTGGGAAACTCACACAGGTTTCTCAGGGAGGGGCCAGCGACCTGCCCGCCTAATGAATGCAAAACAAAACCTCTCACCACCAGGTGAGTTACAGAAGTCAAGTGTGTTCATTTTACTCTTTCTTCTCCCACCCTGCCTCCCCCTTTCCTCCTGCACCCCCCCCCCCCAAACCACTCATTTTTTTTTCATTCATTCATGGCATACAGCTTTGCATCGCCCTATCGTGGCACTATTCAGAAAAGAGAGAAAGGGAAGAGAAAAAAACAAAACAGAGCCAAAGTGTGGGAACTTTTCCTCCTTCTTTTATTCCCATCTGAGTGGTTTCATTGTTGTTAACTCTGTCTGCGCCGGCTGGATAGCACCTGTGCACCAGACGCATGCTCATACAGTGGCTATGAGAATGCTCTATTATTTTTAGCAGTATTTAAATATTCTTTTATACACTGAAGTTCACCTGAATATTTTCTTTATTACTATTATTGTTGTTATTATTATTATTATTATTATTGCTATTCCTGTTCTTCTTCTTCTTATTATTATTATTATTGTTATTATTATTATTATTATTTATTGTTGTTGTTGTTGTTGTTATTGTTTACAGGACCTTATAGTAGGTTTTTTTGGTAGAAAACAATGTCATTCATGCCCATAACATTTTGCTATTTTTGTTGACATTTCATTTCGTGTTCTTTTCATGACAGCTCTGTTTTACACACACCACTTCGACTAGATCCAATACTGCCCCCCTAAGGTTCTAAAGCACACTGCTTTTTTAATAGTCAGCAACACTGTGTTTCTCCACAAACAACGTGCACGCTGATAATCATGTGAATGGTCAGGAGACCCTGGACCTTTCTGTGTTTGATTAAAAACACAATTACAACTTTCCTTATTGCTCCCTGGAGAAGACGTGCTTTTAAATATTTGTAAAGATTCTCTTTCTAGATTACTGTGTGTTTTTCCAGCTTGATTTGGTGTGTGGTTGTGTTAAGGTGCCTGCAGTGTTTCAGTGCTAGACATCATTGAGAGAGCTGTTTGAGGTATTTTGGAGTTTGAAACATTTGAAACAGAGCCAAAGCATTGCTCATTTGAAGCAGTTTAAGTCCAGTGGCGTGTTTTGCATCTCAGTATGTTGTCATCTTTGAGCAGAGAAGACTGGGACGACCGAGCAGCCTAACACCAAAGTGTGAAGATCACTCCCCTTCTTTTTACTGCCGCCTCTTTTTCTGAGCGCCTCACATCTCAGCCTGCTGCCCTAAACACACCAAGAAAGGGCCACCACTCCACTTCCACATTATGGCGATCCTAAAAGAACTGGGCTTTGTCCTTTCTTGAGTTGGTCTCTAGTCTTAAAAACCTTAAAGGCCTTCATTGGTTTCCTCAGCCCCTTCCTGCTTGTATATGCATTTTGTTATGGTTGTTATTTTCTTTGGTTTGATCTGCACAAAACCCACTTTTTTCTTTTGTTTCACACAGCATGTCATCAGATTTTACCACTGAGGAGTGGTGATGAGTTTGACGTGCTTGTTACATGTTGCAGGAACAGAGCCTTCAACCTTCTTCTGAAAAAAGTGATGAAAGTGCTGTGGAGAAGCATAGTGGACTCTTAAGATTAAGGTCTTTGTGCATGTATTCAAACCCTTGCTAATGTACATGTGAATGGGCTGCTCTTGCTTACACAATGACAAAGGTGTAACCTGTGTTCTTAGCCAATCTGCAAGACTGTAGCCCACCAGTGGCTGCATAATTCACCAGCAGGGCTCTTCCCTGTCCATCAGCTGGAAAGGACAACCACTGACCTGGTATTATTTTGGTGGTGAGTTGTTCTCAGGACACCACGGACGCCAGCAAAACACTTAAAACTGTGTTGGGTCAGTTACAAGAAATGTAATCCAATACAAATGACGTATTATATAATAATACAATAATAGAGGTGCTTTACTGATCACATTCTTTATTTATAAAGAATTACCCACTCACCATAAATCACATTAAAGACTTGTCCCTGTACCTTGTTGCGATCTTTACTTAAACATGCTGCCAGAATGTAATTAAAATGAGCTTTAAAGAACTAAATTGTTTCCTAACCTAGAAAGTACAAAACGGAAACAGATCGTTTGATGCTGCCTTCTTGTCTTTATCCATCACTTTCATATGGCATTCTTTAAATGCTTTGAAATATTAAATATGGAGTTGTGCTCCTCACATTCTTAATGAAAAGCACACAGTCAGATGTGATATGCAGCACATGCATATAAAATTTACATCAAAAGTCAGCCATGGATAAATCTGTACAGGGGATCAATTAAAATCGATTAATGATGATCTCTAAAGTACTCTTTGGACAGGACTGGTTTTGCACTTTGGAAATTGGGATCATGTGCAACAGGTGTTTCTCAGTCATTCTAGTCACAACCAAAGCCACCATGTCAGTTGTTTTTATGGGCTGCATGCCCGATGTCAGTAATGGCTTTCATGTCTTTTATTTACTATAAAACAAACTATTATACTAACTGCAGGTTTTATTATTCCCATGCCTAGTTCCATGCATGTAAAAATGACAGGTTTTCACATTTTTTTCTTAAGTATGGTGTTTTTATGCAGCAATGTTGATTACTGGCTGTGAATTCCAAACCTAATGGCACCATTAGTTTCATACTGCACTCACATACGACAGTTAACAGCATTACTAAAAACTGCATGACTCCCAAATGAATCCTATCCAAATAGTACAGTCGAGACATCTGAGTCATTTAAGTAATAAATACTGTAACTGCAATGGAATTACAAGAAGCAATCATCTTACTATTACTTATCTTACCATATTTAAAATAAGGGTTGCCGAAAAGGATTCTTTGGAGCGCTGTAAGAGACGAACCACTTTGGTCTCCTAAAGACCTTCCAATAGATTTGTTAAAGAGGAATTTGTCTAACTTGGATGTGCAGGAAGGACCTTCTTGAAGCTCCTCTGCACAATATAAAGGTTTTCTACTTTTCAAGGTTTTTTTCTTTCAATACTACATCCAAGTGAAGTACCATTTAGGAATCTTTATGTTCAAGAGTGCATGGTAGAGGCAAAGCGAGTAAGCTGGTATTGGTGCATCAAACACTTCAGTTTCTGGAGTTTTCAAAATTGTAGGCTGCTAGCAACTTCTATACATGTTGTTTAAGACCAACGATGCTCCTCTGCAGCCATGGCAGAAGAACTGGGTTTAGCAGTAGCAGCAACAGAGCCGCCTTTGGTTCTCTGGTCCTCCAATGCAGCAGCTGCCCCTTCAGGTTGGTTCCGCTTTCTCCTGGCCTTCCTCTCTCACCTTTTTGTGCATGGTTCATGGGAAATAGGCTCTCACAATGGGCTAGAGGCCTTGTGACTCATGTTGTTTTTGTGTGTGCCTTGGAAGTGGTCAGATTACGTTGCAGGCAGTTGACAATAACAACATGTAAATGAGTCTGGACGGGGAGCCGTGAGATTGAGAGGAGGGCTGCTTGTTGGAGGCCAGAGAACAGATCTGTATTGGCTGAATTGATCCTTTCGGTCGCTCTCCGGGGACAGAACTGTGCGACCAGACACTCTCCATTCAGAGGTGCTCTGATTTCCCACCCTGGTCAGTGGAGAGAGTTTGGTAACTAACTTGTGTGTTTGTTCCTAGACCTCTTCTCTATGGAGGAGGCGAACCCTTATGATGACTTGGTCACCATGTGGATGAACAGTAGAAGATTGTTTCAGTTTAGTGTTGCCTTTCTCCACTTTGGTTTGCTTATCGAAACGAAGCTTGACAAATTCACTTCAAGCTCAATTTATGATATTTCCTTTTTTCTTAACCCTTAGAATTTTTTGCAAAAGCGTGCCATAATTAAATTACTTTAATTCAATTAAATTTTCACTCATAGTTCACTGAAATGTTCCAGTAAAGTGCAGATTCTAAACGTTCAATGAACTCCTTTTGGGTTAATAAAAGAGGAGACACTGGTCACATTGTATTTTGTGAGTGCACTTATAATTCACTTTATGTGCAATTGTTAACAAACTATCTGGTAAAACCTAATTAATTACTGTCAGCAGTAGAATTAGAATTATGTTTAATATTCTGTTAGGCTTAGGATTTTTATTTAAAAGAAGTAAAGGTTAGGCTTAGGTTTAAGATTAGGGTTAAACAGAATCCTACATTCAACTCAAATTTCAGTTACATTTATGCTCTATTTTTTCATCACTGACTATGCAATTAAATTCGCATTTGAGTAATAACTCTTGACTTCTAAGGGTTAACCAGTGCAGACTGAGTCCATGCTAATTTTGACAGACATTACTAATGGTTGAGCCATTTTTTCCACACAAGTTTTGCTCTTTGATGTTCTTTCATAAAGACGTAAATGACGTGAGTCAAAATCTAGTCTGACGAGTGGCTGGGTGTTCTTGCCTTTGAAATGGTGACCACACACGGCTTCAGGTTAGAGTCTTCACCGCCTGTCATTCGCAGGGTGAATAAGAACAGGAGCTTTGTCAGGTCCAGCATAGTTTCTTTTAACAAAATTGGACTGGATCCAGTCAGACTGGTTACTCTGGGGATTTAACATGGACAGAGTATAGCTCCCTGCACTGGCCTGAAAGTGTGTGTTCTTTCAGCTTGACATCCAGAGCAATCAAACGAGAGTGTCCAGTTTATTAGACATCACAGAGCCATCGTGGCTGCACAGGCTTGAACCTACACCCTAAAAAGAGTTCTTGAAGAGTTCATAAGTATAGGCAAGGGTTCTGTATACCGTGAATATAGAACTCTTGAAGAACACTTTTCTTCTGCATTTGTCATGCATAGTCATTTAAAGAGCTCTTTTTAAAAATGATTGTGTACAAAAGTAAAAGAACTGAATTTTGGCACTACATAGGCCCATTTTGCTGAGAGTGTACATTGTGCTAGATGCTAGAATTTCACTTTGTATTATAAATTCAGGATAAAACTAGGTATGAGTCTAAAATGGATTTTCACCGTTGTATCCCCTTAAATTGTAAAGTTTAATGCAAGAAGGGGCTAGATCTGAATCAAGTAAACCCCAATTAGGTAAACCACAATTTTTTTGTTGAGAATGTATTGCTTTGGGTGGTTTAGGCTGGGATAAACATACCTAAAAGCTGTTTGCTTATAGTGGAAGCAATACCACAAGTATTATTTGTTATATACAGATCTTCAAGTGATTCAATGGAGTAAGAACACAGAAGAGCCACTTTTGGTTCCCTAAAGAACCTTTTAGTTTCAGATTTTTACAGACCCATCCACTCCAATGGCTTTTCTATGACAATGTTCCAAAGAACCCCTCTATTTTTAAGAGTCTACTCAAAACACATTGTAAAGCAATATGATTATTCCTTTACTGATATAACATTCTGTATTTTTCACTCCAGGAAGTAGGCTTTTCCAAATATTCCCTCAGTCTGAACTGCCATTTTTCATCAATGCACACTTAAAGGGCCCCTTCCCCAACAAAGTTCTACAGTGTGCTCCTAGTAGCCCACACACACAGTCTGAGTGGAGAACGCTCTGCTGACATGACCTCAGCGTAGCCGCTGCCCATATAAATGTTATTTGCTCGTGAAGTGGCAGGACTGAGCAAACATCATAGCAGCGTTTCACTGCTTGGTTTATACAGAGGTGTTGGCTGGAGGCGCTTGGCTAACGCCCTAAGTGTGGGAAGCCTAATCTCTGGCGGCCTCGCTCTAAGCTAGGTGAGACAAATAACAACAATGTGTGGCAGAGGCCATGATGATTAAACACACTGTGACGGCATGCTAAGTAGACCATTAGCAGCCGTGAGGCACGTAGCAGAGTCAGTAAATGTTATCTTTGTTTAAGCCACCTTTTGAATACCCTTAACGCCAGAGCCGGCGCACTATGGGTGTACACTTGCCAAATTGTCTTTGGGCGAAAAAAGCCATACAAGCGAAGGAATTCACTTTATAGCTCTTGTCTTCAACTGTTACATTGTCTTGAGGACAGATACGTTTACAGCCTGTTTGCACCAAGCTAATATTGACTGCAGAGTTAGTTTCCTCTTTGACCAAATACAATACTTCAATATAAAGGTGTCTTATCACCTCCAGACCTTCCTCTGTGTGCTAACCTAGTCATAATATCCAACACAGAAGTGGTACAGCTTCCCCAGTAAAACAGAATGAAGGTTCAGTAATAGTTCACTGTTACAAAATAAAGGAATATTTTGTCATTCATAATTAAAATGCACTTTTGAAAGTGCTGTGCTAATGAAAAAAAAAGTTTTTTTTGTCAAATCGTGTTAAACGTGTTAAAAGTGGCACAAAAGATGAGCTAGACATACAAATGTGTTATAAAACTGTATATGTTGGTTTAATTAATCTGCTTTGAGAATGAGGGTGCAGGTTTAAAATGGTTTATGGTAATATCAGCATTAATAGGACTGAGATAATACTATAGAAGTATTTGGAATACAAGTACTGTTTTCAGTCCATTTTAAAGAGAACATTTTAGTAGAATTGACTATTTTTACTGAATAAAATCCATACAAAATCCTTGTTTATTGATTATTTTGAAATAAGCACATGGGTTACGCACTGAAGTTCCTGCTAAAGCCTGAGTAGACTGATAAATCATAGTGATGAGCCAGTTATTTATCTCAGTTGTACTGAGAGCTTTTGATTGAGCTAAATAATCACTATTAGATATGTTCATGAGCGAGAAGCTTAGCATCAGTGGAGTTCTGGAAGGTGTTGTGTTGCACTATTTGTTTTACAATTAGGAGGTTTGTGACAACTGAGGCTGGTGCCAAACAAACTGCTGCCATGAGTGATAAGTGAATTTTTCATGAAACCCATTAACAATGCAATTAAATAAAGAGGACCACTAGGCAAAATGAGGTCAAAATGTCAACAGTAGTTTTTCCTTTGTGTTTTATCAAGATTCTAAATGTATTGTTAACACATTCTGAATCTGTTACTGTTTTATGTTTTGCTGTTGAATGAGTTTCTGAGCAAACTTCTGACCGTGCATTCAATATCTGATCATCATTCGTTTTTCCAAAATATTTTGCCCAATTCTATTATCAAATCAAACCCATGATTCATTTTTGGTTATTTAGGTTGTGACAGATGTCAGAGATAGTTGCGAATACAATATAAGCAATTGCCTCCTTATTGCCTCCTTAACACTCTTAAAGAATATTGGGGTTCAAAGAGGCTCTCAGTAAATATCCCAGATTTCCTCCTTGGCTTCTTTTGCCCTCCAGTATAAATTTCACTTTGCGGCTCATCAAAATGCACCTCCTTCTCTTCTTTAGAGGAAATGTCTCCTAGTCACAATACAAAAGCTACCTGGCCAATAAATGGCAGGGCAATGGTGAAAGCGGACTGAGTGAGAAGGGAAGGTGCAGAGGGGGGCAGCTTTACTGTTGAATGTTAATTGAAGCCACTGAAGGGAGAGTGGAGCATTCCCTCAGGCCTACTGGGAGAAAGGACAAGCTACAGCACCAGTGGGGGTGTACAGCAGTAAAACAGATGCTTTCTCACAATGGCCTCCATTTTCACTAGAAAGTTGAATGATTGACTCAAATTTTCACGGTAATAAAAGGGTCTGCTGGTTCAGTTCTTCAGTGTGTATTGTTTTAGAAACCTACATTTTCCATTTTGATGTTGCTTCACGCATGCTTTTCTTGAGCCGTGTTGTCCCAGATACTCAAGGAGATCAACATAGCAAATAATTTAGTGCACGTTAGAAGAAGAATATTATCTTGTTTTTTCTAGTAACTAGGGCTGTTTTGATTGACTGCATTTTTGATGCATCAGTGAAAGTTGAAACATTAGAAAGGAAAAAAGAAACCCAAAGGGCATTTCCCTCCAAGCTTCAGCAAGAGGTTCTAAAGATTGTGGTTGTTCTACTCTTTGGAGAGGGGGATGATTACAGCTTGTTGTCTTTATCTTTCCCTTTTTTTGTCATTTTAAGGTCTCCATGAATCCTGCGGTTTTGCCATTTTTAGGCCAGACTTTAATCTCTGTTTTGTTCTGCCACCTCCTACTGGAGGCTGAGCTGTAAGACAAAGTGCTGTTTACACTAATGGCCCACTAGGCCTTTCACTGCAGAAACAAACAGAACTGGGGGAAGTGAATACAACTTAACATTTTGACATTTTTCACATGCTCTCAAAACCAATATTGACCCAGCACCCCTGCGAGGCAGACTTTAGTCCAGGGCCTTGGCATACAAACCAAGCCAATGCATCCGGAGCAGCAGGCAGCGAGTCAAGGGGAGAGGCCAACAATACCCTGCCCAGGATGGGGCTCTCCCACCGGGCCGGCAGAGTGGCCACTGTCCTGGGCTCAAGCTGCTCCACAGAAGCAGGCACTATGAAAGACTTGACGCCATTCCCCTGCTTTAATGATTCTGTCTGAGAGGGTCGATTGTGGCCTAACTTTAGGCCCTGCTGGTGTGCAATGCAGACAACAGGAAGGGAACTGTGGGGGCACTCGCATGTGTAGAACAACCCCATAGCGAGTAGTGCTTCTCAAAGGCCACATTATAATCAATTAAGGTTCTAATGAGCGGGATTTGGACTTGTAACCTGTGGCTCTGGGTCGGTATTTAGCAGAGTCCTAGTGGCACAGCTGGGCAAGACGTCAATAAGCTCTGAAATAGCTTTAGACTGGAGGAATGGAGCCAGCAGGGAAGTGCGGTGTGTGTGGAAGTGTCTGTCTACACCGGCCTGCCTTAAACCATACACACGTATGAACCCACGCACCAATACCTCCGTCTCTTTCAGACGCGAAAGACACCAACAGGGAAGGAAACAAAAGGGAGTACATCTTTGTTCAATGAAACGGACAATACGGCCTTTTCAGATAAAAGCACATGCAGTATGCATTGGAGATGCTCATGGCGCGTTAGTGTCAGAGAGGATGGCAGCGAGGTGACACTGGGGTCATGCGGAGAGAGCAAGCGGAGAGCCTCGAGGCCATCAGTTAAATCGCATTAACATACGCGGCTAGCAGCCGTTTTAGCAGCCCCATGTTAACAGGGGGCGGGATGGAGAGGTGAGAGTGCCGTGTGTTTGTTTGCACTAGTGCCTTAGGGGCTCCTCACCTGTGGAGCTACAGAGCCCGCACAGAAGGGCTTTCACACCATGACCCGCTCCACAGCTGAGAAGGAGGGCAGCTCAGAGTAAACCAAAACCAGCAGGAGAACATCGAGGAGGAGTGGCTCTGCAAAGAGGACATATCAAGACCCCTCTCTGATGACTTACATCTCCAGCACAGACACTCACTTAAC
Organism: Brachyalestes nurse; assembly: GCA_037974405.1. Taxonomy (NCBI): domain Eukaryota; kingdom Metazoa; phylum Chordata; class Actinopteri; order Characiformes; family Alestidae; genus Brachyalestes; species Brachyalestes nurse. The sequence goes on along the minus strand of JBBPCY010000136.1, from coordinate 25,434,548 downwards.
CAAAAAAAAAACTATGCTTAAAAGAACTTGAAATCATTACCTAACACAATTCATCCTATATGCCAAATGCAGCTGATAAGCCAGGGAATGTTGCACTGGAGCTACAACACTATTTAATAAGTAAAGGAAGCTGACAGGTTATCAATGTCCAATCTGTTTGTCTAAAAGCCCAGGAACACCAAGCTAGTGAGGAAGAACCAGCACCAGCTAAGATCAACTGGTGATCGCCTTCTATCCGCTCAATGTCTCCTGTAAAGACTAGCACCTCAGAGAATACAGCCGGCAAACACGTCCACTGTGTCTTTATGAAAGGAAATTATTCTCACTAGCAGGAGCTGGCAGTGGTCTGAAAAACTGTTACATATTAAAGTGAGGATCATATTAATAAAATGGCAAACTGGGTTTAATGGAAACATTTCCAGTCTTCTGCAACAACCCCTCTAGGCAGTTTTTAGCCATACAAGACCTGACTCCTATACCTTTCAGTGGGGAGACACATAACCTTGAAACAAAAAAACATGAACGTTTCAGGAACGTATTTGAAATGGTAAATGGTAAAACAGGGCTCCAGATGGCGACTAAAATGGTCGCCAATGCGGCTAGATTTTTTATTTTGCGACTAGTTTTTTCATTTCAGTCGCCAATGGCAATCGTCTCTCAAAACCAAGAGAAATGAAAATAAAAGTACAAGAAAAGCGACATGCGCAGATATGCTCAACCCGTCTGCCGTTCCTACTACACTGTCACAGAGAATTCCGGATCATTTGGAACAGATCACTAAGAAGATCCAGCTCTTTTGGCATCTGAACGCAGACAGACAGGGTAGACGCTGCATTCCCGGTGTTCCCAGTTCACACGATATGTCAGTGCTTTCGACATACTGTGAGTGGCGAAAGCATCAACTAATACAGGTAGACGTGATTTTCTGATGAAAACACAATAATGATGCCGCTTCAGCATCTGTTACCAAACTAGCACGGCACACATCACAGGACAGCTTTCTCAAAGTGTGTCAAATGACAAACCCTG
>JBBPCY010000136.1:25393884-25430754 GCA_037974405.1 Brachyalestes nurse | reverse complement strand
TGTTACAGGTCATTGATAAAGATCTATTTGTTTTCCTTTGGAAAAATGTTTCATATTCACACTATAAAACATGTCTGCGTGTGGCAAAATCATGATTAAAATCGAAATCGCAATTTAAAAAAATCGTGATAGGTTTCTTTTGTCCATATCGTACAGCCCTAGTAGCAATGATGCATTTATCATTTTTCTGCACACAAAGAAACACCTAAAAACTGTGTTGTACCAAGACTCAGGCATTCTCAGCCTCCCAGCTATGGTTTTCCATTCATCAAGTCAAGTAGGTCAAGTTAAGTAGGTGTTTGCTTTCAGTTCAGTCATATACAGTAAAACCAAACAGAACCACGGTGTCACACAAAGAACAGAAACAGACAACACCAGCCCGCATAAGTGCGGGCAGGACAGGACTACACAGAGCGCAAAGAGAAAGAGAGTGCAAGACTTACTACTGTACTACTAGTGCAGTATTATGACAGATTGTATTGCAGTTTTTTGAGTCATTTAGTGTATAAAATGCTCTTAATTAAAAAGATTGAAGTAGGAGTAACAGTATAACTGCAGGAAAATGAGCCAGGGGAAGAAACGGTTTCCCTTCCTGGCAGCGAATGACTGTATGCTACGGAACCTTTGACAGAGAGAAGTAGGAGAGGATGTGGGAGGGGTGGGAGGGGTCATCCACACGGCCGGTGGTTGTGCGGAGGCAGTTTGTGGTATATTTTATTATTCATATGGTAATATATCTTTAATCTCCACATGCTTGTAGCTGACTGTACACATTTTGTGCTCGACCACAAGCAATGTGAGCTGTTCTATTAGTTCAATTCAGTCTCTACTTTTCAACATGAACTTCAGAAGTCCAGCTTTAGAGAATGCCAGAAAGAAAACTCTCATGTAACTAAAGTGATCCTGGTCAAGTGTGAGGTGGTACCCCCTAACACAGAAGTCCCTATCCACCGGGCCGCAGACTGGTATCTGTCCGTGAGTCATTTGGTACCATTTTGAAGAAAAAAATGCTCTGTCACGTGATGCGGTACATCAAAAATGTTCAAACAAACACACTTTCTTTTTATTTGCATCTGTACCGATCCGTGAAAATATTGTTTTACATGAAACTGGTCCGTGGCGCAAAAAAGGTTGGGGGCTGCTGCCCTAGCACATGCATTAGGAGCAACATGGGTTTTTTTTAACGGGTTCAGTCTTTGTGATTTGCTCGCGATAGATGCCTCATGTAACAGTACTCTGCTCAGAGGTATGTAGGCCAGCCAGGCAAATCCAAACACGCACACTATGATATTGTCCTGTTGCCTTGGTAACTTCACTTCTGTGCGTTTCTCATTCGATTGTGTGCTATTGTTCAGGACAGGCTTACAGAAAACCTGTGATTCTTCCACTCTGTACGTCTCTCCATCACTGCAACCGAAAAGGGCCAGATGAGCCAAAGTGGATGGTCAGAGTGGGACGGGAAGCAACACAGCAGCCAGTGGCCTGAAAAACTGACAGGATTCATTACATCTTGCCTGCCTGATGGGGGGTCCTGTCATACTCTATATGCTGGGGCACGATGGGAACTGTCTGTAACTGAACTGGAAGAGGAGTTACAGTATAAGTGAATGTACATGTGGCGTTTATATTGGTTTACACAGTTTGTACTGATAGTGGGTTTACTGTGGTGTGACGTATAGAGATTTCAATAACGTTTATACTTTAGAACAAACTAACATAACTACAACAAATTCATATTTCTGCTGTATAGTGGTGGGATGGGTTGGGGCATAGTCCAGGCTGAGCACAACAGTGTTCCACACTTTATATTTCATCTACAACCTGTTTCGTTTCCCAGCCGGAACGCCCCATTAGCAAAGATTCTCCGTTTGAGATGCAGCATCTGTCTGCTAGCAGAGAGCTGGATTTTCAGTCTTCGTCTGAGAGCTTTGCCCTAATTAAGTAGCTAAAAGGCTACAGCTGCGTCTATTTTGGATCAGAGCTTTGGAAAGGAAAAGGGGCAGAAAACAGCCCAGCATGCTTGCAGTGGACAGCAACAAGTTACAGTGACGGTCCTTTGGGAGTGGGGGCTGGAGAGGGGGCCTTCTTAGGCACTCAGAAAAGTGTGTGAGCTGAAACAGGAGAACTAAAATACAGGACAGCCTACATGCAGCAGCAGACTGGCAACGTAAAGTCACTGCAGGATTAGCGCAGTTCCCAGATTACCGGCAGCCTCATATGAGGGTTCAGAAAGACAAGAACCAACATGAGAACCAGCGCAAGAGCCATTGTTTCTCCTCTGTCTGCGGAGTGGAGTGCACCTGTCTGCAGCAAGCTGGAAAATAAAAGCGCATCAGCATATGGCATTCCAGATTAGTGGATTAGCTCCTTAAAGGGTGAGTCACAGGGCCACAAGCCCTAATCTCCAGATCCTCCTATCGATGAACAGAGGAATAAGGCGCTCTAAGAACTGCACCGCTTGTCAATGTCCACACATTTCTTTCTCTGACCCCCAACAGACTGAGCGAAGCTCTGCGGATAATGCTTCAGCGTAAACTGTTTATAAGTTTTGTCTTATTACAACTACAGGACAGTTCAGTGGCTATAACCTCCATGAATACGTTTGATCAAAAAACTATTTTTGGTAAATAACTCCAAGTTATTTTTTACAGGATGTCTACAGGACAGTGCGGAAACATTATGATTATGTGCAATATCATATTATTATGTGCAACATTCTTACCATGTGTGGTATCACTTCTTTTGTCAGTATTACTTATCTATTACTTTTCTCTTCTACATGCAATAACAGACTTGAGAACAACTCCTAACCACTATTTGTGTTACTAGAAAATTACTCAGCAGTTATTTATCTATAGTATTTACACCCCGGTATAATGTGTATACAGAATAGTGTATTTTGTAAGGGGCATATTTCTGCAGGTTTTATTTGACTTTGTATTTTAGACTTTGTATTTTATATTGTTCTTGTCATTGTGTCTCTGTGTGACTGTGCAGTCAAAACATAAGCAATTTCCTCCAGGATCAATAAGGTTTTCTGATTCTGATGTCCTGTCCTATACTTGTTGACAGATCTACAACTGACATACAGATAAATTATTGCTAAGCAAAATGCAACGCTTAAGCAGCATGAAGGTTAATACCGTCCTGAATTGACCAGTTTTCACCTGGTGCAGTGTAAATGGGAAATAAAGGAATAATGCTTACTTCAAACTGTACTGCTGTTGTAACAGAGATCAAAACATTTGTACACATTAGTAATTAAAGCATGTTAATCCCAATACTGTGTTTTGCCCAGTCAAGCCTCACAGAGCCTCAACAGCCCAGGCCTTTCTGATAACACAACACAGACGGGCTGGACACAGCACAGAAAGTATCGAGTTTTAAATTGGAGCAAAAAACATACAAGCATGATATGGGGAGCCAGTGTGTCTGTGTGAAGTGTCCATTTGTCATATGTGAACCACACCACAGCACATGGTGAGAACATTTAACCCATTCACCAAGTGAAGCAGCAGGCAGCTAGGAACAATTGCTCAAGGGTACCTCTGTGGTGCCACTAGTACTCTTGGGATTCAAACCCACAACCTGCTGATCGCAGGGGCAACCAGTGTTGCCACTACACTACTAATACTACCTTACTGTGTTACTTAAGAATTGATTTGTGTTGCATCACTATTAACAAAGGATTTAGATTCCAAGACCAATAAAAAATGATCATTAACCCTTATTCCAAAGCCTAATTCTAAACTAGACTGGAATAAGATTAGAAACTGTCCCATTACACCCCAATACACTTTTCTGCCCAGCAATTTAGTCATGTCTAATTCCCAACCGCAATCTCAGCCTTATATCACACAAGACCACCAACACTGGGAGGGTGAAGGTCAGAACACACTTTATGGTTCCTCAAAAAGACACAGAACAGGAGAAGAAGGACCAACATACTAACCACACAGGGAATAAAAACAACAGGTTTCATTCCTGACCTTTAATGTAAACTTACTCTAATGAAAATGACTCCAGCAGTGAACTCCAGTAGTGAATCAACACAAGAATAAAGATTAAAGTGAACACACCACAGCATGAAATTCCTTCTCTGTATTTAACCCATTCACCAAGTAAAGCAGAGGGGAGCTACCAATGGGGAGCAGTGTGTGGGGACGGTATTTTACTCAAGGATACCTCAGTGGTGCCACTAGCAGTCCTGGGATTTGAACCCACAACCTTCTGATCGCAGGGACAGCTCCTTAACCACTAGACTACCCACTGCGCAACAGGCCACATGCTAACCACAGACCTGGAAACCAGGATATTACAGCTACTTTTATAGAAATTTTAATTCTTCTGACATCACTTGAACTAAAAGCACTTAGAATATATCCGATTCCAAAAATGTGTCTGACCACACTGTCTGGTTCCTCAAAAAGACACCAAACAGCAGACGGACCATCATACTAACCACAGAGAGAACACAAGCAACAGATTCCATCCTTGAGCTTTAATACAAACTTACTCTAATGATGTAAAAATGAGTCTGAATGGTGAACTTGGATCAGTGAGTAAGCTGGTTACCTCCAGAAACTCCAGTAGTGAAACCAACACAGGGCCAGATTAGGGATATAAATGACACAGGAGCCTAAGATGAAGTGACATGAGAGGGAAAGTTGCCGGAACCTTCATGTTTGCAGCGCATGTGCGTAAATGGCCATAACCAGGTGGGTCCAGGTGAACCTGTCTGGACCCTCCAGGTGCGCACCAAGAAAAGCTCTTACCTTCAGGGAACGGGTTGGGCTGGACCACGTGCAGGAAGGCATGGACCATGTTAAAGAGGAGCCCGATGGGTCCTGGTTCATAGTGGGCAACCGTGTCATACACCCCCCCGGGAACGAGGCCGAAGTCCAGGGGCGCACGGGGCTCGGCGTGCGTGGGGAGCAGGAGCAGCCCGAGCGCCAGGACCCCTCTCCACAGCATCGCAACGGAGAGAGGAGAGTCCACAGCCCTGACAATAATCCCTACAATAAAATAATAATAGCGACAAAACTAACTATTATTATAACTGATCACAGAAGCAATGATAAAGCAGCCAGACATGAGGAAGAACAGCCATCCCCTCTGGTTTCTTTCATTCTCTACAATGCTCTCCTCTCTCTCTGTCTCTCTCTCAGCTTCTCCTCCTTCCACGGTCCGTTTCCTGCGCTCCCACGGCTCCCTGTCCACGCTCAGCTCTCCCCAAAGCGGTTTTTTGTTTTCTACACACCTATATTCCGACAAGTCCCGCCTCCCACCTACAGGGATTGGCTACTTTTGTCGCGCGTTCTGCGCTATGATTGGTTACTAATCTAGAGTGACAAGCAGTGAGTGGTGGAACACAGAAACTAGCCAATCATGAAGCTGAAGAGGTGGGACTTACGGAAAATGTGTGGGAAACGTTCAAAAAAGAAATAGGGCTCCACCTGGCGAAGAATGCGGGAACATATGGTTTAAAGTTTAAAAGACTTCGGATGGAAAAGTCACGACACAGAAAAAAAGTCCGCTAAGTGAAATGACAAAAGAAACTACATGAACAAAAGTCTTGGGACTTTAATGATATTGCATTCAAATACACTGACTTTAATGTAGAGTCGGTCCCCCTTTGCAGCTCTAACAGCTTCCACTCTTCTGGAAAGGCTTTATGTGGGAATTTGTGCCCATTCATTTTGTAGAGCAGGGATTACCAACTGTCCAGCACAGTTTGATGGTTCTCCTCCTCAAACACATTCACTAAACCTGACAATTAACTGGCGAGATGAACCAGGTGTTTCTGAGCAGGGAACTCGTGCTGGACCACGGCCCTCCAGGACTTGGTGGACACCACACACACACTCTCCCACTTGTGGAGAATATGGTGAAGCATAACTCATCCAACCATATCACTTTGATCTACATTTCTATAGACGTGTCTGTGGTTTTTGCTCCACTGAACTCTAAATTGGACAGGCATCTTTGAATAGAGGGGTTTATGCTCTGGAGCTCTACTATAATATCTCTCTGTATGTTGTTGTGAATGGACTGTTCTGACCCAGTCTAATCATGTCCTCCATTCCCAGTCACCTGAGGAGCAGCTGCTCTTCTGTTTTTTTCCATGCACATTACACTAACAAGCATCATGATCATTAAATGTGCACTATCAACCACAAATTCCAACCCTGGTTACTGATGTCTCCTGGAATTTGAACCCCATTACAAAGCCTCTTTTAAAGTCACTTAGATCTTTGATACAAAATCAAAGTGAATTGGGTTTGTTCATACTTTTTCTACACACCACAGCACATGATAAGATGTTAATTTCCTTTGTAACCCACCTATCGTTGCTGATTTTATGGTGTGTTACACTGCTGCAGCTGGGTAGTGGGAAACACCATTGAAGTACATAAAACGGACTGGGGTCAGGGCTGTCAGGGAGGGCACACTACACTACGGCAATAAGCAAGACACCATACATTAAATTCACCTGCGTCTGTCATGAGTTTCAGTGATTGTTGATTATGTTTGTTCTGGAGTGTCTGCTAAATGTAAAATAGTTTGCATAATTTGAGAACACCAGCTGACCTTTGCATTGTGTGCAATTACTTTTTCCCGAATTACTTTTTACATTATCTTCTATTAATGCTTTGGAATGTTTTTTTAATCTCCATCAAGTTGCTATTTTGAACAATAAAGTGTAGTACAAGTATTACACAGAAAAGCATATTTTTAAAAGACGTTCCCATTACTTTGCCTGAGTAGCTCTGAAAGAAAGAAAGCCGTAGGATGGTGTGGTGTGGCTTGGTGGTGCTATTGTAAGCTGAAGCAGCAGACGTGTTTTGGCTGGATTTACACAGAGACTGGCCAGCTCTGATCACCCGGCGGATCACCGTCCAGTAGCTTAGAACATGTCGTGCCTCATGGGGTGGCAATGACATCATAAGGATCTGAGTTAAAGAGCTGTGGTGCTTGGGAGCTGTTTGCTGTCTGGCAGGTGTTTCTTTCTTTCTCGCCCTTCTTTTTTTTTTCTTTCTTTGCTCCCATGCAATGAATGAGAGAGTAAATATCACTTCAAAGCCATGGCTGCTCCACATCGAACCGTGGGAGAGTGGCGCTGGGAGTTCCAGCAGGGAGGCCTGAAAAAACGTTCTTGTCTCTTGTTGGCAATGTACGACACAGATTAGCAGCTTAGGAGGCCGTGTTGGCTCTCATTCGCAGCCATAAGTCTGCACACATCAGCTCGATAGCCTTGAAAAGTTACAGGTCACGTTTCGAAATATGTCAGCGTCCACGACGGCCTCTCTGTAGTTGGTCTGTGCAATGTTTGCCTCCGTGAAGGGACTGAAAAGACCTTCAAGCATGTCTGACCTCCAACTTTCCCCCTTTTGTCATGCCTCATTAAACAGGCTAATACATCAGTTGCAACTACTTATTACCCTCTGTTGGGGCAACATTCAGGCAAATAAGCTCCATCCAGCCGCTATTGGTAGGAGTCCTCGGCTCAAATGCTGTCGTCATGCCGATAAGGGCCATTAGCCTTCAGCAGAGCACGCTCCTCCAGAGCAGGACCCGGCCAGCAACACTTGTCAGGAATCCGCCGTTATTGTCTTTAGAATAGTGCTGCCTCAATGTAAATTCTCCCACGCTCTCCATGTAAAAAAGAAAGCATTGACTCAGTGGTTGTGTTAATTTAGTTGCTTTCACCTCCACACTTTATCTGCCGTCTTGTTGCACTCGTTGAGCTCAACGGAATTTGAAAGCATCGGGACAAGAATGCGCCATTCAACGAGGGGACCTAACAGCAGCACCACTCCAGGGCCTCTTTTACAGTGACAAGAACTGCGATAAAGAGAAAGGATCGATCGGGGGTTCCTAGAGAAAGCAGCCGACTTAGAGTGTTAATGTATAACAGTGTGTGTGAGTGACCCAGAGAATTGGTTCATACTGGCTGGCACAACAGAAAGTTTACTGAGCTGTGGATGGCGATGTCACTAGTGACAGATTAGCCAGTGTTTTTCTTTTTTTTCTTAGATTTTTGGTTCCAAAACTGAAGGGACACTAACTGAACTCTGTGGAGAAGGAAACGCCTGTGGTCTCTGGGGCCTGGAAACTGAGAAATAAGATAAGAACAGCGGTGGCAATTACTCCTCTTAAACAAATAAATGTCTTCTTAATTACAAGTTCTTTTTCCTATTCACATCCTGGAGGGTCGCTGGCCTACATATTTTGTGTGCTCCTCTAACACACCTTACTTATCAGCTAATTACCCGAGTCCAGGGGTGGGTCCATGCTTCAGTTCCTCACTAATTGAATAATTAACCTATAGGTCAAAAGATTCAGCCTCAGAGGTCATTTTGGTATACAAACATGCTTTATGGTTTTCATAATGTTATTGATGACATTTTCATAAGGTTATTTACCTTTTTTATTTACCTTTTACTTTCATTTGCTCATATTTCGTCACACATAAACTGGTATTACACTTCCAAAACACCATTTACACTGATTCATTTTATTTAGTCAGTTGTGTAACAGTTGATCTACATGTCTACATTTTATTTTGATCTGAAATCCGTGATGAATCCTCTATACTAAATCATTTGATAGTTTCAAGTTACATAATATACAGTCAAGAAATAACTAATATTACACCATGCTTTTGTGATAAAAGTGACTTCTAAGGGTTAACATACTCTTTATGACCTGAAGAGCAGGTGTAAGAGCAGGCAAAACAACTAGAACATGTAGGTTTGGGAACCATTGATTTACAGCAAGTAAATGTAGTCTGACGTCTCCCTTCTGAGTGTCCTATAAACTGTTTTGAACAAATAAAAGACTGTCATATGATTCAGAGGAGTGTGGGCAAACCCAGGCTCTCAGTGATGGGCATGCTTTAGAGCATGTGAACTGGAACTGACTCCAGCCTCGTCCTGAAGTCTGGCTGTGATGAAGGGGGAAGTCCAGGGAAAGTACCGCACTGGCGCAGTGAGGGCACTCAGACGACTCCCTCCTTAACATTTGCGCTTTCTGTTTGCTGATTTAGAAAACCGCTACACGTATACGCTCTTACTTTAAAGTCCAAATTCTTTACATCCATTTACATCTCTTTACTAGATCCGGCTGTGATTGATCTTTTAGATCATCCGGTTGTACTTTCTGGGTCCTTTATTATTTAAAATGATATACAATTGGCTCGGCTTCCACTGTTCGCACATTTGCAATAAAACTGGTTCTAAAATCTGTTCTAAAGTCCCCTTTAAAGCTGCAACATGTGTGGCTGTACACTTCAACTAAATTCCTTTTTAGTTGTAGTCAATGCAGTAAGTCATTAAAAACTACTGAGCTGTTCAGGGACTAATTTGTGATCATTATGTGACTTGACAACCATAATCTACTGTTAAATTACAGTAAAATTAAAGTTAAAGTACAGTACAAATATGACAATTTTGTCATATTTCATTTTTTAATAGGTAACTGTAGGCCATGCATAACTGTCTCACATTGTGTATAACAAACTCCCCTAACCCTGGTAACACATGGCCTCCTGATAATCTGCATAAGCAAATGTAAATATAAGAGGAACCGAACGTGACTGAGTCCAGACACGTTCCCGTCCGGCTCCACAGGGTGTGTTTGTGGTGAAGGAGTGGATGCTTGGTGATTTAGTGTCTGATCCTGCTTGCCTCTCCAGCCCTTATGTCATTCCCACCACACTCCCTCAGCGGCAAGCTCAAAGACGCTCCAACACTCCCTGCAGCAGTAATGTCTCACGCGCCTCCCTGCGCGGTGCGGCCCACGGGGCAACAGGCCAGCAGTATGTGAACGCTCCAGTGTGGCTCCCGCAACACGCCCAGCCAAGTCTGAGCGTGAGGTTTAGCGTCAAGCAGCTGCCGCTTGTGCACAGGTGAAGTAGCAACTAAGTAGAGTAGAGAGTGCATAAAGCTGACTAGGCGTATTAAAGAGCCTCGTGTGTTGAAAACCAAAGCACTTGTTTAGGTTCAAAGTAAGAGTTAAACAACAGTCTAGCTGTCATCTAAAATACTGGGTTCTTTCAAAGTTGCTGAGGCATTCATAAGAGAAAAGAGATGGAGCGGAGCAGTGTGACCCAGGCAGAAGCCTGTCGTCATCTCAAAGCACCAGAAGGCAAACATAGTTAGGAATCTGCCGTGGTGTAATTTCACAGAATGCTGTTGATTCTACACACCCCTCCAGACAAAGACACTTCTGAGAAAGAATTAACCCTGGTATAATCCTTACAGCATGAAAAAACCACCCACATGCTTTAGGAGTCAGCCAAATCTCTGCTACAGCTGCATACAGTGGCAGGCCTGTCGCGGATACTTCAGTGCAAGTGAATAGACTGTCTTCAGTTTGATTAGATCAGATATCCAGTTCTACAAGCACTACACTGATGAACAGCGTTTTTTTCTTCCTCAGTAATGATACACTGATTTTAGGACTCAACCTCACCCATAAAAACAAAACAAGCTCAAACCATCAACAGACTGAACCTTTTAGTCCATTGTTAGTTTAAGTTCGTGGTCATGTTAATGGAAACTGATTTCTTTGACGTGATTCTGGATCAACGCTTCTACTCCTAAAACAGCTCGTGAAAACTGCTGTATAAAAAAGCTGCCCACATCGATTGTCTGCACAGTCAACTTTTATTCATTTTTTATTGCTTGAATACTGTGTTCTAAAGTAACTTTAGTCCCGGAGCTCCAGTCTTAATCAAAGTTTAGGCTCCAAACATGTCTTGACTGATTGACTGTATTTGGGTTAAGAGGAAAATTGGGTAAATTAGATTTTCTTTCAGCATGATTTAGTAAACACCATTTAAAAGAAAAAAAATCTTGTTTTCCAGAATTCCTAGATCAAAAGCAAGTAACTTTTGCCAACCTCTGGAGCATTTTCTGATTTTTGGACACAATATGCACTGGTGGGTGTGGAAAAATATCCTAATAAAATATAAGACCAATAAAATTGTGTTTCCCTTTCTGATTGCACGTTACACAGCAATAAAATGCAAAGAAAACACATTTTGATCTGAATTTAACAGAAAAAATGTCTGTAATTTGAAGGTCTTTCTGTCATTGCGCAATGTATTTATGAATTTCTCAAGCTTTGCTGTTTCATCATATTTTGTTGGGTTTTCTTGCTCAACAGAAATCCCAGTAAAGCAATGGTTAGTAGCAATAGGCTGAAGGTTAACCCAGGTCAGAGAGGCATGTGTCCAGCTGGCACTATGCTGCCATACAATACTTTGCCTTTGTTTGTTTGCTCTCACTGGATATCTTTAATGACGTTCGAGCACGTGTGACGTCAATACGAACGTAAAGTGTTGTGAGACTATGGCCTTCCTCCCATGTGCTGTAATAAACTTGATACTTTTAAATCTCACTCGCAAACATCATAATGTCTCTGAATTATACTGTATTATACAGTGCTTCAATCTGCAGATTGGAAATTATTATCATTAAAACACCAAACACTGTTTTAATATGGAAGGGCACAAATATGCGTGTGTACTATAAGTAATACATTGTGTAAGAAATTTAAGACCTATTCTGATATAACTGATTGTCATCAGAACTTTTCCTCCATATGATTCCTGTATTTTAGTCCTGGTAAGTGATGCAATTTTATGATTATGGGCTTATTTTGTTATATTTTAGTCAACCATTATCACAAGTTGGCATTTGGCTCAGTATTGAAGCCTATATTCAGAACCAACTGTACATTATAAAAACAGTCATTCCTTCCTCTACCAAGAAGCAAGACCTTTTATTTTATTTTTCACAGGCCAGCTACCTCCACACTCATAGTCACAAAGGCTGTGCATAATACCAGTGGCAAACCATGACTATTACTCTCACAAAATCATTTCCATCAATTTGAAATTACGTTTTCTCCTTCTGTTCCTAATTAGTTTGGAACAATACAACTTCAAACTAGCATTTGAAGACCTAACCAATGGGAGACACCTAGATACCACAAAGTAATAACATCCTGATCAATGGGCCTTTAAATAATTTAAGCTTTTTCCAACAAAAACTTAATTACGAAATAAAAGCAGGACTAGCTGAGTTTAAATAAAAACAGGATGCAGTTGAGCTAAATAAAAATGAACGCCTTCTTTTAGTTCCCAGAAATTGTTAGACCTTCTTTGAAGACCCTGAGGGTTCCCCTCTGTGTGTTACTGAAGTGGCAGTTGATGGAGAATGTGTTCTTTATCATATTGTACACTCTGGAAATGGAACAGTGCTGGTAAAGAAAAGGCTGGAGAATCTTCCCCTTATGTTTGTAGGTTGTGTTTCTGAAGCCATAAATTGCTGAATAACCATGTAGTTGAAGTGTGTATGGGTGCCTGGGTGTGTAAATGTTGTATGTTTGCTTCTTCATGCATATTGATGTAGGTGCAGTGACAAAGGCTATTTGTTTCCGGAAAGAGATCAAACAGCTCTGCAAAGAACGACGGTTTACATTTAAACTAGACATTGCATTGCAATTACCACGGATACCAAAGTACCAATGTACAAGAGAAGAAAGAGTAACTGATTAGAATAACTAAAATAAACAGGCTAAGAGTTCAAAGAAAAAAAAGGAAAGAAAAAAATTCTTAACTTTTTATATATGTAATATAAATAGATTTTACTGTATCATTTCTTTCAGGCTATTTGTCATTAAACCGACATTGTAAAGGACTGTCACTTTCTTCCTCCAGGTTTAGGGAGTTTTTCCTCGCCTCTGTCGTCCTTGGCTTGCTCACTAAGGGCTCGGACCTGAATTCTGTAAAGCTGCTTTGTGATTGGTTGTAAAAAGTGCTATTTAAATAAAACTGAATTGAATTGAATTGAATCATTTTCGAATGGTACAAAGAAAGGAAAAGTGATATACTTCTTCTCAGATGGACACTGGTGGAGCAGTAAGTGGTAATTAGAGGTTTTGCCTTGACGATACTTGTTTCTGTTATCCACTTCTTTGACCAAGCAAACACTTATTTGCATTCCTCCTTTATTGAAGGTTCTGTTTCTGCTACACTGCAGAAGTCGTCCTGAGCTGATTGGCCAGTGAGGAGTAATAGCTAGGGACCCGGGAGGTCGGAGGTCACTCCTCTGTCTATTCATAGCGTGGTTAAATGAATGAGTGGTGACAGGCCTGCCCTTGTTATCAGCAGCGCTGAGTGACGAGCAGAGGATGCCATTGCTGTTTCCACCTCTGGTTTGTTTGGGTCTGTAGGCATGGAGCGTGTCAGTGCCAGAGCTGGTCTGGGCCCTCGGCCTTCCTCTTATACTTCCCATTGTTTTACTGGCCCTGATAACCCAGGCGACCTGTGGCAGCGCTCTGTGTGTGGCAGGGTGTCTGTCATGTCTTTGTCACCAGATCAGTCATTAACCAGCACTTCCAGCAGTGCCGAATGCTTGGTCTGGTTGAACCTAGTATGTTTAACTGAGTGCAAACAGACAAGTTTTAAGAGAGGATGGGAGGATGGGAGGATGCTCTGGATGCGTTTTTTCCCCCTGGACACAAGGCTGGAAGGATCTTATTCACCATTTCCTGCCCTGTGCCAAGCCCAGACTCATGAAGCGCTAGCATTTTGATGTTTATCTGTGCAAGTTGATCTGGCAAAATGTGTTATTCTACACTTACTTAGACAGTTTGCTCATTATATGTAATATGAATTTGTTATAGTTACTTTTAGATGCTAAAAGAGTCCTTTTGTCCACTACTGAGTGAATAAGTGAGCGAGAGAGAGAGAGAGAGAGAGAGAGAGACAGACAGAAACAGGGACACAGAGAGAGAGACCTAAATGACTCATTTTCTAACACATTTATCCAAATGATGTGTTCCCTAATTCTTAAGGGGATCACCCAAGAGGGAAATTTGACTAAAAATAACACTCCTCCTCATCCTATTCCCGTCCACATATGACCTTTGGTCAGAGAATGAGTCACAGAGGACAGCAGGAAGGCTGTGGTCTGAGGCCCTTCCCTAAGCATCCCTTCCAGAGCTGGAGGAGGGGAGATTCCCTTTCCCTGTGTTGAGTGAGTCGCTGTCCACTGAGGAATACAGGCCTACAACCACGCCTGAGTCAGAATCATGCACTAGTATTTAACACTGAGTGGTGTGGCTATAAGTGCACTGTATCTGAAAGTAAGCAAAATCTTCACTTACATGTACACAAAAACCTCAAATATAAACCATCTTGACTAACTTCATTTGCTTTCGGATTCAGTTAAAATTGCGTTAAAGCTAAAGTTGCGTGTACACAGATGTCAAATTAAAAAATTTCGTAGAAGAAAAAACAGTCACGCTCGCTAGACATTTCTTGAAGGTTCAGAATCTGAACTGTTTTCTGAAATGGACTTTGCTTGCCATCTGGTGGCAAACTAACTAACTGCAGCATGTGCAACAAGTGAAACTCGGAAAAGGTATTGTTTATTATTTTATTATTAATAATAATAACAATAATAAAATAATAATAATAGTCATCATCATCATAACAATAATAATAATAATAATAATAATAATAATAATAATAATAAAGTAGTAGTAGTAGTAGTAGTAGTAAATGACCATAGTCATTTAACCTTTATAGACCTACATAGACACAGTGGCACCTAACAATATAATTAGTGTTTGTATCAATTATCTTTATCATTTTTATTATTATTAGTAGTAGTAGTTGTAGTAGTAGTAGTAATGGTAGCAGTAACAGTGGTAATAGCAGTAATAATAATCAGAACTAGATTCAGAAACTGCTTAATTGTAGTAGTATTTCTAAGTAGTATATATAATTTATTTTTTTACCCACATCAGCAAGCAAACACAGTTTAAACACACGGTTGCTGTCTTTTTGGCGAACAGTTTAGTTTTCACCAAATCCTGATCTAAAACAAGAGTTAAGCACTATGTCTTTGCCTTCAGCCACTTAACTGGACAATGCAGCCAGTGTCAACTGACCCCAAACGCAGGTAAGCACTATGAAATCCCATGATTGTCTATTTTCGTAGCTGTGAGATGCCTCTGGCTCCCTGACTCTGCTAAGACGAAAAGCAAACTACATCTACAGTCTCACATTACAGGGCATTTGACCATTTGACTTTGCTGCCTCTGCAACCATCTTGTCTGTGCTCGTGCTCAGAAGACAATTCTGTGCAGCTTAGATAGAGCTCCTGTGTGCTACGCACCAACTTATTTCATCTAATCGCTGAAGCATTTAGGCTGATAGCTGTTGTTTACAGGGATTGACTGGAGTGACTGAAGAGTGGACATTGCTGCAATTAGAGAGAAATACTGGCATATTAGCCATTATTGCCATTATTAAGCAAGCCAAACAGATCTTAATCCCAGAAGTGTACTAATTGGGCCTAATCCTGTTGGTGTAAACAGAATCCCACCCACAGTCTGGCAGCCCAGTGCCCCAGGTGCAAAGACACTCGGCCTCTCTCTCTCTCTCTCTCTCTCTCTCTCTCTCTCTTTTTCTGTCTGTCTGACTCTGTAGACCTCACTGCATTGAGCTCACAGGGCACACTGCCAGTTTGGCTGCTTCATCAGGTGAACTGTTTTCCCACAGTTAGCTCCACTTAGCAGAAGCAGTGCTGTAATGATCATGAATAAGTTAATGAGAGAATGCAAAGTGTTTAGTGTTGGGTAGGCTGTCAAGACACATTCTCTCCACAAAGAATGGAATTCTACTGCCTCTGCAATGGCCAACAACACAGGACCATGGCTATTTCTAAAGATTTCTAACATTTAGTGGGCTCTAAGTGACACATCATTTTAAATGCAAGCCAGGAGAAACCATCTAATATCCCATTAAGTGATAGAATGATTGCTCATCAAGATAAAAGTTGAGTAAATGCAAAGGCAAACAAAATAAAACAATGAACTATATACAGGAGAAGTAGTATTTTAAGTATGTGTTTTACTTATGAAAGTCTTCAGAGATGATTCTCTGACAGTACTGTGAAAAAACAGCATCAAATGTAAAATAAAAAATACTTTTAGGACTCTGTATGGTTATGGGACCCATTTGTGGCTTAGAAGTCCTTATTAGTGTCTTATACTGCCTGTAGCAAGAAACAGTCCTGAATAGGTTACTGCAATTTATAGAGGAGCCAAACAAATACAATACTGCACTAATGTGAGAATGTCTCCGATCTTTAAGGGTTTACATACACAATGGCTCAACTGATCCTCCCCTTAAACATGTTGCCATCTGTCAGGTTGGAAAATCTCCATCGTGGTTTTGCTGGTTGTCTGGAGACGATGATTAGAGTGGGAGCAGGAGCCACAGTTAGTATGTGACAGCTTGAATTTGAGTAGATAATGAGTGTTATCTCAATATCATAACAACTCTGTAACACTTTGTCAGATGGGGTAGTTTGTCAATCCCATTGTATTCATTAATAATCTTGATGTCTGTAAACGCAGCCACACGCCCATTAGCTCCCTAACCTGAGGCTCAGCTGGAGCCGACAGCATTTAACTGGCAGCAAACACGGTTGTGGCCAAAACTATTCACACTTAAACTTTTAATGGTATTTTATTTAGACACACAAAAAGGCAGGGGTGAAAATATCCTTCATTTTTCATTCTGTTTTGATTGTCATTATGTAAAAATTCTTTACCATTTTAAGACATTTTCCAAGAACCTTTACATTGTGTGAAGGTTCTTTATACTTTAAAACAGTTCTTTAGATCTACATCTCACCCACCAAAATGGTTCTTTCAGTGAACCAACTTCTTTAGAGATTTTTTTCCTATAGTATCATGACCATTATTTTAAGGGGTTGTACTATAAGGTGAACTTTGTAGTTCTGCAGTTACTGACTGTTGTCCATATGCTGCTACATCAGTTGTCAGCCCTTCTCTACCCCATCCATAAATGGAAAAAGACCATCATTGACCTGCTACTTTTATTATAACATGGTGCGTTAGGTGTGCTAGTGTGTGTTGAAATGATATCAATCTAGATAACACACTGAAAAAATATGAATGTACATGTTTGAAATGAGTTGGTCAGTTTCACATTAATAAAACATGTTACTTCAACACAGTTCTGCTAGACCTGCTACAGGAAGCGAGCAATTATGTTAATACATTTGAATTCACTCATTTTTTAAGCCCTATGTATCAGATATTTCTATCCACAAAATATCATACCTTAACTAGTACTGTAAAACTACAAAGATTTCTTCAATGCCGTAGTAGTAAAAGCTGTATGTAGTTTAGATGTTCACGAAGTTACAGCTGTACATTGTAATGTATTATTATTATGACCATCATGTAGTGTTTTTCAGTGGTGCACTGCTTTGTCATTTTGCCAGTGATATTCTATGCTTAGACTTCATAAATCCATGAAATTAATTGTGCTTGTAGCCCCACATAGCTGATCATTTTTAGGCAATAGCTTGACAACCATTTTGCCCAAAAACACTGGCCTCTAGGTGCATGGCCCAGGCTGATTGTGGAGCAAACACCCAGTGAGTAATGTCAATGCAAAAATCTTGCACTACACTTGCTAATATCTTGTGAGAAAAGTGTTCAAACTTCACAAAATGTCACACACTTCATCACTACCACATTCTTTGGAAGCACACCAAATTCTGAGATATTCAATCCTGCAACTGATACGTTTCGATATCTCAAGAACCAGCCATCCATTAGAACTGCTTATCCTAAACCAGGGTCATAGGGGGTGCTGGAGTCTGTCCCAGTGGTCAGAAGGCAGAGAAACACCCTGGACAGGCAGCCAGTCCGTCACAGGGCAGATAGACAAACACATTCACACCTAGGGGCAATTATGCTTCTCCATCTTCTCGCCTGGTGTGCATGTCTTTGGACTGTGGAGGAAACCGGAGCACCCAGGGAGAGCAACGCACACACAGAAAGGATCTTCAGCTGCCCCAGCTGGGAATCAAACCCAAGGCCTTCTTCGTCTTAAAAACTGCTAAAGCAGGCTGGGAAAAAAAAAACTGCTAAAGCAAACATTTTGAAATGTAGCATTTTTACTCCGAATGTTCACAATTCAGCAGTCACAATATGCCTGTGTGAATGGCCAGGCCTAATTAAATTTGATAGCTCATTTATAATGACGTATAGATGCAATTTAACCAGCTTCAAGCCAATCAACAATAAGATGTCAGTACAAAGTGTGTGTGAAGTGTTAATTTGTCATATGCAAACACAGGCACACAGTGTGAACAGCACTAACTTCTTCTCGGCATTTAACCCATTCAACTGAGTGAATCAGTGGGCAGCCAGGAACAAATTGCCTGGGGAGCAGTGTGTGTGGGCGGTACCTTTCTCAGGGGTACTTCAGTGATGCCACTATCAATCTTGGGATTCAAACCCACAACCATCTGATTGCAAGGACAGAACCCGAACCACCAGACCACAACAAGCTAGAACATGTTTTCCTCGGTTCCTCTTCATTTTGCTTCTAAATTCTCACTTCCGTTTACAAAACTTTCCCATACTTTTTAAAACGAAAAACATGCAGGGTGGCCAATCAGAACAGAGGTGATATACATACATGAGTCTTAAAGGCACAGTACCATTAAAAGCCTGTTTGAGGAGTCAAATGAGGTTGGAAAATGGCCAGGTAAATATGAATTATTTTTACATTATATATTTATTATATGCAAGAATATGCTAGAAATGTGGCATATAGGTCCTTTACCATTCTAAAAGTGCTTATTGTTGTAGGAATATTCACATTTATATTGATCAGCATTCATAAAATCATCTCCACTTGGGACACACAAGCCATTAAATTAATAATTATTTATTTTATGTAATAGTGTTTTATTTTATTTCATGTTTTTACTTACTCTTTCAGAAGTAAGACAAATGATGAGGCAGTTGCAAATCTTGCGGGCTGTATAGATATGATTAGATTGTGGGCGGCATAGATTTTAAATTAATGTTTCTGTTTAGTACAGGTTAAGGATTCTTTAATTGCCAGTTTCATTCCTCGAAGCAACTGAGATGCTGGTTTCGTGCTGTATGTTGTTAGATTTACATGTAATATTAACTTCAGTGTGATTCATTCACAGCCGTCACTTGTCAGATGACGATCATGTGAACGTATTCAGCAGAGACATGAACACCTTCCGTGCTTTTCTCCATGACTAGGAGCGAGAAGGGAAAAGAGCTCAACATCTCTGTCCATCTGTGACATCACACCAGACATGCATCAGCTGACACACACACACCCACACACATACACACACTTGGCTGACCCTCCGATCTGAGAGTCTTACTGTTCTTACCAGTATGTTCCCATCTGCTGGAACCCTTTTACTGCCAAGAAAGTAACACAATACACTGCCTTTATCACATCCAATGTGTCATGAAGCTCTCGAAAAACATGTCAAAGCGTAAGTAAAATCACAGAAAATACCAATAATACAAGAAAGAGTTACCTTTCTGTTAATTTTCTGTGAATGTTCTGTCTTTGTCATTTTTTCCTCAAAACCTGGAAGCTCTCATGACTCTCCATTTTATTCTCATCTAAAGATTTTTTTTCCAATATCACATACAAATCCCTTCTGTTTGCACCTTGCCGAGTGAGGGTCTATTTAAGGTGTCGAAATGGTACGCCACTGTTGGAGGGCCGATGGAGGGGGCTCTGGGAGAGGAGCTTTGCGTGTATTACGTGATGCACACACTGCTCTATTTATAACAGATCAGAAGGCCTGAGTGGTGCGCCACTCACCCACATGAGGACGGCCTTCAAAAGGCACTCACTGTCCCTCTCAGTAAGCACACAGGACCGACCTGCTCTGGCAGCTGAGCCAGTACCACACAGGTAAGATTACACTCCTGCATGTCCTCTTCATGCACTCCAGAAGAGAAAAAGATCATAAACAGCACGAATGCAGTGATTGTGAACACATGCAACCCTGTGACATGTTAATTGCCAGGCCACTTATTGGCTGCTGACATAGTGACAAAGTTTCATTTAATAAAATAACTTTTTTTTTAGGGATTTAAAAAAGCCTTTAGATTTTTTTCTCACTTTCTTCGTTTTAGTACTTGCATATGACTATAGACAGTAAGGTGTGTTTATTTCAAAGCAGTTTTATATAAAATTCTTCGCTAAAAAGATCACAGCTCTGTACAACTTTCCAGTCTGTGTTGCTGGCTTAAAAACAAAAGAATGTTCCTTGCATTGTGTATTGTGTCCCTAATTGAATATTATTATATGTAAAACCATATATGTATGTAAACGTGGCCTATTAAGAGCCCCAGGAAGGCCTAGAGTGAAGACCTTTTTTCTCACCAAGTTAGTCCCAGGCACTGGAAATCAAATAGTGATTTACCGAATCCTAATTATACTCCTAATTATACTCATTTTGTTAATCTGATACCTCCTGTTCAGCTCAGCTCATGAACTAACCAATGGGAGAGCTAGCACTGCTGTATCCAACCAGGCTGGACAATTTTCCACTGGGTGGTTCAAGAATGAATCCCTTTGTTTCCAACCAGAGAATGGCAATGCAGTAAAACTATTACTTAAATACAGTTAAACAAGCCTTAAAAATACATTACAAAATTTTGATAAAAAATAATGTAGCATTTCAATGTAATTCATTTTTATATTCTGTACACACATGCTCACTTATAATTGTAGTGTTCATATTGTAAATGCATCCATCTGCTAGACACAGTCTGAGTCAGAGTACTGAACTAGTTCCATGATTTCTGATTATATACTTGATAGAGTGCCAGAGTTTATTTCGGGTCTGTAACACTCACTTTTTTGTATTCATATCTGCTGAACTGTCCTTTAGGTTTGTGGTGCTGTGTGGATGAACATCGTTTCAGTATATACTGCAGCTGTTACTTTGTATTTCTGAAATGGAAACTTTATAATAGATGAAAAAAGGGCTGTGCTTCATAAGAACAGCCTCCTGTTGATTATATACAGATGTTCATATCTGCTGTTAGTGCCGGGCTTAGGTTTTAGAAAAGGGTGATGGACAGGTTAAGGTTTAATAACTGTATAGATAAATCTGAACTCTCTGTACCTGGCATTGCTTTACGCTGATCTATATTTTTGCACTGTTTTTCACAGTTTTGAGGCTGTAACTGGTGCTTCTCAATGGACGATTTTGACTACAGTGTGCACATCTCGGAGCAAGACTGGAACACATTTTTCCTGGAATGTGAAGAGTGTAACCTGCTGCCCCCGGTGTTAGCAGGCATGGAGGACTCAGGCATGAGTGACATGGATGAAATTGCAAGCCGCAGAGCACGGATGGACACGGAGAGCAGAGTGCCAGGGCCAGAGCTTCAGACCAACAGTCCTGACCGTGTGGAGTCTCCTGTGGATCTGTACCTCAGCAGATATGGAATGAGCAGCCCGGTGCAAGTCCTCTCTGGCAGCGAAGATGACTTACACATGGAGGCCGTCAATGTGTTCTTTGAGCGACTGAAAGGTTTATCAGCCAAAGAAGATACAAGCAAAAGGCAAAAGCATTGCTCCGATATGAGAAATAAAATGGTTGGCCATTTAGAGGGAGCTGTGCCTGTAGAAACTCGACCAAACCAAAGAAAAGAATCCATGCAGAAGAATGACCCCTGCAGATTTAATAAACCTACACCAACTGAATTCAAAGTAGTCACACAAGTATCTACCTATCCTGATAGAGAGCTGGTTATCAAAGAAGAGAGCTCATCCTGGGATACAATAAAAGAGGTTATGAAATGGGATCACAAGGAAAGTAGCCTCCAATCAGGCATTGTGAAGATTCCGTGTTGTTCTCTGGTCAATGATAAAAATCCAATAGGCCCAACTCCGGAGAAAAAAGTAAACTCTCAGCTAGTGATAATAAGTGATTCTGACTCTAAGGAATTGCTTGTCAGCCAGGGTCAAACCTCCACTACCCCAAGGAGGAAGAGAAGGAAGAAAAAGAGAATGAGCACTGAACCAGTAGAAGCAGAACATCATGGACATGAGCTCCTATTTCAAGCCAAACAGAGTGAGTCTGACGATGACATATTTTTGCGAAGAAAAGACATGGACAGAGAGACATGTCCACCGAGAGACGGTACTTCAGGGACTCTTTCTGAGACAGCCAGTGCACTTCATATCTTACCACCACCTCTTAAGATAGACAGCATTTTAGAGAACCTTATAGTACATCCACAGTCCTTTTCAGGGAATGTAGAGAAGCAAATACTGGTATACCCAAATGCACCAAAAACTTATCAAGGAAGTGTAGAACCTCCAAGTACAATAACAGCTGTGCAAAACAAAAGAACACCAGATTTTGTCTATGAGAAGAGTGATCTCACTGGTAAACCAGCATCAGCTGGGCTATCTGCCAGAACTGAAACAGGTGTGCCTGTTAAAGAGACAGGGCTCCTAATGCTTCACAGTGGTGATAGCACATCAGCACCCACTAATGGAGATAATGCTGCAAGTAATTTACAGCTAAACAGTAATTGGTCTTCAGAAAGTAAAACTGCACTACAAGCTCCTAAAGCCTTGTCAGCATTGATTACCACTTGTGATGAAATAGAGGTAGCATTACAGGCTGCAGAAATACCTGGAAACCCTGAAAATACTCTGTTACTGCCTTGTAGAGACATGAAAAAAGACTTTTCAGTGTCACATGACACAGGCTATTTGCAAGTGAATAGTACAACATTGGCACCAACAGCGCTTCTGCTGTCAGGTCCTGCAGTCTGCTCACAGTCACCCTTCAGTCCTCAAGCTCAAAGCCAAAAGAAATCCAGAGAAACTGTGACCTTGCCAGACTTTCAGTGTGAAAGACCTGTCGCAATATGTCAAAGGAAAACTCCAGCATCAGCTGACATTTCCTTTGTGACATTTCCTGAGATGACACAGGAGTTGTCCCCCTCTGGATTTTGCAATAATGCTGAAAAGAAACAGAATTTAACTTGTGTGACTCACAAGGACGTGCTCACAACACACAGAAATAGTCACAACATTCTAGGTAAAGAGAATCTCTCAGGAACAATTGATTCCAAGTTAGGGACACAGTCTGATCCTGTAAACATAGGGGAAGCCCAAGAAAGTCTTCAGAATGCTCAAACAGAAGTTCATAATACACAAATGCAAGCCACCCAGTGTCCTGATACAAAACCAGAAGTTAAGAATGAGATAGCAGAAGTGGCTGTCATATCAAGTAAGTCTGAAAACGGCAAACATCTCTTGCATCAACAGCATGAAGACTGGACAGAAGACATCTCCCCAAGCTTAGATCACACAGCGAGTTTACCTGAAAGTAAGCAATGCATACATAATAAGGAAGTAAAAATGCTATCTCCTGTCTCTGAAGACTGTCTGTCCAGTATGTGCCAGTTCAATGTCCTAGCGAGTCAACTTAAGGAGAACTCAGCATCCCTGAATAGCACTACAGCTGATACTGAAGACAAATTTAAAGTGTGCCAGGTTGCAGACCCTAATGGTTCATTGAAAGGTCATGAGTTCTCACCTAATACAATACTGCAAAATATTGTATCTCCTATTTCTGAACCAGTGGATGGAGCCAGAGGTCTAGAACCTGAAAATGGCAAACTTTACTTACATTCACAAAGTAAAAATTGGACAGAAGAGGCCTACCCATCCTTGAGGTCAAAGGGCATAACTGATTCAAATGAGAATGGCTTAAACATAGTAGAAATTCTGTCTCCTACCGCTCAAGACAAAAATGAAGGCCTGTCCATCAAGAAGTGTCAGCCTCTTACACAGATCACTGGCCAGGACAGTCAGCTTGATGAGAACTCAGAGCACATCTCATCACATCATATTTGTACTAGCAGTGATGAAAAGAAAGTCGATCATGTACCAGCTCATTGCCCATTGAAAGACCATGAGATGTCCCTTGGTGCAATAATACAGGACATGACATCTCCTACTGCTCAGTCAATGGATGGAGCAGAGCACACTCCATATAATATCAGTACCACTTGTGATGAAGAGAATGGAAAAATGACCTATATACAAGCTCAGTTTCCACCCAAATCCCATGACTGTTCACCTAGTGCAGTAATGCAGAGTGTGGCACCTCCAACCTCTCAGTCAATGAATGGAGCAGAACACAATTCATCTAATATTAATAACACTGGTGATGAAGAGAAAGTGAAAGTGCACCATATAAATCCCCAGTTTACACCCAATGACTTTGAGTATTCCCCTAGTGCAGTAATGCAGAATATGGCATCTCCAACTCCTCATTCAATGGAAGGAGTAGGGAAACCTTCATCTACAATTATTACCGCTGGTGATGAAGAGAAAGTGAAAGTGCCCAATATACCACCTCCATTTCCACCCAAAGACCTTAAGAGTTCACCTAGTGCAGCAAAGCAGAGTATGGCATCTCCAACTCCTCAGTCAGTGAATGGAGAAGAACACTCTTCATTTACTATTATTATCAGTAGTGATGAAGAGAAATTAAAATCGCCCAATATACCACCTCAGTTTCCACCCAAAGACCTTGAGTGTTCACCAAGTGTGGTCATGCAGACTCTGGCACATCCAACTCCTCAGCCAATGGATGGGGCAGAACAAATTTCATCTACTATTATTACCAGTGGTGAAGGGAAAAGGAAAGTGCACTATATACCATGTAAGATTCCACCCAAGGACCTTGAGTTTTCATCTGGTGCTGTGATGGAGAGTATGACATCTCCAAGTCCTCAGTCAATGGATGGAGTGGAACACACTTTATCTACTATAATTACCGGTGGTGATAAAGATAAATCTCAGTTTCCACCCAAAGACAATGAGTTGTCAGCTATTAAAACAACAGAAGATATGGCGACTCATACTCCTGAGTCAACGGATGGGGCCAAAAGTTCTGAAACATCAGATGCTGTAAGTAAACCTTCACATCCTGTGTATGCTATATCCTCCTTTTGGAATGAAATGGAGAAGCTTACGATAAATGATATTTTGCGACTTCGTCTGGTTGGCCAAGCCCAGCACCCTGGAGTTCTGCTTCAGTCAGAGGACAGCGGTATTGCAGACATCTCAGATGCAGCTGATTCAGGATACTTTACACACTTGGACGACTCCAAGCCAGATCGCTCCAGTGGGGACATGTCATTCATATCCGACTTTGACGAAGAGCTTGCACAACTCCATACCCAGGAGGCAGCAAAATTAGATGAGGAATCACGAGAATCTCCAAACTCAGGAGGTGTCATGTGGGAGAGTGATCTAGATCCATCTGGAACAGGGACTGGAATAGAGGATGTGTTCATGCTAAGTTCTGAAACATCCCTCTCTCCACCTCTCTACAGAGATAATGCTCAGCAGTGCTTTAGAAAGATGTGCAAGAACATCAGCGTCCAGAACTTACAAGCTCTCGAAGCTCAACCGTTTAGAAAAATTCTAAGGAACGCCTCTCTGCTCTCCATCCACTCTGTTCACTCGACTCACTCCCTTCACACAGAAGCTGAGGAAGAATACATAGATCCGTTCGATCGCGTGGATGCTTCGTCCCCAGTTTGTCTGTCAGATGACGAGGAAGATGTCGAAAGCGCTGGCATCACTTTTTCTGAGGTCGTCCAGTATCTGTTCGGTGGAGATGAACCTGAACGCTGTGCTTCTGCAGCCGACAACATAGCTGCTTCCTACCTTGATGGAACTGGAACTTCTCTTCCAGAAACGTATGACCATTTCTTCTCAGAGTTTGAGGATGGAAGTTTATTTTACCCACTTGCAGAAGACACTAGCAGCAGTAAAGATGAGCTGGTGCCCATTTTCTCCTGCTCACGCTCAGCAAACAGAAACCTTCAGTTCCCTGAGGTGTACGATTATTTCTTCTCTGACGACTCATCCAGCCATTCAGATGAGGATGAGGAACACACCGTCATACAGGTGGTCACGCGACATGACTACATGAGGGCCGAGAGCCACCATGCAGTCAGAGCGTCAGACACTCATGAAGAACTTTGTCCTGAAACAGGCTGGAATTTCTTGAGAAATAACCCTCTTTCTTTCAGGAGGGTTCGCCGCACAGGCTTCACCGCCCCACCTGAGCAGTCCAGCTCTTTAGCTCTGACACCTGTGAGATACAGCAGCAGGACCAATTTCAGAGGAATTCAGCCCATAAATGCCATGGGCGCTGATGAGAAGCCATTTGTTGACCCACTTCTCCTCAACCTGGAGGACCGTATCTTCAGGCAGCTGGCAGACCAGCCGAACATACGCAAAGAGATGCAGACAGCTGTTGCTGATCCAAGTAAGCCTTCAGCTATTTTTACCATCATATTTCATATTTACCATCATACCATACATAAAGCGCACAGACACATGGAAAGTAGCGTGAGCTCTTTGGAGTTTTGATATCTATCCTCACTCATGACACACAGTGTTCCTATGTGGTTTCATTTTTACTACCAGTACCTCACACCCATTCACAGAATGTTATAAATATATTTAATCAACCTCGTGTCAACCTTGAGTCCCCTCTGTATTTATATGTTAGTTTTATTTATATGTTAGTTTTAGGCATTAAAGTACACACAAACAAGTTCCTTTTTTGGAGTACATTTATATGGAATCAATACCTGTTGTCCATTTTCCAAACTCCACATAGCACTTAGGTGCACTTTACAGTTTAAAATGACTGACTGTAGTATATCTGTGTCTCTGCATCATTTGTTAGGTCACTTTGCTTCACTTGCCACATTCCTTTAATTTATTTTTATTTTGGTGCTCTTGGTTGAATCTTGTACTTGCAGCTGTCTGTGGTGGCTGACTATGTGCACGTAGCGTCAGGCGGCGTGTGTTGACGCCAGTGGAATGGTTGTATGTGAGAACTTCTCTCTGCTGCTGCTGGCTGGCCTTTCAAACATACCATGTGCCAGGAAGCGTACGCATGTTTTACTTTGAACTGCACGTAAAAATAGACAGAGCTTCAGTTCTTGACAAGTGTCAGCTCAGGTCATGAAATACTGTCTTGCAGCAAAAAAAAAAGCAAAGTGGTGAGGGCCTTTTAGTGTCTGTGCTCCAAAGATTTAGAGTTCATTGCATACTCATGCATCTTCCAAAAACATAATTCTTCACAGCTACATTCTCTATTGTAATTTCACTATTTCACTGAATGTATTCTTCATGTCTTTCTAGGAGTGGATGCTGCACTGATGCCACTGAGGCAAGCAGATATGTGCTTGGTTTGTATTGCCTTTGCCTCATGGGTGCTGAAGTCTGCCAACCCTCAAGGAGCAGATATGTGGAAAGCTGGTAATTTACCATCATTCATTTTTGCTCTTTTCAGCACAGAGCTGCCCAAAGTGTAGCCTGAGAACATTTGATTTGGCCCACCAGAGAGTTTCCCCAACTCCACAGTCCACCACCTCAGTGACATGTGTATATATTAGGGGTGTAACAGTACAGAAAGGTCACGGTTCGGTTCACACTATGGTTCTGACTTCACGGTTCGGTACGGTTCAGTACAGCGAAGTTAAATAACAAAAAGTTATTTATGAGGCTTCTTTAAAGAATGAGGCTTGGTTTGTTTTCGTTTATTTTAAACAAACAGCAGTGTATTAACCAGTAAACAAACACTCTTGCTTATATTTTCATGTATGTGTAAGGCAGCAGAAGTGTTACGCCAGTAGGTGACACTATTGCACCACACTACGGTTTAGGATTTACTGGCGCCTTTGTGATTCCGTAGGATCCGCATTACTTCAATCACGTCTTACCCAGTCGTGCCCATTACTTCAATCCGTCGTACCCAGTGTTGCCAGATTGGGCGGTTTTGAATTCTATTTTGCGGGTAAAAAATGTCTTGGGCGGGTTAACAAAAATTGGGCGGTTTTGACATTAGCTTTGCGGGTTTTTATATAACTTCGCACCTATGTTCTGTGAGAATGCATCCAATCCAAACCATATTAAATACTGCTTTGACCCAATCAATCAGAGATCTAGATGGGCCACAGAGGGCCCTCCCACTGCATTTGCTGACACTCCCCCCTGACGTTTTTCCCTTCAACTTGGACAGCAGATTTTTCATCTCCAACACTGACAGCCATATGATCTGTCTCAGTGTTGGCATGTAGAAATTGCAGCGTGGATCTACAGTACTATAGCCTATATAGCATAATTACTTGTAAGTAAGCTTAAGCTCCATATTTTTTACTTTACAAGGGTATAGGCAGCCACGGCAATTACTGTATCGCTCAGAAAAGTAGATTTCACATTTTGGGCGGTTTTGAGTGCATTTTGGCGGGTTTTGGGCACATTTTGGGCTGGAAACAATCAGCAGAATCTGGCAACACTGAACGCAATGTTACTTGAATTGTAACGGTAATCTAATTACCAATTTTCAAATTATAATGCATTAGATTATTGCGTTACTAAAAAAATAAACAAATGACAGTAACTCGTTACTGAGTAACACGTTACTGCCCAACACTGGTCCACAGCATAATGGTTAAATGGTTTCATAGATAAGACAAGCCTCCAGTTTTGTTGGCATACTGTTCCTCTCCCTGTTCTGTGCCATCCTACGCATTGTTATTCACAGTTGAGTTAGCATACTGATTGACATCGAGGTAATTTAAGTCGGGTTGGTGTCTGGTCTGATGTAATCATTGCATGGGTCAAGAAGGCACTCCTCTCTGAAGTCCCTATACCAGGGGTGTCAAACTCCGGTCCTGGAGGGCCGATGTCCAGCACAGTTTGATGGTCTCCTCCACAAACGCATTCACTAAACCTGACATTTAACTGGTGAGGTGAACCAGGTGTTTCTGAGAAGAGAAATCACCAAACCGTGCTGGACCACGGCCCTCCAGGACTGGAGTTCAACACCCCTGCCCTGTATGATCACTCAGACTTTAATTGCCTCTGTAAATACGGCATCTGTCAAAACACTGTATTCATTCAGACTAATACCGTAGCTTTTGTCGTCTGCACTAAATGTCGTCTGGTTTTTTGTTTGTGTTTTTCTTGCACTCTCTTTTGTCCTGAGGTGTTTGTTGTTGTGTTGCACCATGTTCCTGGAAGAACATTTTGTTTCACTGTGTAATAAACCTACTTGACTTGACTTGTTCTGTAGTCAGTAATGACCCAAAGAGCATAAATATGTCGACAGCATGCTCATACGGTTTTATAGCGAAGACTTGCCTTCCGACTTTACCAGCATTGTCTCTCTTTCCTGATCCTTCTGACCTCAGAGCAATGCAGACTGTAAACACAGGACTTCCAGGGGCAGTCTGTTCCCTGCTCCAGCTTGCGTAACCCCGTGTGTGTATTTAGATAGCGGTTGCTTGAGCCATGTCCAGGGGACCTCCTGCTTCTGCCAAGTATTACAGTTAGCTGTGCGGAGCTGACTGTAAGCTAGGCAATGCTGTGCGATAGGTTTGACAAGCCCGTGTAATTGCACTTATTCTAATGATGTATGGTAGATCTGAAAATGTACTGTAATGTAGTTGAATTATGCAGGCATCCAAGTCTTCAAATCTTCAAAATTACTACCAAAGTGGAAGAGAATGGGCTGAAAAACAAATAAAAAATGCAAGAGAAACAGAAATGGATTTACACCACTTTATTAAAAGACCTAAAATAACAGTAAACCTTTTACAACAAAGGCTCTTTTAGATGAAGAGAAATCAAAATGGCTTCAAAGCTGAAAGTCAGCTTTTGTGCAAATCAAACGTTCAGAAGGAACCATAGTGTGAGAACTGGCCAAAAAGAAAAAAAAAAAAAAAAATGAGGAATCACGTACCCTTTACAGTAGCAGCTTGTCAAGCGAGCATGCAGACTATTAAACGTTGTGTGTAACACTGTTACCCAGTTTCATTTGCTACCACAGAGAGCTTATATGACCAAGACCAAAAAAACAACTTAGCGCACATCATGTCATGCTACAGGTTTAGGACACATTAAAAGCTAGATTCCCTTAATACAGTACAGTTTGCTCTAAGTATATGGGATTGAACAGTTTAATTTAACACAATCACAACAACCACGATGGCATCTGTTATCATGTTATGACTTTAGGATGGATATTGATGGACTTAGTGGAGTGGCTGGGCCGCTAACAGTATGGGCCTAATGATGGACAAACAGGCCGCCTCAATAGAGAAGAGGTGAGAATCATCTACATCAGGGCAGCTGTTCCTCATGAAATCGGCCAGGCGGAGCAGGTACTCGATGTTGGGGCCCGTCTTCCCCTTGCACACGACAATCTGGGCTGCGATTTCCTCCGTGCTGGCTGGGCCAAGGTAGATGGGGTTGTCAGGTGTTGCTATGTAGACCAGGGCCTGGACTGGCGAGTGGTTCTCACCGCGTGGGAAGAACTCCACAAGCTGGGTGAGGTAGCCCCCTCGCACAGACTCCCTCACATTCAGGTACTTGAGGGACTCCTCGACTTGGGAGCCGGTCACCTCGAACGCGACGCCCCAGGTGCACGCCTGTGTGAAAGAGATTAATCTTATTAGAAAAATGATTTTACCATATTATGATTGTGTGAGAAAATAGTAAGAAACTAAAAATGGTGAAATGGCATTTAGTCACTATGCTGCAGGAACAAACTGTCCATTAGTATCAATTTGATTTAACTGTCGCTAAAAGTTCTTCTCCACCTATTTCTGAATATCTGCACTTGCATTTTTCTTTTATGTAAGTGTGTAGTGTTCATTTGTCACACAAGAACACATCACCAGCACACAGTGTGAAATTCTATTGGTTAGGGAGTTGCCCCTGTGATCAGACGCTTGTAGGTTTGAATCCCAGGGCTGTTAGAGGCGCCACTGAGGTAACCCTGAGCAAGATACAGTGCCCACTCTCTGCGTTCCTGGCTGCCCACTGCTTCACTTGGGAGAATGGGTTAAATACAGAGAACAATTTCACACTACACACTGTGTGTTGTGGTGTGTTTACGTATGACAAATAACATTAAGACAAACTCAATACTTACGTCATCCTCCTCGATGAGCGTCACCACTCTTCCAGGCTGTTGACATCAGAGAGAGACAAAGCATAAGTGTGAGGCAAGCAATAATACAAGCAGTGATGTAAATATAAATATATATATAATATATGCAGTCCAGAATACATACACACACACAATATATATATATATATATATACACACAGAGATAGATAACATCATCTCACCATCTCGTCGTTGCCTCGGTGGAAGTTGTCTCCATGCCAGAAGCGCCTCTTGTAGCCCCGCACGAAACCCACCTTGCTCTTCTTGAACTTGAAGTCGGGCTTCCACACCAGAGAGCCGTAGCCGAAGATCCAGAGGCTACCCTTGCCCGCTAGGATGTCCTGAGGCTTCATGCTGGAGGTGGTGGAATGCTGTCAGGTGTCTGATGTGACTGAAGTGACTCGAGACGACTGGGACGAGTGGCTTAAGTCAAGTCTGGTTACTAACCAAACCGGTTCGACCAGCTGGCTAACTGGCTAGTGTCCTCTTCCTCCGGTCCAGGAGAAGAGGGATGGACTGGCTCGCTGCTGTACCGCGAACGGCACTGGAGCCCAACTGCCTGGCAGTTGTGGTGGAGAAGCGCGGGTGCTGTTGCTTTGCCTGGTGCATGCCGATGCTTTAGTGTGCCCTCATCCTCCCTTTAAAACGCCATTATCGCCTCTTCGGCTGTGGATATATTAACAGAACGAAAACGGCTCTTTCGGTCGGTTAGCTCACCAGCCTGTCTTTAGTGTCTAAAGTACAGTACGAAATCTTTAAAACATAAATTATGATCAAAAACAGCTTTTAAACGATTTCCTACACCTTCCTACCCCTTTTCCCTTCTTCGTCGTGATGAAAATGAAGGTCGTCCCCTTGGCCACATATATGATACTAGTATCCAAGGGACTACGTCACACTATTCACCTTCTAAACCAATCATCTTTAAGAGAAGGCGGGCGTTTATTCCTTTTTATCCAATCATATTCCTCTGACGTTAAAGTCCCGCCGATTGCATAATTGTTCGAACGTCTAATTGGCTAAAATGAGGGAGGCTGCATCTGTATGTTGATTGGTCAAGAGACTGTCAGTCAGACGTTTTGCGAGCGCTTATAGGTCACGCGACCTGTCATTCAAATGTGGGTATGTTATTATGGTGATGAGCGGCTGATGCAACTTGGAAGAAGCGTTTCATTCGTTCTATGGGCCCGAAGGAGATGTTGCATCAGTCCTGGAAATTCACGCGTAAGAGGAACTGGGCTTCGTAGAAGCTCGTAATATGAGGAGTAACTAGAAGTGAGCACAAAATGTGCTAGTTTTATTATCTGTAAGGCTGGAAAACAAGCACTGCCTTGTTTTTTTTCTGTCAACTGGTTGTTAACTGTGGTCTGCCCCTGTGGGTTTGAATCTCAGGACTGCCATTGGCACCAGTGAGGTACCCTTGAGCAATGGCCGCTGCTTTATTTGGTGAATGGGTTAAATGAATTTCACACTGTTGCCTGTGGTGTGGTGTGTTCACGTATGACAAATGGACGCTTTACACTTACACCGAAATCGCTTTTGACTTTGGCCTAGGATTTAAAGTGTCACACCTCATAAGGTGGCTTAAGCCGATTTACTCGAGCCCAGCAAAAACTTGCCTGAGTTAAGAAGTCAAGGCTGTCCGATCAGGAGAACAGCGCCAGGGCTCTTCTGACTACATTGATATTCACAGACCTTTAATCTTCTTAAGGCAGCCTATCGCCTCATTTAAGGAATTTTCACAGGTGGCAGAAGATTTTCAATGGCCGGCAATAGTTAAGGGGTCCAGTTTCCATATCTTTGATCACATGCATTGACCGTGGCATTACCAATAACATGCGTCAAAGACTGCTTCACCACCC
This sequence comes from Brachyalestes nurse, assembly GCA_037974405.1. Classification (NCBI taxonomy): domain Eukaryota; kingdom Metazoa; phylum Chordata; class Actinopteri; order Characiformes; family Alestidae; genus Brachyalestes; species Brachyalestes nurse. The sequence continues at coordinate 25,397,951 of JBBPCY010000136.1, read as the reverse complement.
TCCATGCTGGAATATAGGTTGGTCTGATAGGCGGAATTGCTCTCAAATTGCTTTTGCGATGCTCAGTTTGCTCTGTGACTGTTGCCCAGTGCTACAGATAATTCTCCCACTATGTGGCAAAAAACTCCCACTGGGTGGCATTTTTACCAGCCACTTATAATGTTAAACTAGGCCTGATTTTTCACCCGATACTGAGAACATGGGCAACGCTGCGGCGTCCTCAGAAATCATTGCGCAATCAGCACCGTGGAAGTGACGAGCATTTCTCAGAAAATTACAGAGCTCTGATGCTCACCACGCTGAAGGAAATATGTGGCACCAGTGACGATCACAGCTTCCCAGATAGAGTGTGGCACATACTTGGGCAACATGTGGCATTTATGTGTGGCCCACACAGTACGCAAACTGATCTTACTCAACAGCCAAATGCAGTTGAGAAACCCTGCCAGTCTGAGATCTGCATATCAGCCACCTGTAAGCCACAGCAGCCAGAACTGACTCCCCAGACTTCCCAATATCACACCCCTCATCCCATGGAATCATGGTACAGGGGAGGATCAGATGGTTTCCTGGCCTTTTTACAGCAATTAACTGCTTCTTTTAAATGACCACTGCTAGAACTGATCGACCACTCAACCACAAATAGATAATATGGACTTTGACAAGTGACAGTCGGGTCAATTCAACTTAAAAGTTTAGGGCTATATACTGTATATACTATATATACTATATAAACTGCAGAAACTGCAGATATCCTCCGCATTTATTTATTTTTTTTGATTTTGTGATGTCTGGGCCTCATGCTGGTTGATTATGTTTGAGCGCGGCGGTTAGTAAGGCAATCAGACACCTGAACACAACGAGCCCAGACATAAACAACCCAGGACGAGGGGGCGTGGTGGATGAAGCCCGGACGTCACAGCTTTTTTCGTATAATTTTTCTTGCATTTTACTACTAAATGAGTACAAAAAATATAATGTACTAATTTTATAACACAAATATTAACATAAATTCAGCTACATTTCCATATAAAAAAATAACTAGACCTTTTTTGGTACTGTCCAGAGAACACAAAGAAAGCACATCTTAGGATGGTAAAATGCCACTGTGCTCAGAGGCGGAAGGTTTGAAAGTAGCCAATCCGAGAACGCTATTTATTTCTCCTAGCTGCTGATTGGCTGCTGCCCTTTGACACATCCCTCGCAGCTGCAGTCCAGAATTTTCTTCATGGAGCATCTCGAGTTTCCTCGTGTTTTTCTTTTTGTTCTTCGTAGAGCCCTGTATTTTTATTACTATAAATTAAATTAAAACGCCTTACTGGACGGCGGAAGTGAGGGTTTGATATAGAAAGATAAATAGACAGAAACGGACTACTGACAAATAATATACTTTTTCATTTGTTTACTGTTTAAATATGTCAGTGTTCCAACAACTGCATCTGACCTTCTTTAGTACCTCCATTTCATGCTGCACATGACCCAAGTTTGGGCTACATCAAATTTGCTATCTGGGTTTAGTCTTGACTTCAGTTTGTCACTGTGTGTAACATAACACTTCATTCTATTCAGAGAAGCAGGGCTGGTGTGTCTAGGCAAAATGAAAACTTGCTTGGCTGGCTAGTTCACAAGCTGGCATCTGTAGCATCTAAAAGACAGTCTGAGTTAATTAACAAACAAAACAACTAAACGAGACAAGACAACATTCAGTGCAATTGACAACAGCTACATTGAGGATAAATACAGTATTTTGACCAGTACTGTTAGAGATGTGCAAAGATACAGAGCAGAGTTTACAGAGTTTACATGTGCAAAAAAAATGCAGAACAGCAATAAATATAATTGTGCAGTTTGTAGCAGCAGCATGACAGAGAATGTCATGTTTCATACAGAATGTGTAGTTTAAAAAAAATAGTATTTTAACAGGTAATTAAAGTCTCAGTTGTTCAAGGGGGTAGGGTGAGGGAGGGGTGGGGTTGTTGGTGGTGTATGTGTGTGTATGTGTTTTATGCTTCAGTTCTGGTTGAGGAGTCTGATGGCCTGAGGGAAGAAACTGTTCCCCATTCTAGTAGTGGAGGCCCGTATGCTATGGAACCTTTTTCCAGATGGGAGAAGGGAAAATTGAGTGTGTGAGGGGTGAGTGGGGTCGTCCACAATGCCGGTGGCTTTGCGGATGCAGTGTGTGGTGTAAAAATCTGTGACAGAGGGGAGAGAGTCTTGTGGGGTGTTCCTGGTATACAGTGGCTCATACCTAACAAAAATGGTCCAACGAAAGACAACTTTTGAACTGACAACAGATTCACAGGCCAAATGCTCTTTGATGCCTGGAGGAATGAAAACCAGCACGTCTGGTCCAATCCCATAGAAGAACTACGGTAGCACAAAGAACTTTAGAACTAATGCTGGCTAAGTTAGAAAGACATCATTACACAGCTTCCATCACAGCTTGCGTAATAGATGCAGATCAGTCAGACTGCCCACAGTGACCCCTGACCATCACCGAAAGTGTCTACAGTTGGCATGCAAGCGTCAGGATGCACTATGGAAAGAGGGCAAGCAAGTAGAGGCAGTGTGATGCTCTGGGTAACGTTCTGCTGGGACATGTTGAATCCTGGCATTCATGTGGATGTCCACCTACCTAAACACCTACTAGTACCCCTTCATGGTAGCAGTATTCTTTAATGGATAGTGGACAGCAAGATAATGTGTCACTCCATGTTCAAACACATAGTGTCCCACTTCTGGTAAACTAAAATTAAAATGAATTAATCAGGACTTTCTATAAATCCTTTGTAATATCCAAGCGTCCGAAATTCTCGGATTTCACTATAAAGTAGCTAGCTATGTAATTTTCAGTTAATGACATGTACATAACATCATGCCACAAAATATATGCGTGAGTCCAGTACAAGAGTGATCTTAAGCTTAAGACTTGTGAACATATCCACTGTGATCATTCAGTATGATCGTTCCTCTAAAGTACTCAGTACTGCTGAAATAATTGACTTGATTCATCTGTCTACTCATGCTTTAGCAGGATGTTCAGCATATTTACTACACGCCATGCATTGATTCTAACAATCAATAAACAAGCATATTCATAGACAATAAACACAACGTGGACTGAATGCAAATACTTAAGTTAGGGAACAGTGTAAATTTAAATTTTTTTAATTTTTTGACACACTCTCTCGTCTTGTCCTGCCCACACTTGTGTAGTTTAGTGGTGTTTCTAGTTTTATTCTTTGTGGTGTTCTGTTTTTGTTCTTTGTGATACAATATACCGTATTGGCCCGAATATAAGACCCAGTTTTTGTTCTAAAAATATTTCTTAAAAAAGGGGGGTTGTCTTATATTTGTGGACTAGATAAAATAGGGGAAGCTTGCGCCAAAATGAATCGGCCACCGCCCCTCACAACAACAACAACACTGAATAATGGAGACGTCAAGAGATTATCTTGAACAACGTGGTTCAAAGGCTCGTCAAATTAACCAACAGCTTAGACAGAGTTATGAGGCTAATTTCAAAATTCTAGTAGTGAACACGGCCGAATCCTCAAGTAACTCTCAAGCTGCCAGAAAATATGGGGTCACGGAGTGCAGTGTTCATCGGTTGCGAGCCCAGAAAGAATGTCTTAAAAATGCTAACAGGCAAATAAATAGGTTTTCTATAAAAAAAACAAAATATGGTCTTCAAAAAACCTTTTCCCAAAAATGAACCTGGAAAAGGGGGGGTGGACTTATATTCAGGTCGTCTTATATTCGGGCCAATACGGTAGTCTTACAGGAACACTGTTTCATTTCACTGTGTATATGGTTGAAATTACAAACACATACAATTACACCTACTATGCACAGTGTTGGGCAAGTTACTTAAAAAATGTAATTAAACTACTGGCTACCGATTACTCCCTTTAAAAGTAATCAAATTACTAATGTGAAAAAGTCAACTCAAAGTCAACTCAACTCACTCTTAAGTCAACTCAAACACATTCTTAAGTCAGCTCAAACACAGTTTATTATTAAGTGTTACAAACCTACGACAACTCACATAATGTTCTTGCCTTTAA
>JBBPCY010000136.1:25372489-25393784 GCA_037974405.1 Brachyalestes nurse | reverse complement strand
TCTTTATGGACCTTGCTTTGTGCACTGGGGCACAGTCATGCTGGAATAGAAAAGGTTCTTCCCCAAACTGTGTCCACTAAGTTGGAAGCATGGCGCTTTCCAAAATGTCTTGATATGCTCACGCATTAAGATTAAACCCTTCATTGGAAGTAAGGGGCCTAACCGATTCATTCATTCATTCATTCATTCATTCATTCATTTTCTGCAACCGCTTAAAACTTACCAGGGTCGCGGGTACCCGGAGTCTATCCCGGGTCTCCGGGAGCGAGGCAGGAACTAGCCCAAACCTTGAAAAATAGATGTGTCTCAATACTTTTGTCCATATAGTGCATCACGTATTGGAGTAAAAGCTCACTGTCCTAGTGTTACCACCAGGAGGCAGTAAAGGCTTTACTCTGATTTACTAATCCCATACACCAGTGGTCATTAGTGGATAGATTAACTTGATGACATCTGGATACACCAGTGGTCACCACTGGATTCATCACCTGGATAAGATATTTCTGTCATGTGTTGGAAGTGAACCCTCCAGGAACAGGTCATGCACTGTTCCAGACTTGCACATTCACTTGGAGTTTTAGGAATTTAGAAAGTGAACTTTTATAACGTTTGTCCTGACAGTTCTATCATTAACACAAGCCATAAACAGTGAGAGAGAATAAAATAATTTTATTGCCTCTTTTGAATGTCACATCACCCCAAACTGAAGCACTAACCCAAAACATACATTACTGCAGAGCCAGTGCATACATATAACACCATTAAAACCAAACCCTGCCTTTGTATAGACAGAGATTCCAAACTGTAAATAACGCACACTCTTTTCAGTGTGTTGCTGGAATGGGTATCAAATGTCCATCTTTCGAACATGATCAAAAATGAACATGAGTGAGTAAGTAACATATAAATAATACAAATAAAGTAAAGAAAGCAGTGCAAAAATGACACTATTTTAGAGTCAGTAAAAAATAACTATTTACATTATATACATGTTCGTGCGTCAAAAAGGGCCCTCATTTATTCTACAGCTTCGTGCAGGTTTCTAAGCCCAATGCTACAGTTAGCAAATTACAGCATGTAGAGTAGTGTCTGCAAATCAGCCGTGTTTGAATTCTGCTTTTTATATGAACAGCAGTGTAGGATGCAGAATACTAACACAGCCTGAAGTTATATAGTAATAAATACAATTTGTAAACAATGATGCTGATACTAATAATAATAATAATAACAACAACAATAATAATAACAATAATAATATTATTATTAATAATAATACGTCTTTCTATTAAAAAAAACCCTGAAAACTGTACTAAGCAGAGCTGACTGTGCTCTTAGTGCCCGTGCCTCCAGTCAGCCCATGTACATTCCCCTGGGCAATCATTCAGATACAGTCGGAAAGCTGGGCCTCATGTAAAGCCCCTTCTCAATGGCTCAACGAGGTGTGTGTATGTGTGTGTGTGTGTGTGTGTGTGTGTGTGTGTTTAAGAGAGAGAGAGAGAGAGAGAGTTAAGGCACAGATTAGCCTGCTGTGTGCACAAGTCCAGACGGGTGGAAGCCCATTGTTTCTCTTTATGACCATCTCTGCTGTGTTGCCATAGCGCTGAGGCCTCGAGCAGAGAAGTCAGGCTGTGTCCGGTGTGGTGAAATTCCAGGCAGGCCTTGAATCATCCCGTTACTGCAGTCATACTCCCAAATGTTGTCATAGTCTATTTCCTGGTCGTCCGGTTCCACAGGCTCTAGGTAGGAGTTGTCATCTGCGAGGGCGAAAGAGGACGAAACCTTAACTTCCGTGAACATGCAATACATACGCGTGGCATCACAATACGCAAATATGTTAAAAATGCAAAGTGTGAAAGTGTAATAGATAAGCACTCTCTGTGACAGCTAGCCTGGTCTGTTTAAAACCTGTACAGCAGGAGATCTATGTAAACCCTCCCTTCAACAAAGAGGAATGAATGTGACCACTACATCAAGCATGAAAGTTAAAGGTATTGCAGAACAGACACTCCCCGAAAGCCAACTAGGCAGCAGAGATCATCAGATCGATGCAGATTATCGGTTACAGAGTTAACCTCACACACATACACACACTACTGTTGAGACGTTTTACATTCTCAACTTGTAATGCAATATAATAAACTTCTATGCAAAAAAGCTTTTTCAAACGTTTATGAGCTCTAAGACGCTCTCCTCAGTGCTAAATGTTGAGCGCTACATCCTCCAATACCATACTTTGGAGAGGCCCTCCAGCTAATGAGTGGGTTTACATGACTGCTGGCCTGCAGGGTGTCCGGGCCATGAGCCGTAAATCACTCTCACTGGTAATGCTGCCCTTTCACTGGGATTCCCCCAATGTGCCACCTGCAGAACTGTCATCTGGACTGTTGCTGTGCTGAGCTCCATTACAAACAGATACACACTTTTCCTGGGCTCATACAGACTCTGACTGACACGCGCACTAGCTTGTGTTTGTATGCTGCCATGACAGTTGAAAAAGGTCAGTCTAAAAACATCTTCTGAGCTCTGTATCTTCTTGAACAGTGCTATCTATGTCTGGGACATTGTCACCACAAACTTTTTTCCTATGGCACTGTCTCCAAACCTGAGAGCCTAGCCCAGCCATGGAACAAGGTCAACACCACAGTGTTGTCTGGCATGTACACACTGGGGAAAAAATGTTAACTACCAAAACTGAAAGCCCATATTATTTTCCTGTGTATGTTTATGTTTGCCCACATGTGGGTACCAACAGTTCAATGGGTTCATGTTCATGGCAAATACTGAAATCTTTACACTGTTAGTTTAAAACTGTTCTCTGTTCATGACCTGCCCTGTAATATCTAGTTCCAGTTGTGTATGTGAATGTCAGTGCGATACTGTGGAAGCCATATTACTTTCACATGTCATGAATTCTCACCTGGTGAGTGACTGTAGGGTAAGGCCCGGGTCTCTGTGCCAGAGAAGCCTGGGAAAGCTTTCTGTGAAGGACAAGAAAACACACATTCATTCAGCGCTGTAATCTTAATTCTGGTTAAACCCAGAGCGGGCAAGTCTGTTCAATGGAATGGATTATTTTAAGCTATGTGCTTCTGGCACATCTTAATTTACCATTGTTTTAGTTTCTATTGAAATTCCTACTGTTTTATAAGTGGTGTGGGTACCTGCACTGTGTGGTTGTGCTGTGGGGCTCCGTTGGGGGCAGTCAGCAGCTTCATTTGGGACACGGCCCGGACACGCTGCTCCAGGGCCCACTCTGAGCTGTCCTCCTCAGACACCTGGGCCTGAATGCCCCTATTCCTGCGACCCAGAGGAGGGGTGCACAGGCGGAATGAAGCTGGGAGGAGTGGAGGGCAGTGCTGTTCCATGGAGGTCCGTGATGAATGTTGCTGAGGATGGAAAATACAGATCTTCAATAAAGCTCTTTATTATATGATATTAAAATAAACAGCTCTGGGCTACTTGAGAAAACTGCCCAGAATTTAATAGGCTAACCAGCCTCGACAAGTTAACAGAAACTAAATGAAGAATTAATGGGATTAATATGGGATTAATAGCGTTTCTTTCAATTTCTTCTTCCATTATGCAACAGGATCGATCAATAAATAATCGCGGGCGCTGGGACTTTCCGAGGTTTAGACTCGTCAGTTCAGTGCCTGTGTTCTCCACGTGCTGGGTCATACTGAGCCACAGTGTAAAGTGAGAAAGCGGATCTGATGTCCTGACCCACTTACCGATGTCTTTGCTGATCCCTCCCTCAGCGGGTACATCCCAGGAGTGGAGGGGTCGTCATATAGGGGCGAGAGAGGCTTGCGGGGGTGCAGCATTTCCGAGTGCCGGTAGGGAACGGAGAGCTGGTACTTTATGGAACTCTGGGGGGTGCTCCAACTGTTAGACTGAATAAAGACAGGACATAATATGAGAACATGCAGTAACATATTATAATAGAAGTCAAGCAATATATATATATATATATATATATATGACTGGAGAAAAAGTGAATCCACAACATCTTTCAATTCCATCAAAAATATGTTTTTTTAAACTGCAGACTTATTGTTCAGCCATGAGACTATGACACTAATAGATAATTAAAGGTTTAATCATGAAGACATGGTTGTGTATGCCAACAGTGTAAACATGCAGAATTGGGCTACCTTGATAAGCGGGGCTTTCTCCATACGCTGTACAGGGGTGTTGCGGTGCACTGCGCTGTAGGGAGTAGCGTAAACTGGAGACATGACATCATTGTTGGACAGGATTGAAGACCGCTGAGGGGACGAGTAGCGAAGGGACATGATGTCAACTGCAGGCCTGGTCTGAGACGACATGCTGTTACTCCTGCTGCCCAGTCGCACGGAATACTGCGTGTCAGTGGAGGTGGGTCTGCTGGAGACGTACTGTATATACACAAAAGGAGACGGAGAGCAAATTAGAGAAGCAACACAAAGTCAATTCACAAGCTTTACCCTTAGAAGCTGCAGTTCGTGCTGACAGTAGCAAAAACGTGTTGGACTGATATTAACTGATTGGGTTTTGGCTTTTTTGTTAAAGTTACAACTATTTGTGTCTTATGTTGCGGAAAGTTAAACCATAAGATAAAGTTTGGTAGGCTTTTGTCATGTTTTCTCTATCAAAATTAACCAAAACATCTGAAGTACGGCCTCAAACCTTTTGACTCATAATGTAAAGTAGTAGTAGTAATTAAGTAGTCATGTGAAAACGTTAGTTAAAAATAAGTTAATATGCCTTTTTTGCTTACTTTTCTACTTGTTATGTATAGTTTAACATTAGAAAAATATATAGAGACTGATTTTTTTCCCAATTTTCCATGTTAAATAAAGCGAATAAACAGTAATTCTGCATTAAAATGTGTCCTCTTCAGATGGTGCACTTATTTTACTCAGTAAATCAGCAAATCAGGGGTGCCCGAACATTACGGACAAGCATAAAAATGTCATTTAAATAATGATGTACTCTTAAATCTAACGTATAATAGTATTAACCTTGATATGCTAACTTATAGTCTGTTCATGTTCATCATAATTTCAAGGAAATTTGAGTCAGATTATGAGTGAGAGGCATATCAGCTCTTCACACTGAGCTCAAAAGCTGTTATCAGCGGTGAGTTTGCTGTGATAGCTACACCCTTGGCTCCCTTTGGACACAGTGCCCTGTCACTGGTAAATTAACTGGGCTTGGTGCTTCTGAATCGGAGGCTGGGAGGGAGATGTCCTGGCACTGACAGCATGTGATAGCAACTTCAAAACCATTCACTGATTTATGTATACTGAGTTATGTAGTGCTGTGTGGGCGAAACCCATAATGGAATGTTTCTAATAGCAGAAAACATCTGAGAGGGCTTGTGGGATGTCTTTCAAGTTGATTTCTTTATTTATTTTTGCACTACGAGCATAACACGCAGCTGCAGGCTGAGGCATTCGGCGAAACAGCGTGAGATCAATCTGTTCAGCGGCAAACAAGAAGATTCTTTTACATGGTAAGAAGAGTAGAACAGGCTGGAAGGTGAGTTAATAATTGATGGCTCTACAACCACAGAAACTGCTCCAACTCACGACTCGCTACTGCTCCTCCAAAATAAACACTTACAGTAAGCCTGATAAGCAGTGGAATCCAACCCCCAAAACTTAATCGGAAAGCGCTGAAAGTTCTGATTAACGGGAAATAAGGTGGGCCGCGCTCACACTTTGTAGATTTGGTGATTTTAATGTTGTTTAGAAGTGAATAGATCCCATTAAAACAACTTTGAATTTAAGGACGAAGAATTATCATTAGAACTATCATTAGAAATATTATTAGTAATGCTATTACTATAAAATGCTATTCAATTTGATATTAATCTGTATGATTATCTACATAATATCTAGACTATATTAGACTATGTAGACCAAAAACTACACTTAAATACAGAAAACAATCAGTGCTTGGTCAGGGTCTCAACTGGCGATACCTTAAACAAAATGATCTCTGACTGACATTTACAGCGGCAGCTTGACAACAGTTCACTTAGCAAGACTGGGTGAGTTATAATAATACTAGGCAGCTGGACAAACACTATAATGGGCAGTATGAACTTAATGGGCACTTACACAGAGGGGCTCGGTGTAACCAGGGGAAAGAGGGTTGTCATCGCTTCGGGGCAACTGCAGCTCGCGAGACACACGTCCACTCTGAGACTGCTGTAGTGGGTCAGCGCCCCCTCGGCTCCCGCTGCTCCATCTGACATCTATCTCTGGAGCCTGGAGACAACACACAGAGTCAGTGGTGTAACAAGGATCTCATGGGTGTAAGAAAATGATCCGAAAATGATCTTTGATGAATAGAAGAAGTAGCAGTGCCTGTTTCCTTGCAACGGATATACTTCTAGATAATTGTTATTATAGGCTACTGAAAAGGCTAATGTTTAAATAGCATTAATGTAAGTTATCGTAGCGAACCAGGATATAAAAATGCATAACTAGAGACATAATGGGTGGAGGTAAAGGGGTTGGGGTTCAGGTCACCATGGCCCATGTGTGGTTTTCCTGTACTGTCTGTACTGTCAATAATTACACAACTGGATAGGAGCAATGTCTCACAACAGCAGCAAGGCACACCTACTGTGTGCAGTATGGAAATGAGTCATGTTGACTTATTGTCAAGTGCTCAGGTAGTCGGATGAGCGCTTACCTCTCTCTGAGTCGGAGTGTAGATGATGTCATACACTGGGGGAGGTGGGCTGAGGACTGGGATGTCTGCAGATTTGAAGTGTTGGATCCACTCAAGGAACTCGGATGTGTTTGGGCACGACACCACAATAGGATTGATCAGCTTGCCTGCCATTGACAGTGAAAAGGGCGTATTTAGTGTCAGATCATCTCTGTGCAGAAACTGTCCAAGTTCTGTTCAAATACGATGATAAAAACCATTTATAATGATAAAAACCATTAGCACTGCAGTTCTTCCCAAGATTAGGCTTAAACCCTGCACCTGAAACTACCCCATTATGTTGGGTTGCTCATAGCATAGGAATTAAATAGAAGGACTTAACAGAGAGTTAACATGATAAAGAAAGTTGTATGATGATTAACCTACCTTCGATCATAAATGTGTTTGGCTTGATGTCCTGGCATGGGGTGGTGACTGTAATCATGTTCAGAGGAAGTTTTCCCTATAGGTGTAAGAACAGTATGCATGGTTGAAGTTGGTGGAACACTTTTCAAGTAAGGTGGTGGTAATGATTGTATTTGATCTATAAAGGCGGAAGGTGTTTGATTTACCTTATAGAAGAGGCCGTCACTCTCCTCAGACAGTATAATCAGATTGTTAGGGTACATCACTAGCAGTCTGTCATACTGCTCCTGCGGGGAGATTGGAGACACATATTAGTCTAACAAACAATTGTTCAGTCTTTTTTTCTCTGTGGCATCTGTGATGATGGCATTGTTGTGCTGGACTGAATGCTTAATTTACTACTAACATAATTAGGTAATGACAGTAGAATTGACCAAGTCATGATATGATTTACAGTGAGTGGGACCAGTTTAATGAGGGAAAACTTCATGCTGGGGCTTCTGAAATTCATTGACTGTGAATATGAGGGTAGTCTAGCCAGTGGGTTTCTGTCAGACAGTGGCATGATAATATATGCTTATATATACAAGCTTCATCTAAAATACAGAATGTTTTTTGCAAAGTTGATGTTCACTTAGAACTAAAGAACTAAAATACTGTAATAGGAGTGTTTTTTTCCTCAGATTTTTGGCCACGCTTGATATTCATTACATGCATCAAAAACTAATGACATGTAATGATGAGTTATGTTTCCTTTACATTGATAAACATAAAACCATTCAAGGGCTTCAAAAAAGGCTTTCATACCACTACTTCCAAAAAAGAGTATCTACAAGGCATTAACACCAAACGGCCGTTGCTTGAAGCCAATACGAGACTGCGCATGTCTTGCAATCTGTGCTCCAGCATGCAAACTCAGTGTAAACTGCTCACAACTGCTTCCTCTGTCATGGGACAGTGATAACGGAGAGCTTGCTCCGACAGTGGTTGTGTGTCTTTGCTGGGTATAGCGCTCTGGGTGTGTCAGACAAACAGCTGTGGGGTGAGTCAAGTCTGTACGTGAGCAAAGCAACTGGTTTACACACCCAGTCGACACAAAGACACACACGTGTGGACATTATCCTTAAAAAAAGAGAGACCTGCCTGAATTCTCACCCTTGTCTGTGGGAAAATTGTTTAGGGATTTGGTTACCGCCAGCGAAACCCACTGATCCTGGAAAGCTGCAGACAAATGAGGGCTCTAGACTTCGGAGACCCTGAGGGCAAGCTGATCCTGTTTCATCGTTTTTTAAGGGTAAGTAAGGTAATGTCAGTTGCTCCCCCAGCAAAAGCACCCTGTCAAAGCTGAAGTAATTGTGCAAAGGCAAATTGCCCGTACAATGGAGATCCAGGAGGGGTATATTTTTTGTCTGCCTTTTGTCTTCCCTCTCTTGGATCAGATTGCCAGTGTACAATTTTGCAAAATGTTTAGGGGCATAAAACAAGGGGGGCTAATATGCACCATTAGGCCTTTAAACATTTAGGTCCAGTTCTAAAATCGGACTGGCTTTGAAGCCATTCTGTATACACACACAACTGTATACACGCAGTTCATGCATCCATAGCCCAATCAAATTTGTTTAATGCGACTATTATCCATAAAAAATAAAATAATTTCAAGAAAATTTTTGAATTATATCCTATTTTGTTGTCACCACTTTATAGAAGTAACTCTGGCCTTACCTCACAGGGCAGATGCTGCAGCCTGACTTTAGTGACGTAAGTGATCGGACCTAGGCTCTCTCGCTGTGAGCCCTCCCACTCATAGATGGGCTCTTTACTGATGGAGTTCCTCAGCTCCTCTTTTCCCTCTGCAGATTGCTCGATTTTGTGAACCTTTTAAAGGAAACACACAATGAGAGATACAGTATTCATATTGCACTTTTCACACCTAAACTGAGGCTCGCACATGAAGTGTCACACAAAAAAATGGACAAGAAAGCCAAAACGAATGCAAAGCAGAGCAGTAAAGAATGTAAAGAATGACATTTTGAGAAGAAACAAACCTAAAATTTTCCTAAAGAGAAATGTGTTGCCTTGACATGCCTTGTAAAGTGGGAATAAAATGCATCAGTATTTACTGCCTCAATTCAGATTTTAGATCAGAGGAAAAAATCAGAGTTCCTAATGCCACCATTCTACTAATTATAGGACACAAATATTGTTGTTCAGCAAGGCTGACTCTTGTGAAACTGTTTTGTTTAATGACCTCACTCGTTGCAACAGGGTTACATGTCGGCGCTGGCTGAGAACGGTTTCTTTTTTGCTGTGTTTAAGGTGACCACAATCCCAGCCACTCCCCTGTGCAATCCTGATGACCTAAATTATGTACAGCCCTGCTTTACTGTTCACTTCCTGCTGTTAAACTGATCATTATCGGTTCTCCTGCGCAGGCTTGGCATTCAGTTATGGATCGCACCGGTGACCGCTTATAATGACATACCTTAACCCTGCTGTAGGTCTCTGGTGCAATTGCATTGCCGCCATTGGCCTCAATGTGTTCTTTTAGGAGGCTGAACCAGTTGTCCATCTCCTCCTGGCTCGCGCAGTAGACAATAATGGGGTTCAAGCTGACACCTACAAAGGTCAAAAGCATAGGATCAGTGGTTAGTCCAAAAGGTCGTTATTAAAATGCACCTTCATTGTCACTAGCAGGTTCTTAAATGCAGATATTTAGGTCTATCTTGCTAAATCGGTAAACTCGCTATTTTGTTTCGAGGAAAGAAATGCATTGTTTATAGTATTCCACATTCTTGCTTTGTTTTAACAATGAAACAAACTGAAAATAGTGGTTAAATATTAATCATACTTGAACTTGAGAATGCAAATTTAATTGTAACTAACTTGGCAATTACTTATGTGATAACATACACTGGGTAAATACTAAAATTACATTAAATAATTAATGATGTACTATAAGTTACATGTAATTGTTGTATGCATTTGACCACATCTGTAGGAGTTGAATGAATGAAACGAACCATTTTTAAACTTTAGTTATGACTCTGGTTTCCATCATATATTTATAACCTGCATTTGTCTAAGCACTAACACTGATAACGTATGTATCTCTCAAGCACTCTTAACATTATTGCATGGCTCATGTGTGAAAAGAAGCAGACACACCTACAGAATTCCTCCACTAAAAGAATGCGCCAGACCTGGAATCTCCCTTCCTTATCTTTCCCACATACCAGCGCATATCACTACAGATATAACCTCCTTGCCCCTGCTCCGCTTTGTCATTCACCTTCAGACCTTACCAAGCTTTATTGGTCATGGTTTTGTTTTCACCTTGGGATGGAAACTGGGCAAGGTTAAATCCCCTCACAGTGACGAGAACACGGTGAAAGTCAATACCGTGTGAGGCTGATTGTAAATATTCCCTCAGCTGACCCCTTTCGACCTCACTCTCACTGTAGTTGGGAACTTGCTTGTGTCTACAGCAAATATAATCACTCTACTATACAAAATGTGAAGTGGTGAGTCATTTTTCTTTAAACATATTTTGGTATAAAAACATTTTTCTTGCCCTGTCATAACAGTAGGCTTACTCATGTGGACAGCGGGAAATATCTGTTCCTGAGAGGCATTCGTCTCATGTCCAGGCTTTCATTTGACTCATATCCTGGTCATGTTCATTCACCATTTGAGGTTCCGGGCTACATATTTGTGAATCCCACTGGGTTTATAGACTAGCCATTCCAGTAAAAGAAAAACTCTCTTTCAAAGACTTATCTGACCACGTCAGAAGTGGTGAACCGCTCTAAGGTCTGACAAAACAATATGGAGTCAAACATTAACAAGAAACAGGGTTTTTACTGCGTGAGTAGAATGGACTGAAGAGTAGCTTAACTGTGAGAGTGAAAGGACCACTGAACAAGCTCAACAGCTGAGCGAGTTCAGGCGCACCTGTCGTATAACAAGGAGGGCCCTTGAAGGACATTTTCACCCTGACCTGACACCAGCAAATGGAGATCCCTCTAGTTACCCTTAGGACTGGAAAGTAGGGGGGGGGCTTTTAAATCACTGGAATGTCTGAACATGGGCAGCGCCTGCGGTTGTAAATAGTGTAAGACCCAGCCTTTCCGATGTGAGCTCTGTGCCGGAAGTGAACCACGAGGCAGCCTCACAGAATTTTTCAGGAAGACCCTCTTATATGAGGCTTTCTGTGGTCAGCTGTGAAAGCTCCCACTACTGCCATTTAAACTGTGGTTCATTAACAGCTGCTTCTTATACTCAGCCTTGGTAGAACAATTCCACTTACCATTTATTTGGAATGCAAACTCCTGTGGATCACCATAGCTGTTTCGGTTTTGCACCTTGGAAAGAGTGAGTTCCTTCAGAGGGAGAGTGCCCTGCAATGAAAGTGTTTTTCGTGGTTTAGTGTTGCATTTTTTCACTTCTGGTATTTAGACCTCAGTGTTAAGTCATTCACAGATTCTCATAATTACGCATCTCCCTCTGGGAGTGATAAACATTAACTACAGCAGCGCTCGCATTTGAAACATGCTTGGAGAGAATGCAGACATAATAAAAGGAAGTGATTAATGCCAGTGGCTGCGTTGAGCAGATTTTATTGCGAGTCTGTTTATTGCAAGTTTCCTCACAACCATGCGGTTGGCATGGAGAGATGAGAATATACATCACCCTTCTCTAATACCGGTTTACGTGTCATACCTTCCTCTTGATTATGAAGAGTTTATGGGAGTAGCATAGCTGGCTGTAATTGCCTGAACAAGCATTTATAACATGAAAAAATGCAAATGCAGTTTATAACAGGGGCAGAATATAAAAGAAGCTTTTCTTACCTGATAGGTGAGTCCTGTGGTGTTGTTAGAGACAAAGTGAAGGTGAGTTTGGAACAGGTCCAGGTAGCAGTCATGCACATCCTGACAAAAAGATACATAATCCTTCAGTTATCTACACAATCGCTGAGATCTCTATGTAGCAATGCTGGTAGGCCTGGGACTTTGCCGTAAACATATATCACGTTTCTGATTAAGAGCTTATTCCGAAAGAGTTCATGCAAGAAAACACTCAGAGGTTCATCAAAAGGACAGAAGCCAGAAAAGCTTCAGCTAAAAGAAACATATATTGTATTACGTTTTACATAGTTTACCAGCCATACTGGACGCTGTTGCTCCATAACATACATCAAACCACAGAAAGGCAATTACAACAAGATTACATGTTAAGCTCGGTTTACTAGACGACTGTCCAAGTTATTAATTGTGGAATGATGTTTTGTAAATTATGTGTCAGTGTGAATAATTTGTTCAGAAGGGAGTGGTACTGATCCCCCTGATTTAGTAACAGTAACATTTCGATTCGGAAGGCCCTGACAGTGATTTACTGAGGCCAACTCATTTCCTTTCATCTGATAGCACAGGTCTGCACTTCGCCCAAGACAAGCCGGCTGTCTTTAAAACAAAAAAAACTGTTAGGTAACATTTTCTCTTGTCTCTTCATATTGGCTTTGTGCTATGACTTCATCGTGGCCTTTCCTGTTCCTTGTACTTTTTCTTCCCTGTCCCTTTTTTTTTGTTCAGCTCACGGTTTGCATGGCATCAGGAATCCAGTAGATAGAGGAGGTTCCCACGCTTCACTGCTCTATCAGCAGGCTGATCTCAGCCTCTGTGCCTGGGGTGAGTGAGCTCTGAGCTCTGCAACACTGACATGTTTCACAACCCAGCATGTTCTGACACGGCTGAAGGTCCCTACACTGAGCCACATCAATTAATCTTGGCTCACACGTAATACGACAAACGCCAGGTTTCATCCACACGGCCACAGAGTGACATTCTGTACTCTCCGCTTGTTTGCTGGTGGATGAGTAAGAGGCAGAGGACTATGTCATAATTGCTAGACCACCCTAACGATCGCTTTAACGATGGTGACTACCATAAGGATTTATGAGTTTGTTGTAGCCCTGCTGCTGCTCGGCTGGTGCGTACGTCAACAGCAGTATGGAACTGTTTCTGCGCGTCTTACCTGGCAGTGGATGAATCGGAAGCGCACTTTGGAGCTGTGGATCATCCTGCCGTAGTTCTTCACGTTGATGCTGCTCTTCTTCCAGCCGCTGGCTGGATCATAAGGGAACGGAGGGTCCCACTTTATATTCTCTATGGCCTCAAGGTCTTTAGGTGACATTTCCTACAAGTAATAGCAAAGTCAGTGCCGTTCTAACCATCAGTACATGTTACACAGTATGCTGGACCTTGTTAAAAATTAGTTTCCTAATAATGAGAGTTAATAAAAATGTACACAGTAGATCCACATGTCTTCCCCTTTTTTAAAAGCATTAAAGCATTTAGCTAAGCTCTTTTCCTTTCTGAGAGCAAGCTGGGAAGAGCTTGACCCTGAAATATAATAAATTCCATGTGTCTATTTCTGAAAATGACTTTTCTCTTTTATAGCACTGTCATTTGTTTGATTTTCTAGACATTTCCCAATTTTGTTATAGTTTTTGTACATGCTTTAGACAAGACATTCCTCACCTTTCTAGGAGTGACGGTGCAGAGAATGTTGATGATGCTGTTGGACTTCTCCTGTCCCTCCTGCGGGTTCTTCTTCCGAAACAGTCGGCTGCTGTTTGAAAGAAACGAGACAGAGTTGGAGCTTAGTCAGGCATATTCATTTGATAACTACTCTCAGTCTGTGATTTGGGGATTAGAGAGATTAATAAAGGATCTCAGGGTAAAACCTTTGTGACCCAGATGGATCATAGTGTGTTCTTTTTGCTCTGTCAGAGTCTGTCTGTCGATCAGTGTCCCACACAAAAGTCATTACAGTTCCATTGTCTGTCCTTTCTCAAGCTTTCAGCACCTCCCGTTGCTCATACTGGTCAATGCATAGTACATGGCCACATTTATGCCGGGAGAACAATAGAGCTTATGTTTCCACACACAGGGAATGGTTATTGAAATAAGGTTCCAATGTCATCCTTTGTCACCCACGACCCCATTTGTAATCATTAGTGTCACATCTCTGCAAAGAAGTCTTTTCCTCCACATTCATAAGAGCGGAAGTCAGGCACTGGACTTGCTCTTCTTTATCCGCCTTTTGAATGCAATTAGCATAACACTGGGATCATTCATGCACAGAGGTATTGAAAGTATCTGTGGTATTCTTTACAGAAATCTCATGATGAACAAGTGTGGCATCTAAAGAATTTAGGCTAGGAAGGAATACACCTAACAGATATAGGTGTTGGCAAAAATGCCTAGATAGTAACTGTCGCTCGAGGTATTACATTAGTGGGGTATCACGTTTGCTTACAGCCTGAAACCCACCCGGTTACGGGCAGGAAACATGAACAGTGACATCATTGTTCTTGAACAACTCGTAATTCACCTGCTACAGTGTGTGAGATGAGAAGAGCGAGGGCTAGCCATGGGGGACTTGAACACTGTTTTGATTTAAAAGTGTGTAACTGCCTGAAAGATCGTTTTTCAAACCCTGAAGAAACGGACTGGCCACAGTGTCTGCAGTAGGACAGTCATGTTGATAAAAAGCATAATAGCTTTTTATGGTTTCTAACTCTTGGCACCCACACTGACCTCACCTCTACAGTTACTCTAAAACCTTGCAGGAACATCTCCATTTTAAATTAATAAGCACTTTTTTATGATCTTCTGACAAATGCATTTCCAAAGGAACAGGCTTCTGAGGCATGGACGCTTGCACAGTACCATGTGGTAAAGCTCTCTGAAGGGTGAGCCGAGCAACTTTATCACAGCTCTGAACGCTATCAGCACATGTGAGAGTAAGTCTGGCTGTGAACTGTGATCCAGGCACTGCGGCAATGAGAATTACAGACATCAGCATTATGCAGATGAGCAGCAGGCACTGAGTGAATGTTTATCCTAATGGCATACTGATATTACAGTATAAATATTACTAACCCTGTGATCTGCAAATGGGTCAGTGCTTCATAATACACAGATCAGTTTTACATTATAAGGTTTCTGGAACCCTTTTTGGAAGATTCACAAAAAGAACCATATACAACAGGCTTTAAATCATAGACAAGAACCATTTAAGCAGGCAAAGAAGCATTTAAACAATCAAATGTTTCTTTCAATTGTCACAGTTCTATACAGAACCCTTGAAGAACTGATTAATCAGTTAATAACAACAGTAATAATAATAATAATAAGAAGAAGAAGAAGAAGAAGAACAATCTTGAAAATGACGCTTCCTCAAAGGTTCTTGACTGGGATGTACAGTACTGTTGAAAAATAGCTTTAAATGGTACAGAACATTTCTTTCTTTATACAATGCGGATATTTTTTATACTTTAAAAAGATCCTTACATCTCATTTTCAGATTTTTTTCTCTACAAAATAATCCACTTTATAGTGCTTTAGTCAACTTTAAGTAGTTCTTAAATGACATTGCTCCATTTGCACCTGTACTGATTGATTGTTAAACCTTAAGGTTAATCACTGAACAACATGCCTGCACTTTAAAGGGGTGAATAATTATAAAATGTGTTGTATTTGAAGCACAGTCACAATAACTTCTACACTTCTATGGGTAAAGTCAACAAGAAATGAGAGCAATTCCCATTTCAATTCTTAAACCTCTGTTAAGTTTCTTTATGGTCAAAACATAAAAAAACAGATATAGATATTGAATATAGATGTTACATGTAACAACTGTGCTCAGGCTTACCTGTTCCGCCGTATGAAACTCTTGCTGGAGAACCTGAAGTTGTGCTGAGGGACACATGACATGCTACTCCCCATGTTGGCCCTGGGTGCGTGTATGTCTCCTCAGTGAGTGATCAGTGTGTCCTCAGTGTGTCTCCGCCGGACGAGGCGTGTAATATTCCTTTAGCTGTAATCCAAGTTGTGTTGAGCCAGTCAGTTCAGCAGTCTGGCAAGACTGATACTGAGAGAGCTGAGAGAGAGGAGTGTATACAAGGAGTGTGTCGGTGGGAGGAGCAAGGTGTGTGTGGGCACAAGGGGGAGGGGATGAGGGAGGGAGTGTAGTGGACTTCACACCTCCATGGGACCTCTTCTTTTGAAAAAAAGCCTCATAACAAAGAGAGAAGTGTGCCTTTTCACACCTAGCACTGGACAAATGGCTCCATTTAAACATTCTGAAGGCCATCATGAATGACTGCGAGGGCCGAATGGAGCCTGGTGGTGTCAATCAAGCACAAATGCACACACAGGCATGTCCGAACATGATGATACAGAAATGCCAACAGAAGGGTTTGGTACTTTTCATGGTTATGTCTGGTAACATAATTATTCCGATGGAAATGCCAGGCTCATTTAAATCAAGTATATTCAGTGTGTTCTTTCTTTTACTTTATATATCTGTTCCGTCTATTAAGGTTAATAAATTAAACATTAAATCTATGTATTCTCTCTCTGTTTTAAACATGATAAACAGGAAAGGTAGAGGAAGTTTTTCACTCAACTATTCCTGCCAGGCACAGGTAAATTTACATGTCCATGCATGAGTATGTTGAAGTACGGTATTCATATATTTTTTTTGCGGGAGGGAATGTAGGAGAGAAAATACAGAGAAGCTTATTTTCTTTCATACAAATGATCTTGTCAACCACACCAAAATTTGCATGTGATTGCGTGTAGATATTAATGAACAAGCAACTTTCCAGCTCAATGTGCCTTCGCGTTCATAATTATATTATTGATGTAGGAAGAAAACGAAAAGATACAGTTTTTACACAGTTTATAATCCCTGCTGCCTTTAACATTATGTCAAATTATATTGACAAATGGGCTAATAGGAGGGGTCTAAATAAAATCTTTTTTACATTAACTTCAGAAAAAGGTTTTAGAGATACTCGGTTTTCTTCATATAATGACAATGTATATAATAATATGTTGCCTAATAATTACCCATTTTTTGTATTGCTACATACATTTTAAATTATTTAACTTAAATAACACGGCACAATACAAGGCACATTCTAAGCCCTAACCATTCTTGACCAGCTATACGTTCTGAAAGTGACTGAGGCATTTTAAGATGCACATGACTCATAATCTGACAACATCTCATAATCTGACATGAGACACAAGCATGTTAAACTTTTATATGGCCAAGATCCCCCAGCATATAAGCTTCATACCTCACTCATGTAACACACACTATAAGAAAATGGTGTTTTCATTTTGAAAAGTCCAGACTGCCTTAAAATGTCTTATTCATTGAGATTCAAATAATAAGAAACCAGACTTTTGTTCCATTCATTTAGTATTAGAAGGTCAGTTCACACAAAAGTGTCAATGCAGCCCAAAAGCGTTTTTAAATGAAAAATAAAAACATTTTAAATGAAGCTTAAACATGTTTCAGCATGTTACTGACAAATAGGTCTGGGACTTTCAGGGGTTATGACACACTTTCTTCGGTTCTTTGGTACTCTGTTTCTTTTTCGACATATGATCGACAAGGATATTGTACCTTTGTTCAAATTTAATTGAGACAAATGTAAATAAACATAAGAATTGTATGCATATAGAAGCTAATGTTGATAATAGATGGTCCCACTCAGTCAATATTATTGTCCATAATTTTCTTTAGGTCTTGTTGGTTTTTCACTGGAGCATGACAGCCCAGTGCTTTAAGAAGGACTATGGAAATTCCTGTTAATCAGGTCAGTGATGAGATCTGTAACTGAAAGGCCTCAGGGTGCCACTGTTTAAGGAAGGAGCTGCACTGTTTTCACTCTGACTTATTTGCTTAGACGAACGTGCCGTTGAGTGCACGGCCTCCATGTGTTTGAGAAAGATATGATCTAATCATATTATGGGCCAACCTACCCCACAGGCTCCCAGACAGGTAGAATACAAAGCAATCTGATTCCAACCTGTTTGTGGCCCTGATACGGCACTCTTCAAAGCACAGCAAGTACGACATTATCACACATGTGTGAAGAAAAAGCTACAGGATCATCACTTTGCTCTGATCATGGTCTATGTAAGGCAAATACACAAGGAGACTGTTTACATTTTGACTTGTTTAGCCAGGAAAGGAAAGTTAGAGGATAAATGCTCTGGGTATTATCTGATCAGTCAAACTCTAGTCAAAACTCCTTTTACTGAAAACGAAAAACTTGAATCATGATTCATTGAGGCTAGGAACTATGTTATGTTTACAATGACACACTGTTAAAAAATAAAGATGCCAAAAAAGACATCAGTTCTTTGGAAGAAAACCCCAGAGGAACTTCCCTTAGTTCCCAAAAGAATCTTTCAATGTGTGTCAAAGGCTCTTTAAGGATGCAGAAGTGATTCCTCTATGGTGTAGCAGCAAAGAGTCTCAACGTCATTAAAAATCAATGTGCACAGTTATTGTGTGGGTGGCTGGTGATTTAAACCAGACAATCCAGGATATGGAAGTGTAGCATTCCAAACCAAGAGATGAAACTTTCCACTTCTTTTTGAAACTCTCACCTGCCAGTGTCCAGAAATGCCAATACATAGGCCAGGACTAGTCATGTTTCAGAAAATTACAAATCCTCACATGTCAATGAAAAATATCACATAGGGAGACTATGTTTAGAATTCATGGCTAAATTAGTTTCACATTCTCTTACAAAGCAATAAGAAGTTATGAAAGGTTTTAGGGAAACAAGGCTTGTACTGATAACAGTCATACCAGGCTACGTGAGACATTTTTCTCTATGTCATAGCTTAATGCTGTCATGGAAAAATAGTCCTTCCTCGCTCACTACTCACTCATCAGCTTGAGAGGTGACTCACTCAGCACTCACACTAAAGCCTCAGGAAGAGACAGCAGCTCAGGAGTAATTCAAGGAAGATCCCAACACCGTCTTGGAAAATCTGGGCTTCTGTCATGAGTTTCTGTTTGAGGCTGATTCTAAAACAGTTTCGGTTTGGAGTTCATCCTCAGGTAATTATTGACAGCCTGGACTTACAAAAACCCCCCTCATTGTATCCAGTCATGGCAGGATATGGTAAAAGAAAGTTCCCAAAGAGTCAAGAAGCCCTGATAAGCATAAACACAAAATTATTAGTTGCCATAGAACCTCTCTTGGTGCCAATAAGAATCACGGATGATGCTTTAAAAGACCTGTTTTGTTGTAGAAGAAGAACCCTTAAATTATATGGATGTTTAGTGCCAATTCAAGTCTTTTTTTCAAGCCAAGAACTATTGAGGAGCCATAAAATTGTGAAGCGATAATTGAGTTTGACCACAGCCTATGAATAATCCCAGCATTTTTTGCCTCTTGAATCATTATCTTAACGAGATCTTGAGTGCATTGACAAGTTTAGCATAAGTGCTAAGTATCATATCAGAATACTGTTCAGAACAGTGTTGTAAGTACCTCACACTTCCAGTTTCCAGTGAGATGTAAATGATCTTAATTATGATTGAGCTTTCAGACAGACCTCCATTGCGCCTCACTAACGAAAAGCTCAATCACTTGGGGAATCTGCCTCTGAATGGAAGTGAGTGGAGGCACTTTATCTTGCTTGTCCATAGCAGCCTACCAGCTGCCTATTTCTATCTACTATAGATCCTGCCAGCAGATCTGGATTAATTTGTTTAACTTTCTTCCTACTATCAGTTACATGCAAAGTTGCAAAGTAGTCAAACTACATGCTTTACCAGACCAACATAATGTCAGCTTCCTGCAAAGTAGGTCCGAAAACATTTGTGTGTAATTTTTAGTATGGATTACATCAATTAAAATGTACATTACAACATTTGATACATATATAAACTACTCTAACATGTTTTCAGTGAATTGTATCTGAAATCTGTGGCAAGAGTGAAAGGGAAAGGAAGGAACTGTGAACCGCAGCCAAATTCAACACTGTAACTCATCATCTGCCTAAACATTTTATGAATGCACTCCTTTTTTTCCCAGGCCTTGTCCAGGAAAGAGATCATCCAAATGAAAACATGAAATTCCTTTTTTTCACTAAGCAGGAATAAATGCTTTCTACAAGAGAAGACGAAAACAATTACAGGGAAATACGTTAAACTAATTAAACTAATCATCCACAAGGCCTATGAATCACACTCTCGACTCTCAGTTTTTTTTCCATAATGGCCACCAGGAAGGATCAGATATTCATTACAAGGAGGTGAAGGTTTGCATTGTTTCTTAGCATGCTGCAAATACTCATACAAACATCTGGGCTATACACACACAAGAATGACCTGTAGCTTCCTGTTAATAATAATAAGGAGAAGAAGAAAAACAATACTTTTTCACAACCATTTTCTAACCTCTGTTTAATTACTGTTCCTTTAAGACTAATAAAATAAAAATGGTCATTTAAAGTAAAAGTAAAGTGGCATTTGGCAGACACTGTATATAATAGTATGTTGCCCAGCAACTACCCATTTTTTGTATTGCTACATACATTTCAAATTATTTAACTTAAGGAACACGTACAAGGCACATTCTAAGCCTAACCATTCTTGACCAGCTATACATTCTGAAAGTGACTGAGGCATTTTAAGATGCACATGACTCTAATCTGACAACATCTCATAATCTGACAACATGAGCATGTTAAAACTTTTATATGGCCCAGCATATAAGCTTCATTCCTCACTCATGTAACACACACAGAAAATGGTGTTTTCATTTTAAAAAGCCCAGACTGCCTTAAAATGTCTTATTCAAGAGACCAGATTTTTGTTTCATTAATTTAGTATTAGAAGGTCAGTTCACTCAAAAATATGAATGCAGCCCAAAAACTTATATTTTAAATGAAGCTTAAATGTATCCCCCTTTATATTCCATCCTTATCCAGAGCAACTTCCAATCATTAGTTACAGGGACAGTCCCCCTGGAGAAACTGAGGGTTAAGTATCTTGCACAACGGTAGAAAGTGGGGGACTGAACCTGCAACTTTGTGGTCAATGAGTTCACAGGCAAGTGTTTTACCCCACTTGGCTACTACCACCCTTAAGAAGTAATCAGGACTAAAACAATCTCCATAAAACAGTCTTTATAACTTCAGGGTGAAGCTAAACTGTTGAAGGCTGAATAGGCAAACATGTAGGATGTCAATGCACCATCACATAAGCAATCAAGTCCAAGCAGGATGTTTCTTTTGTGATTTTCTATCTATTTGGGCCTCAAATTTCTTTGAATATATTTTTTGTTTTAATTTCCCAGCATGTCCACTGTAGAGGACAACAGGACGATTTCTGTGTG
>JBBPCY010000136.1:25342773-25357587 GCA_037974405.1 Brachyalestes nurse | reverse complement strand
TTAGGTAAGACTAATATTAATTACTATTTTCTATTAATAACACAAGATGTTTCAGTTGTTTTTTGTCATCCATACATAAATATAAGCAAGAGTGTGTGTTTACTGGTTAATACACAGCTGTTTATTTAAAATAAAACGAAAACAAACCAAGCTTTATGCTTTACAATTTTTTGTTACTTCACTTCGCTGTACCAAACCGTGATGTCAGAACTATAGTGTGAACCGAACCGTGACCTTTCTGTACCGTTACACTCCTACTATATACCAATTCTGAAAAGCCCAATTCCTTTGAATTTCTCACATTTGGCAGTA
Source organism: Brachyalestes nurse (assembly GCA_037974405.1). Classification (NCBI taxonomy): domain Eukaryota; kingdom Metazoa; phylum Chordata; class Actinopteri; order Characiformes; family Alestidae; genus Brachyalestes; species Brachyalestes nurse. The sequence goes on along the minus strand of JBBPCY010000136.1, from coordinate 25,357,275 downwards.
ATGCTCAGTGTATTTCACAACTCTCATGTTCAAAGTATCTTTCTTTGTATAAACTAGATAACTCAGCTTTTTCCTTTTTTTAAACCAAATATGACCATGCCCCCCTGACAAGCTGTGTTTTAAAACACTTGAAGTTTAAATATTGATGATGACAAATGGTAAAACTGTCAAATATTTACATGCTTATTTTATAATCTTTTGCTTCAAATGAAACCAGTTTTTTTATCATGTGTTATAGGTTGGTTTAGGTGCATCATTAAACAAACTTGTTTTCATAAAAAAAATAAAAAAAAAAAAAGTGTATGAAAAGGACTAACCCACAGCAAACAGCACAGGACTGGCTCCCTCACAGCGGCGAGGGCGGGTTCGGCTGTTACTCAGCACGCCTCTCTGCTCAGGCATCAGGTGGTATTTAAGTGCCTCGATCAGCAGGTCCTTGCACTCCGAGTGGTGCCGCACCAGCAACTCTGTGTCCACGTTACTCATCAGGAAGTCCCGCGTCAGCAACGGCAGACGCACGCACTTCATCAGCTAGGGGAGGGGCGGACCAGTGCGAGTGTGAAAATAAAGAGATGAGATGCAAAAAAAGTCCTTTCAAAGGCTATTTTAAAGAAAGGTATTATACAATCATTGCTTAGGCATGGTTTGATATTGTTCATTTAGACCCATGGTTATTGCTTGGCCTGTTTTTTTTTTTATGAATTAATAATCATAGTCATTAAGTAATTGTTTGATTACTTGATTTCATTCTTTGAAATGAGGAAGTGCAAGTGTAAAGTGATCATTTGCCACATGTGAACACACCACAAGCACAAAGGGTGAGCCGTGTGAAATTTGTCCTAAGCATTTAAACCATTCACCAAGTGAAGCAGTGGGCAGTCAACAGTGGCACCTGGGGAGCAGTGTCTGGGGATGGTACTTCGCTCAAGAGTACCACAGTGGTGCCACTCAGAGTCCTGGGATTCAAACTCATGACCTTCCGATCAGAGGGGCAACTCTCTAACCACCCGTCGCCCCAAAAGTGCTTATGCATAGTTTGATATTCATGTAGGTCTAGGTTTATTAATTCATGTTTTTGTTTAGAGAATTAATAGTTCTGTACTCAACCAATAGTCAAATTAATTCTTTGATTTCTAATAATTTGGTGTGACAGGCCTGTTAGTGTGCTGCAGAAAGAAAGGCGTATAAGACAAGCAGGGCCACACTCACTCTAGGTACGTGCTGCCTCCGTCCATCAATGTCGTGTTTGACCCAGCTCAGCACAGCCCTGTACACTTCCTCCTCTGATGGAACGTTCAGATTATCGCTAGAGATCAGGTCCAGCACCTGCAGCACGCAGAACACAGCACCAACACTGTGTGAGTTCATTACACTGCACACTTGTTTAAACATGTCATTAGTGTTCATTATCGGTGAGTTACACCACTCTCAACCGGTTTCAACCGAACTCCAACAATGGTGGTGCATAGCACATTATCACTGAGGATACCAGAATTCAGCATACATGCGTGACTGAGCTACCATCTGACTGAGCTATCTGATGATGATGATTTGGACTGAGGAACCAGGCTTGACTTGACAGCAGTGAGGGTGTATTCAGTGTATTTAGGAAGAGTTATCATCACAGCAGTGGAATTCCTACCAGTATAAACAGCATCTTAAATATTTTAAGTTTTGGATTTTTACTAGGGATGAACCAATGAAGAGTTTTTACGGCTGATCCTGATGTTTTTACATTCAAATTGGTCAATTTAGTATAGTACACTAAGTACATTAGTATATTTCTAATATTTTTTTTATTAGCCAAAGTTTCAACACGAACAACACAACTTGTGCTTTACAAATTTGTAAATGAAAATTCAGTCGCATTCAGTGAGAAGTGATTTATGCCAAAATATTTTGGTACAGGTGAGGAAGCACAGGTGCTCTTACCTGCCTCACCTCATTTACTGCATTGCATTACAAATGCAAACCCTAATTGTTCACCCCGAACTCTTACAACTCTTGCATTTCTTTTTGCTAAAATGCAGCGGATTTCCCAACTTCATTTTACACTCCTGTAAGACAAAGGATTGTGTCAGTGTTAGATCCAAATTAGATTATACTGGTAACTGAGAAATCTACCAATTACACTGAAATAACTGTTTACGTGTTTAAACCATAATAGACTTTCAGAACAATTTTTAGGATTGCTGACACTTTTCAGACACTTTTTAGAGGCTAATTGACCACTAGTAACAACACATTTTATCGTAAAGCAGGGATAAATTACAGTGAAGCTTTATTTTATTTTAAAATGCCAGTGTTAATAGCCACTGTAACAGGCATTGCAAATATAATGTCAAAAATAATTAAGAAAAAGAAGAATCTCAAGAAATACTGACAACAACTAACAATGTTCAGCATCACAGCATTAATGTGATAAGGTCTCCAATGCCATAAATGTCAGTGTCAAACACTAAGAGCTGAGGTGACATGCTCCAGCCTAGAACCCTCTCCTTGCAACTGTCTCACAATCAAGTAACCATGACGGAATTGGCCCAAATGCACACTGTGTGTATGCAACTTGATTTATACATATACACACAAACATACAAACACGTATATGAACACACACACAAGCACACACAGTGACCACTGTCTTTTACGTTCTTGTCATCAGCTGTCAAGCCTAGCCTGGGTCCTAAAACAGCGTGTGGTAACTCAGTCACTCATGCATGCAATTCCGTTCTAATAATGCATAATGCCAGCTGGATTATTTATACACACAGCAGGGTAACTGCCTGCCCTGCCCATCACAGTCTTTATCAAGAGTGACCATGTGTGTGAGTATATGTATACGAGCCCGTCGTTATGGTCACAGTTTGTGTACAGGAAACAAACACACATTTCCTGGGTCTTAGGGCTTAAATCTGGGGCAGAGCGCACAGCCCAGTGAGCTCAGAAATAAAACTCTGCTGCAGTGGCACAAGGCAACAACAACTAAGACAGAAAGACAGACAGGCAGACAGACAGACAGAGACAGAGAGAGAGAAAACTCTTTTCATCACCTACTGTCACTCACAGAATACTCTAATCAAGCCCTAAAAAGGGATTTAAGAAAAAGGATTTAAGAAAACCAAGCCTTTCAGCCTGAGAACGAGGCTGTTAAACTAAGAGCAGCAGCAACACTACTCAGATTATTCAAAAGAGGGCTTTGCTTTGAGAAGAAAGGATTAAGAAATATCATACACTGTAGAATGAGAGGGAATGATATCACACGGGTAGCAAACAGGCTTTGGCATGCCTGAGCCTCTGATAGACAGCCTGTGGTTCAGGCACGTGATTTGAGAAGCAGAAAATCCACTTGTGATGCTGAATGACACAAGGTGCTGACCTAGAAGGATGATTTTTGTGCAGGTTAGTACATGTCAAACTGTGCAGCGTGGCAGTCTGTCCACCTGTTCAGGGGTGACTGGATCTTAACAGTGTGTATATGGCTTGTTAATCATTATCACAGTATTTGTCTTTGCAAAGGTAATATTGTCTAGGCTTGCAAAATGTGAATTACTGAAATCATTACTGGAGGGTTGATTTACCAGACCCAGATTAAGCCTAATCCAAGACTAAATAGGATCTTTTATGGAGAAACACCAAAGATCTTATAATTAAGCCCAAGACTAAGCCTAATCCATGTCCAAGGAACTAAAATGTGATGAGATGTATTGTGTGCTGTGAGCATCTTGACCAATTCTGACAAATACCAGATTAGTTTTTGGGAGCCGAGAGATGCCACTAAACTCATATCACTTTTGTGACTTTCCTAGAGAAAATTGTGGTAGGTATTTAGTTTGACAATGGACTGTGTATTGATATTTTTGTCCTTTTAGCCTATTTGCCATTGCTGGGGGCTCTATTTAGATTTAACAGGGTTAACGGTATAAAGATTGAGTGTGTCTAGTCTAATTGATCCAATTTATCAACTAAAATCTGAGTAACTGAAAGAGCAATTACTTTTTCAAACAAGGCTAGTAGCAAAAAAAACTGTATTTTGTAGTAGTTATTGGGTTATCTTTGCTTTATATTAACTTTTGTTTGAAAATCTTAAACATTTAAGTGTGACAAACATAGAAAAAAAAATAGAAAAAAAAAATCAGGGAAAAAAAACCTCACTGTACAGCACCTTGAGACAATCGAGAGTATGATTAAACATCAAATCTGCTGAGACTGACACACTCTTACCAGAATACCATGCACTAATATAACGCTGGTGGACCTAAGACAGCCCCTTTCCCCTGATGAGGAGGTAGAGGATGGCTAATCAAATGTTTCTGTAAAAAGCAACTATGGTAGATGTTTGATAAAAGTCATGAGTTACCCAATGAACTGGCAACCCCCTTTATATGCCCCCTGCACAACTTCCTCACCTGTTTAAGGGGCAGCAACATGAATTCCTCTGTCTTGGAAACCTCCACAAAGTTCTGCAGGACATACTTGTGGGCAGACTTGAGCAGATCACTGCAGGAGTGTGTGTCGGCAAAGCCACGGATGCCCAGACAGTTAGAGGGGTCCAGCTGACTGAGGAGGAACTTGCAGCAGGCGTCTCTCACCCCATTCAGCTGTAGAAGACTGGCCGCTGGCAGTAGGGTCTTCACACATTATGCACACATTTGAGAACCAAGAAAATTAGCCATAGCAGAGATGTTTATTGTGTATGTTCTCTTGTATAATAACAGTTTATTATACTTATTATACTTTTACTTATTGAGGTATATTACTGTGACGCATGCATGCACTGCTTAAAGCTTTTCCATCTGACAGACACATTGCCAAAGTGCAAACAGAGTTAGTTGTTATCAGTTTGGGAATTTCATAGGTCAGGATGCAGCGAATCCACATCAGCACCTTTATAAGACAAAGGCTGAAGAGCTTCGTTAACGTGTACTTACCAGCCAGATCTCTTTGCTATGAATTATTCAAGCTATAGGGATTCTTTGCTTCCATTGTGCTAGATTCACATGGACAGTTTCAAGTGAATCACTAAGAAAACACTAACACAGACGCACATAAAGTATGTTCTTCCCAAGCTCACTAAAGGAAGTATACCTGAACATTGCCTTCTCCCACCACTATCTCGGCAGTGTAAGCATACTGCACCAATTGCTCCAGCGCCTGTGGGTCAATGTCATGCAGGGTCACATGTGTCTGACGGCTCTCCGACATCTCATCTGTTCACACACGCACACATACACATACACACACAATGACCAACTGCATCTACGGTTTTTGTGTAGTGGAAATAAAAGAAAGGTCAGGTTGGCAGGTGGTTAGAAAGCATGGTGATGATAAAGCCTAAAATTTAGGTTAAACAGAACAACTCAAGCTAACCAGCATAACCTGGTGTGCATTTTAGACATCTTCAGACAAAACCTGCTTAATAAACAAAGAGGAATTCCATCCATGTTCACAGCTTTTGGTCATTATCTGCATCAAATATAGAATTATTTTACATACAACAGAGATTAGGAGCCGGGGTTTTATCAGACTCTCTGGCGTGGCAGAACAGAAGCTAAATCTGTCTTGTAACTAAGAAGCAAGCAGTCTATGGCTGTGTTTGGAATAGCCCACTACATACTGCTCACATACTGATTGTGCCCATAAGTAGTAAGCAGTATGCAATATGTGGCAAGCATGTATTTCTCCAGTGCTCTAAAGACACCTGGGTGACTTACTGTTTTGGACAAATATTCCTGGAGGCTGTAGGACCACAGACCTAACTGCCTGGTTTGAACTGAAATTTTTTAATAGCCAAGGTTTCAGCCTTGAATGGATAACAAATGAGTAAAAATGACTAAGGCATGTATTTTGAGCAAAATATATCCACACATGCTGCTAAATTTTGCAAAGGTTGCTAAGCAATGACAGTAGGGCAAAGGAACATGGACTGGGTGTTAAGATCAATGCTCAGTGCTCAGCACCTGATGCTGGCAGTCTAGTTTTGCCATTGTATAGTATAGCACATGTTTTTGTCTCTTTCTGGGAAAGAAACTGTATACTACTAATACAGAATAACATGCAATATACAGCAGTGGACACAGCAAGCTATTTCAAACACAGGCTTTATCTTCAAAACCACTTAGTATTCAAAAAAGATGGCATACAGATAACAGGTGACTGAGGAACACATGTCAGGATGGAATTCTGCTTTAAACTGGAAAATTACAGGGTAGATAAGGGGTTAATGGATCTGGTCGCGGATTGCGCTGGTGTATGGTAAGTTCAGAATAGTAATGGCACAGTTCGGCCCACACTGTCCTGAGACATACCATCACACTCTAGCCTGAGGTGCAGTGGAGAAGAGGAGAGATAGGAAAAACACGGCACCTGCTGACCTAAGACCGGAAAGGGAAGAGAATACAGCATGGAAAACAAAATAATGGGAGGTGAAGTAAAGCAGGAAATGCTTCAGAAGGAAGCCAAGCTAATGCAGCTACGAGACACAAACAGGGTAGGCTTTGATACATACTGAAATTAGCAGCTACATAAAATATGGAGGCTTGAAAGGTAATAGGAATGATGAACTTAGGAATTGTTTCTTATATTCATAACTGGTGACAAACGAGGATGTTCTGTTGTGTTTCCAACAACATTAAAGCCATTGTAAAAATGAGGTTAAATGCAAGTATGATTGCATTAGCTGGGTATGCTTATGCAGATGGGACAGAATGAAAGACAGAGATGGCTTGGTAAATTGGCATTGCCGTAATGAGAGAAGCACACTGCCCGGAAGGCATTTAGATACCAAATTAAGAGACCTCATCTATCTTCGGTCTATAACCATTTCCACGTTGTTACATCACTTTAAAATGAAAACAGCTCAACTGGAATGTAGAAGAAGAACGTACTTGTAAACATTGCGTGGAAGTAGGGGCTGCAGGAAGCCAGCACCACCTTATGGGCCTTGATCTCCTTGTTGGCAACATGCAGGACGATGTCACACAGCAACCCCCGCTGCCGCATCCTGTTCATGGACACAAAGGAGTCATGGTAGTGGCGTTTGGAGTTGTGGGAGATGCTGTGGCCATCACGATTCAGCAGTTGCATGCCCCCTTCCATCATGGTGATGTGCTCTGAGGCCTGCTGCTGCCTGAGCCTCACTCTCAGGAACTGTTAACACACAAGAGCAACACTTTGTTTAAGCAGCTGTCACCCTCAAATACGTAGGAAAGAAACATCAAGGAGTTCCTCACTCTTGATGGCTTTGATCTTGCCATCACATGAGAAGATGAGACTGGCAGTGAATATAACAACAACTGACAAGCAACCTAAATCATCAGCAGACCAATATTGGACCAGGCTTTATGGTATTCTCACAATTAAATTTCAAAAATTCAACATCTGGCACAACAGTCAGTTCTGCACTACACATTCAGACTATTTTTTAATATTTGAGCATAAAAATGTGATTTAATGATGCAGGTTAACAATTGGGGAAAGAAGACAAGAGCAACAACACACAGATTTGGACTGTTATTAATGTAGGGCTGCAGGTAGATACAGCAAAGAGGAATAAACTTGAAATGTAGCCTGTTTAGTTCAAAATAAACAGACAAATCAGGTTTACCATCTGTGGATGACAAAGTGTTACTTTGTCAGAAAAATATGTTTTCACCATTTCTGGTTAACATCAGATAGAGTCTAGGATGGATCTTGTGAGCACCCAAACACTTCAACATTAAAAAACAATTTATTAATTGAGATTAAACTATACCTCACAATTACCTGCACTTTGTGCTGCCCTAGAGGCTACATCACAAGAGGGCTTTGTGAAAGATTTGCATGCAAGATATAAATCAGAATTTCCTGTCTTGTCCTTTCAAGCTGCATCAAGTCATGTAACTCATCCCATGACAATCAGTGGCCAGTGATCCTTCACTGGAAAAGTACTTGGGCTACTGTGATGACATGTGGTCATAGTATTCATGCTGTGTGCCTGCTGCTGCCAGTGTTGAGTGATTTAGTGTTTGTTGCACTGTTAGTTCATCTATGGCATGCTTAGCATCTCACACACATCTCAGAGTACAACGTAATACGTATGGTTGCACTGATACCGATACCAGTATCGGGTATCGGGCCGATACTTTGTTAAAATACTCACTCGTATTCGTATGTGAATTACTGATACCATGCACTGATACCAATAAACAGTACCCTATTTCACTACATCAAACTGAGCGGACGTGATTTGTTGTCCTACCTGACTTCAATGTCTAGGGAAAGAGACAGTGAGCCGAAAACATGGCGTCAGATATTCTATCCATGAGCTTGTGAGAAAGTATCAAGGACATGGACCAGTAGATTTTTTCCAATAGGAAGAGTAAGCAATGTCAGTGATTTGGAAATATTTTAAGATAAAAGACGACGACAGGATTAAGGCAGACTGTAAGATCTGTACTGTTACAGTGTCGAGGGGTGCAAAGGAAAGTACACCGTTTAACACTAGCAATTTGATTAAACATCTGAAGACACATCACAGTGCTAAGTACACAGAGTTTGCTAATGCTAGTTAAAGATCGCAGCAAACAACCTTAACGAACATCTTGCAAAAGCGAGAGAAAGTGTCAAGACACCTCACGGGCCACAAAAATAACAGAGGCTCTTACTCACGTTATAGCGCTCGATGACCAGCCACTTTCGGTGGTTGATAATGCTGGATTTCACCTTCTTAACATGGTAGAACCACAATATGAAATTCCCAGTCACGTCTACATTCTAAGAAATATCGGTACTCTGTATCGGCAAGTACACAAATAAAAATAACGGTTTGTAAAAAAGTGGTATCAGTGCAACACTAGTAATATGTATCTACATTTATAATGCACAAACATGTTCATATATACACACGAGCAAACACCACAATTTCAGTACTATTTAAACATATATTGGCGCATCAATTAATTGCTGGCCAGAATGTTTTCTCAGTCTTCCCAAGATATGCAAAAAGAGATTTATTTTTTCAAATACTGAAACCTTGAATGATTAACCAAGTACCTGTGCACATTCTTTACGCTCATAGTCCCGTATGCCAATTGACATTTTAGCTAATCCAAAACGAGCGCAGCCCAAAAGGAAGCCATCATAAACATCTTAACACATAAGAAAACAAGGTGGAAAATCTCCAGTGACAAGGAGGAGAAACAGCCACCATACTAAAGCTCTGTCATGCATTAAAATAATACAACTCGTCATTTGGAAAAATACCTTTTTGCCTTGTTCCATTCTAAATCTATAGTAACATCACTGTTCAACCAGTCACATAGATATGACTGGTTGAACAATTGAATAGGTCAGCTGTTCTGATTGCTAGTCATTATATTTGCCAAAGGCACATTGGCATACTGGCTTTAAATGATAGCTGAGCAAACAACCGAACTGCATGACTGAGGCTAGACAATGGAAACTCTGGTGCTAGGTGTGTTTCCACAAGGTGCACACAAATGGGTGCTTGGACCACAGCTATACATAGCATGTTAAGAAGGCCACATGCTCCATGGCCACAAATAGTTTGCTGTGCCCATGCTTTCATTTAAACAGATGCCCATAAGTGTTTATTTAATAACAATTAATAAGGATTCTGATAACCATTAATGTTTTGCAGAAAGTAGTACTCATTAACTGAAATCAAACCAAAAAGATAAGTAATATAGTGTTGGTTTAAATATTGTAATCATACATTTATAAAGAATAATGCAGCTATACAAAAGCGCACAGTACAGGAGCAGATGGGTAATGGGTTTCAGCATTACAGTGAACAGCTATGTAAGCTGGGGCAGGAAAGGTACAGAGAAACCTTTGGTTACAAATACCTGCCATGGCCCAGCGAAACCTGATAAAACTTAAATAATATATTGTGTGAAGCACATGGACCAGAACTGAATGGCACTTGCACTTGTAGAGGCCTTAACCTGACCCCACAGCTCCTCTGCTCTCTCAAACATTCAACAGAAAACATGCAGACAAGATGAGCCGTTACAGTTTTATCAGACTATTCCACCAGAAGTGGTAAGGAAAAAACCTGCTCCTGTAAGTGATACGTTTCGAGTGTCCTTACCAGCTGAAATTCCTAAGGAAAGGAGCTTGCAATGGTAACAGAATTCACAGTGATCTGCCTCTTCAAGTACACTGCATGGTACTTACTGTGCAGACACACTCATTACCATGTCCAATCTCTACAGCTAGAGCAACACCCCTCCATCTGACTCAGCAGACTGTACAGCAAGACCCTTCAGGATCACAGCATTAACAAATGCACTGAATAAAATGCAGTTTCAGCAGCTTCTCCTCTCTTGATCACACTGCCTCTCCTCTTACCACAGCAATGCAGATGCCCAGGAGCCCTGTTAAAAAGGAATGAGGACCTTCTCTTGCAGTTCCTCACCCCACACTCCCTCCTCCTCCTGATTTCCCCAGCCATCAGAGGGAACACAGAAGGGAACACACTGTCTTACCTGTAACAACAGATGTTCTCACGTTCAATCTTCCTTCCTTTGACCTTTTGCGAAGAAGAATCCAGCAGCTGAATCAAGCAGGACACCAGAAAAATTGTATAACCCCTTTAGTTTGGGGGGTTTTGTATGCTGTTGACGTAAATGCAAACCCTACGAGCTCTGGTGGCTGACATCAAATGTTTAAGGTGGAACCTCACAAACGGCGGTCACAGATCCGTCCAAAATCACGCACTAAATAGAAAATAACATAACACCAAAGCCAATAGTGGCAAAACAAAATTACATATTGGTCCTATGTAAGGCAACAGAAAAAGAGATTCTGTCTTTCCAGCATCTTCTGTTGTGCCAATACAGACCACCTTAAGAGTACAGCTCAATTGAAATCAAGCCTTGCCTCTCCTCACACAAAAAGGCATTTTAACCTAAAAACGGTGTGTTAAATTCATCGTGTTGGTCTTATTTTACATGTGCAGCTTGGACACTGTGTGAGAGACGTTTAGACATTTAATCAGAGAGTATTGGGGGCAGCAAGCTAGCTAGGATGCTAAATGCTACTGAAAACAAACATTAAGTGACAGCTGAGCTTATAACGTTAAATGAACTAACGTTTGAAGCAGCTCCCTTAAAGACAACGACATGAGGTTTAAAGAAAGGACTGATAACGAAATAGACTGTGTCGAGTGAATAAATTGAATAAAATGAATAAAAGAACTTTAATCCACAGACCAGAAGATCTCAGTGGTTGAACAAAGGAAAGCAACCAGCCACAACCATTTGGCTTACTACTGCTTTAACTCAATTTACAGTACTATTTGTGCTTTTTCAAGCAGGTAAGTGCTCTGTGTTGTTAACTTTGCTTGTCTATCTGATTGGTACAGCAGCTTTTATAGTATACACCACTAAAATCCTCGCAAAACTCACCTGGCGTCGTCTCCTGTGTCTGGCTGACAGCACACGTTTTCTTCTGTGCTGAGCAACTCGCTCCAGTTTTATTAGCCAGCAAGGAAGACCCCCATAAAGGTAACTTTACAGACCCAGATGCAGTCTAGTCTAAGCAAACTACACCACAAAAGCTTCTAAACACTAGCATGTTTTTCTTACAGGCAGCAAAAACACACAGCGCCCCCCCCCCTTTCTGTTTCAGTGCCTAAATAGTCTCCAGCAAGCTTCATTTTCTGTTTTACATCATCGCCTGAACATTTTTATTTTCAGCAATACTCTCCAGCTGCATTGAGCACACGAAAGGGATCGGCTTCCCCTGGTGAAACAGCCACCATACTAAAGTTCTCTCGCTCTGTCATGTACTTGGAAAAATAACCTGATAATGCTAGGAAAATGCTAGGAAAAAACAAGAGCCTATATGCAAATGGGTGCTTGAGCCATATCCTATACATAGGATGTTGAGGTGAACATCAGTCTGTATATTTAATAAGGCGAATAATTAATGATTGGGAACTATTATATTCATATCCATATAATATAAATATAATATATTTATTTTCTATGCCCTGCACAGTAGGTTCTGTACATTGTACCGCAATTGTGCACATTTTAAATAGTAATCACATTTCATACTGTACATAACATTACTGGCACACATTGGTTATAAATTTCAACCTATTGCTCATATTCTCTCTTCTGGCATATTTCTGTCCCCATCCTGTTTAAGTTATTTGTTCTGTAACACTGCACAGCTTTTTAAGAATGTCGATTTTTCAGTCGTGCCTTTGTTCTGATCTTGTTTTAATTCTTGTATTATTTTATCTTGTATGACTGCACCAACCACCAAAGCAAATCCCTTGTACGTGTGAACATACAAGGCAGTAAACTCTTTTTTCAAGGCTTTCTCGTCCTCCAACAGGAAAGTGAAACAAAAGATCAACAGCGTTCAGCAGGGCATTGTGGGTACTGAGTCTAAAAAGCACGTTGGGATCCAGCATGGCAGGGAAAAACAAGAGGTAAACTGTCCTTAAACTAGTAATCTATATGAAAATTACAAGTAATTATTTTGCTCAAGTGATGACCATGTGTCAGAGATGAGTGTCACTTCATCAGAGTGAGAACTGGTTGTCTGGGAGTCTGTTTTACCCCAAAAGTAGCTTGTTGCTAACACCCGCTAACGAGCTAATGTGCAAGACAAGCTCGTGTTCTTTAAACTTCAGGTTCCAGAACAGCGTCACATTTAATGTTTTTCGTGAATTATACGATCTGAGCACATAAGAGAAGCCCTGAATATTTAACTTGTTACATGTTGTTCAGATTTCTGTTTAACAATGCGATTCTGGTTCTATTACTGTCAGTACTGTTCGATTACGTGGTTCTATATTCTATTATTTTGTAGACTGCAGTTATGAAGAACTAGGGAATGGCATGAGGCCATGGGCTACAGTCTACCAAGTGGTCCTACAGGGCAGGGATTAGCAGTAAATTGACCAGTGGGTGTACATTTGTAAACCAATTTTGAAAATACTGCTTTAGAGCTTATATCAGTACTGTAACAGGCTAACTAATTGCATGCTAATTAGTTAATAAGCTTGCCTTGGCTTGCTTCTCTAGTGTCTTGACGTTCAAGTGTGCCTAGCTCATTGTGTTGTGTGACTTAAAAGTAATTAACAATAGTGTTTTTTGTCAAACTTGGACACTCTAGGTCATTACAGTGTGAACATTTTACACACAGGGAGCTATTAGCGTTTGTGTCATGCAAGTTTTTGTCCATCAAAAGGGAGGAAACCCACACAAGCATATTCTGACATGTAGTATTGTAGTTGCAAAATACTGTAAAGTTAATTGCATGACTATAATTACTGTACATGTAGTCATATGACTGCTTAAGTAATCATTGAAATAACTAAGATTCCTTGATTAGTAATTGTGTGCATCTAACAGTAGCACAGTTTTAACAGTTAACAATACTTTACTTTAGCTTTTTGTTGGAGGTCACTGCTGTTGTGTCTGTTATGAAGGAGTTGTGTAGTTCCAAGTGAATATTGTAAAGTGTTTTTGCTTTACATTTCAGTCCTTAAGGACAGTATTGGACTAGGTCTTATTTTGATCTTTAGGATTTCAAAAAATGTCCTTTTTATCATTTTTGTTGCAGGAAGCTGGAGGACCTCAGTGTGGATGAGTTTATGTTGTCTGGGTTTGATGACTTTGAGGAGGATGACTCTGAAAATGAGGCTCCAGTCCAAGAGGGTGGAACAGAGGAACAGTCTGCTTCTCAGGAGAAGTAAGAATTGATTTTTTTTTTTGTGGGGCTGGACAGTGCAACACAAGGAAAGAAATAATATTCAGGATAAGTGGTGCATTACAATATATATCAAATATTGAGTTTTGATAAGCTTCAAAAGACCAAAACAGACCAGCTTCTGACTACAAATGCCTTACAATGTGTATAAAATATTTGGATTCTGCATTTAACACCCCGAACTACATGAATTTAACTATACCTTATCATGCTCACTTTGTAACATGCAGTCATTCAGTGTTCTAGTTGTACCGACAATGTCCACAAAATGCTTATGAAGGCTTACAGTGATATATAAAGTAATTTATCATGATATTTAAATCTTGTCACATCACTCAGCCCTGCTATCACATTACAAAAGGAAATCTCTTTCTGAGGAAAACTATGAAACTATGAAAGGAATAAAAGATAATTGTTTGGACCATGATAGGACATGGTTACAATTAAGTTTGATATTGATAAGAATATGTAGAGAATGACACTACACACAGTATGAACAGTGAAAAGAAAATGTTTATATGTTTATAAATAAATAGATGGGGTACTGTGCGAAAGTCTTGAGCCACCCCTCATTTCTTTTACTGTGACAGATTGTAAAGTGCCTAAAGATACAAGGTGCCTAATAAAGGAGTTCCAACCACTCAGCATTCAGCACCACCAGTATACTGATCACCACCTGATCATCTGGAATCAACTGCTCCTGGTTCTTCACTGGTTCAGGACTTCAGTTAGATGCTCTTTGTTCTGCTTGAATGATTCATACGTAGGTCA
>JBBPCY010000136.1:25302504-25313145 GCA_037974405.1 Brachyalestes nurse | reverse complement strand
CTGAGAGAGTGCCTGTGTGTTTGAGAGATTGCCTGTGTGTCTGAGAGAGTGCCTGTGTGTCTGAGAGAGTGCCTGTGTGTCTGAGAGAGTGCCTGTGTGTCTGAGTGATTGTGTGTCAGAGAGTGACTGTGTTTGTGAGTGACTGTGGGTCTGAGAGTGAGTGTGTGTTCGTGTATTCAAGTGTTTGTGTGTGTGTTCGAGTGTGTTTGAGTGAGTGTGCGTGTTCGAGTGTGTGTGCGCCTGTTTGTGTGTGTGTGTAAGAGAGAGAGAGGAAGAGAGAGCGGTTGGAGCGTGTCCATAGAGAGATAATGGAGATGACACCAGGCGGAGTGTTGGCGTCGGGGAAGCGGCAGATTGGCGGAGGAGGCGGACGGGAGGGTGTGTGAGGAGAAGTAAGGGCTACAGGAAGCGTATTAGAGTACTCAGGGCTGCGGCCCAGGCTTTGATCCACAGCCCCACACCCGGATCTGATTACTCCTTCCTCCTCCTCATGCCACTAGAGCTGCCTGCCGCCACCTCCATCATAGTGGTTTCGTAAAGCTGCACACACACACTCATGCTCGTATTTCATTCTTTTTTTCATATGAAGAACACCATTAGTTTCTGGCATTAAAAAAAGAAAACTTTGTTCAGCTTGTTGGAAATATTTGTTTCCATCGATGATTTGAGGATATTCATGACCTTTTCGCTGGACGTCATTTAGTTTTCAGGAGACACTAAAAACTAAAACTTGAAATGTTCCAAAGTCTAGAGTAACTGAAGACATTGTTTCATTATAGTGTAACATTAAGGGTGGACAGTACAATCTATGCATCTAAACCTGTTGGGGTGGGTTGAGGGTCTATTATTAGTAAAGCTACTCCCCAGATGCAGTCATTGAATTCTCATGTAATACTTAGCATGGATTTGATGTTTGAGGAAATTATTCTGGGAAACTGTTTGCTGTTGTAATTTCCATAACTAGTGGTTGAATGATTTTTATTTTTTTTCCTCTCTCGATTTTTATTTGTGAAGATGGAAGACTTGAACTTCCCTGAAATCAAGCGCAAAAAGGCCCAAGAAAAAACTGAAGACAAGAAGGAGTTCAAAGGCCTCTTTGAGTCAGACAGCGATGACTCAGACGCTGATGACCTAATGCGCAAGCTTAAAGGTAACATTTCCATATTTCATCTCCATGTTTTTTTAACACGCATTCTCAGTAATATACATTATGTTTATTTTATCTGTCTGTCTATCTGTCTCTCTACCTATCTGTCTGTCTATTATGTATGATCAAGCCAGGGAACGGTCTGGTTGTTCTTTTTTTTTTATCCTTTGAAGAAATAGTGGTGAGTAAGTGTGGCCACTATGACAAAAATATATCAATGTGTGGTACTTGAATATAAAAATATATGGTACTTGAATTTTCACAATACATGACATTCACAGCCGTGACAAGTCAAGTGAATAACACTGATTACCTCCTTACAGTGGTGCCTGTTAAGGGGTGGGATATATTAGGCAGCAAGTGAACAGTCAGTACCTGAAGTTGATGTGTTGGAAGCAGGAAAATGGACAACGGCATCTGTGTGGATAAATGGATCTGAGCGATTTTGAAAATGGCTAAATTGTGATAGCTAGACTGCTGGGTCAGAGCATTTCCCAAAGAACAGGTCTTGTGAGGGATTCCCAGTATGCAGTGGTGAAAATCTACCAAAAGAGATCCAAGGAAGCGCAATCAGTGGACTGTTGACGGGGTCATGGGTACCCATGGTTCATTGATGGGTGAGGGAAGTGAAGGTTAGACTGCCTGGTCCAATCCAACAGAAGAGCTTTTGTAGCACAAATTGCACACTGCAAAAAATCTTCACGAATAGTTGGAGGAACATTTCAAAGAGTTCAAGGTGTTGGCCTGGCCTCCAAATGTCAGTCCGATTGAGCATCTGTAGCATCTGTTGGGCAAACTAGTCTGATCCATGGAGGCCCCAGCTCGCACTTTACATGTTTAAGGGTCTGCTGCTAACATCTTGGTGCCAGATACCACAGCGCACCTTCAGAGGTCTTGTGGAGTCCATGCCCTGACAGGCCAGAGCTGTTTGGTTGCATGAGGGGGGCCAATATACACAATATTAGGTGGTTTAATGTTACTACAGAAACAAGTTGGAAAGGACAAAAACCTGCATCCAACAGGAGTTTTCTGAATGGCAACATGTTTGCTTTTACTTTATAAAAGAAGCATGAACGCTGTCTTCATTGTTGGGTTCACTTTGGTGGTTTCTGACCGATTGTGCACACAGAATAAGTACAGGATTGAGGTTGTACGGGGCTTATTCTTCTTTCGTCAGAATAAAGAGTGAAGTATATTCCTGTTCTTGTGTTTGCTTGCTGAAATGGCAGTTTACGAACCAAAATAAAGCAGAAATAGCCTTTTATTTTACATTTATTAAAACATCTCTGTATCAAAAGATTGAACTCGGTAGTGAATGAATCCGGTGTCCAGTGTGTGTCTAGACTAAAGACATGCGGTGATGTTTTGCTCCCGCTCTCTGCAGTGCCACTCTTTGTCACTGGGAGGCTGTAGTCCATTGCACTGCAGTCTTCCTGATCAAGAACTTTGAAAAGGCTAGTTTCTAGACAGATAAAAGTAGATTTTGTAGTATAGCAAGATTTTTCGGATTAAATTGGACTTAAATTAAAAAACAATATTGAGTTAATTGTCTCACTGCTTTCATTTCATCTGCTGCTAATCTCTAAGAATTCTTTTCTCATTTGCTGTGACATAAGAGATGAAGAAGTTCCACCAATATCAAGCTTCAGACATGAGAAATATTTTCCATCATTTCAGTATGTGTCCAGCCTCTCCTCTGTGTGTGTGTGTGTGTGTGTGTGTGTGTGTGTGTGTGTGTGTGTGTGTGTGTGTGTGTGTGTGTGTGTGTGTGTGTGGGGCAGTAAGCAAACTCTGTGCCAACGCGACTTGCGTCACTCGTCTTGTTCTCTGCGGCTCCCTGCAGCGGAGTGGACAGCGTGGTGGGAACACCAGACTGGCATCGTTGTAGGAGGTGCTCTCTCTCTGGCCGGGGCTTCTGCAGCCTGGGCCACACACTCACTCACTCACTCTCTCTTTCTCTCTCTCTCTCCCTCTCCCTCTCTCTCTCGCTCTCTGCTGTCGCTTTGCAGCAGAAGGAATGCTGACAATTGGCAATCTCCTAATTACTTGCGCAGCACCTGTGTCTCATTTGTGTGATGGTACACAAAGTACCAGTACAGGGATTCATCAACTACATGCAAACCAGAATGTCTAGAAAGTCTGGAACCTCAGCATATTATTAAATTGATATTACAAAATAAACTGTAGACTTAAATATTGTATTAGTGTTAACACAACCTTGATAGGCGATAGACCTATCCATGCTTTGTTTCTTTTGAAGGAGCTGTGGCTAGGTTGGACAAGCCTTACAGAACAGTAACAAGGATCCTATTCAGCATAATTAGTATTTGTAGCAATTCTTTTATCCGAGTAAGCTTTTAATGTTTTATTTTTTATTTTCAAGTGGTATTTTATTTGCTTGCCTGTTAAAGGTCTAAATTCTGACCATAAAATAGCATTGAAGATCATTGTCATTTTCAAATGAGAATTTCAGTAACACATTCCAGCTGAGTAGAGTTTAACTGGAGACAGTTACAGGAAATAATTAAAAACATTGACAGTGCCTGCATAGTAATTATGCATAATAATTTGATTAATAAATGCAGTCTCCAGGTCAATGCTTATATGTGTGTGTGTGTGTGTGTAAACCACACCTTCAGGAATCTCACTGTTTTTAATTACAAATGTCATGTTTCTAAAGTTAATGTAAACATTTGCTCTTATAAATTGTGTTATTATTACCCAGCCATCAAAGTAATCACAAGTTTACTTGACTACTGATCTCATCAGTAGTGACGGCCATGTTGATTAGGTTGAATGGTATATTCGTCAGTGTCCAGTCTCATTACAGTTGCATTCATTTTCATGCATACACAGCAAGCATGAGGAAGGCTCAGTGGTGGAGGGAGCTGAGTGGTATTAAGTGTCTCGAAATTGAAACAGTAGGGTTCTTTGCTCAAGTTTATGATCAGTCTGAGAATAACATAAGTTCCGCAGTGAGTCCTGCTGCTGTAGGAGGTAAACACCTGTTCAGTATGTTCATCTGCTGTGAGAGGAAGCGAAAGCGAGATAGAAAGGAGGAATAAGCCAGCTGATAACCGAGCAGTTCTTTATTTCAAGCTCATGCGCAACACATCAGAAAATCCACCGCAAAGTAATAGCGGGGCCTATTCTGGGATCTTCCTTGCAGCTGAGTTTGACTTCACTTTGTATCTGACTTTTTTGACTTGCGCATAAACACCTTTCAAATTATTAATAAGTAAGATTAACACAAATAAAAAGGACGGTAGTTTTCTGTTGCCTGATATTATCACTGCTATTATTGCAATACAGGATTTGTCATAATAAGATAAGATATATCTTTATTAGTCCCAAGTGGGAAGTTAGCAACACATTATGATACAAATGATTGTACTATTGCTTTGCAGTCTTGCTCTGCCTGTCTTTGTGTAATCGTCTATTGTTCTGTTTTTGTTCTTTTTTTGGCGTCATGGTCCTGGAGGAACCATGTAAATGGTTGAAATGGCAAATGCCTACCTGACTTGCTCTATACTTTTAAAGCACAGATCTCAGGTTCATCAGATAGTGGCTATGTAAATGTATGTGCTTATAATGATCTTTTAGGCATTTAAGGCCCAATTAATAGCTGTTAAAAACTAAAATATCAATTTTAAACCACTCAACCTACATAACACTGGATGGAAATCATTACACCCTTGATGATGATCCCTTGGTGATCCACAACAATAATACATTTCCATCATGCTTCTAGCCCCTAGTATTGCGTAATATTCCAGTTAACAGCAGTGTTTTATGAGTTGCAGAGCAATGAGAGTATCGTGCAAAATGCACATCTTGCAACAGACTGTGGCAAAATTTTCTCCTCAAGGCATGTCATTCTCAAGTGTTCCTGCATGAGGATGTGCTACACACCAGCAGTAACAGCTGTTCAACACAGTTTAAGTGAAAATGTCCTGAGACTAGAGCTGTACGATATGGATAAATATCAGTATTGTGATTAAGTTGCTACATATTGCAATTGTGTAAAGCTGCTTTGTGACAACATTGGTTGTAAAAAAAAACTCCACATAAATACATTTGAATTTAATTTAATCTAAAGCCTTTCGATAGCTTAATGGGTCCATATCAGGCTTGAAGTATGTAAATATTGTTAAAGTTTCAAATGTTCTCCCCAAGCTGCAAAAATAGCCAGTTTTCAAATTATAGTATCTGTGATGTCACAAAACCACCATTCTCCTTATTCAGCTTTCAACAGTTTAGCCGCGTCCATTCTAAGGAGTGTTCCTGTCACATGCTGTCTTTTGAATAAGGTGCAATACAGGGAAGATATCATTTACATATATTGGTCTTAAAGACACAGCCAGTTGAATTAAGGGATAAGCAGGTTTGGAAATAATTGTGTAAGAATGAATTATGATGAATGACAAATTATAGTTATAAATTATAATCACAAATTATGATTATAAATGTGATGGGGGGGGGGAAATAGAATAAAAGGAAGATGTAGAATATGGGCCCTTTTAAAGGCAGCTTGTTGAAAGTCACTCTGTGATTGATTAGAGACTAGTTTGCAAATTATAGCATTCTTCTTGCAGAGTCCAGTACTGCGGTGCCGATTAACAGGTGATATATTGTGCAGCCTTACTTGAGACCACCTGTGCAGTCATGCTCTAGTTTCCACAGCCTTGTGTTTGTACGGGTTTTGTGATCTGTGGGTTTTAGGACTGTGGGCTCTGTCTCGAGACATTTCTAGACATTTTTTCATAAATATATAGGAAACGTGTTGATTTTCCAGTGTATCTCAGCCCAGCAACGGTGTTTCTGACGAGCAGTTTCTCTCCACACAGTTTAGTGATGTCCTGCTACACCTTCACGTTTCTCACATCATTAAAGATAAATTTGTTAGTGTCATAGAAAACTCTTCAGCCCAAACCGACAGAAGTGCTTGTGCTTCAACTTCCCAGTTGTCAGTTTGTATCTACATTGCTGTAAAAAGAAAAGTGGGTCTTTTTAAGACCGTCTGTTGTCATGGCAACATTTTGACCAGTGATGCGGTCAGCTCGAGTGCGGCCCACTTTTAGCCCTGCCGTCGAGCAGCTCGGGCACGGCTCACGTCCGGGTCGCTTTATTTGTAATGCAAAAAACATTTGTTGGTGGTACGGTGCGGTTCCTTGTCCCAGTGGACAGGCGCCATGAGTCGGAGTCCTTTTGCAAAAGCAGTTTATGTATAAATGATTCGTCCAAGGACTTTTCTCTGCCTGAAGTGGCTTGAATGGGTAATTCCGCTCCGACATGGGCTTCCTGCTGCTGTGCCATTGGTTAGGCGGGCGTAAAAGAATGTCTGCTGGCAGATTGAGCACATCGTCTGCTCTGTCTTACACTTTCCAGAGGCTGAACTTCGTGTTTAAATGTGTGTGTGTGTGTGTGTGTGTCCTTAGGTTCAGCCGGAGAGGACTGTAGCTGTGCAGCAGGGCTGAAAGATGTGCGATGGGATGGTATCCTGGGAGACGCCAGTTTGGGGCACACGCTCACATGCTCTGGTCGCCGTGGCACTGCAGCTGTTCCTCTTCCTCAGCACCGTCCCTGCAGGCCAGGCTTCAGGTAACAGCAGCACCTCCTCCACCATCCTCCTCACACACTACCAGTCAGAACAGGTTTTCTACATTGTTGCTCTGCATGTTGCTCACTTAATATTTACTATTTACACTCAATATTCTTTATTAACAAATTAATTTACAGTATGTTGAGTACCTTTATTAGCCACAGAATGATGTATTCATCACTACTGATGTAAAAAGCCACCCAATATATTTAAAATGTGTATCACCAGACATTTGTTAGATATTTAATAAGGTATTAACTGACAGCCAGTGGGATGAAAAGGTAACGAGTGCATTTAAAGTTAAAGTTTAACTCTGCATTACCACAGAATCAGGTAGTAGGAGTCAGACCTGCAGTGTTGCGGGTTCTTTCATCTTATAAAGGAAACTTGTTTGACAGTTTCATTTATAATGATTCACTCACAATTTCCCAATGTTTAACAAGAATAAAGATCCTCAGTTAATGAAATAAACTGGATAAGGGGTAAAAAGCTGTGGTGGGCAAAAACGTTTGACTGGTAGTGTATTCCTCCTCTTTGTGGCCAATGGTGCTGGTATACCTGTACTGGTATCACACAACACTGATCTTTAGAATTGTGAGATAAAATGTTAGCATGTCATTTACTGGGTGCCTCGGATAATGTTGAAAGATCCATACACCCTCTAAAGTGGAAGAAAAGTATGTTTGCCTTGAAAACCTGTGCAGTGGTATCTGTAACAATATGTTAGTTTTACTGCAGTTGCAATTGAAAGAGAAGAAAACAACAAAACAGGCCATGCAAAAAAAGCTATATCATGTTTGGACGATGCAGGAATCCTGGATGCATTAAGTCTATTAATGATACTGTGATCTTGAATTTGATCAATGTTGCCTGGCACTTGGCCTGTGGAAGAAAGCGGTTTCTGTTTAGTTGGTCGTCTGTGTAAAATCGGAGACTTGTTTAGGACCGTGTTAGATTAGGGGTCTTTGTTTACGGTGTTTATTCGGGCATATGGGCCAGTGGTTTGTGATGACAAACACACACACACACACACACACACAGACGACAGCATGTGCTCTGAAAGGTGTCCTTGTTTTTGTGTCAAGCTGATTTCTCTGCACAGACGCCACTAATAGAGTGCTGGGCTTCAGCAGTGGGTTTCAGTGGAACTTTTAGGACATTTGTGTTGAGGGGCGTTTGGGGGAATAGAAAGTGTGTGTGTGTGTGTGAGAGAGAGTGAGAGAGATATGTGTGAGATGTCCCCACCTTCTCTCTCGTATCCTCTCATTTTTCTGTCTTCTCCTTTTTTTCTTTCTCTCTCTCTCTCTGTGATCCTCCTCCTCTCTGTCTGTCTCTCATGTTTGTTCTTTCATTCATTCTTTCATTATCTCCAGTGCATGTTCGTTTTCTTTTTCTATCTTTCTCCTTTTTGCATATTGTCTCTGTAATGTCCTCTCATTTTCTCTCTTTCTGTCTTTGTCTCTCTCTCTGCCCTCCCCTTCTCTGTCTCTCTTGCCGTCTCTCTCTGTCTCTCTGTCTCTCTCTCTGTTTCTCTGTCTATCTGTCTCTCTCTCTCTCGCTCTCTCTCTCTCGCTCTCTCTCTCTCGCTCTCTCTCTCTCTCTTGCTCTTTCTCTCTCTCTCTCTCTCTCTCTCTCGCTCGCTCGCTCTCTCTCTCTCGCTCTCTCTCTCTCTCTCTCTCTCTCTCGCTCTCTCTCTCTCTCTCTTCATTAAGCAGTCCTCTGAACAGGGCAGATGTCCTTGCGGGGAGGCGGGTGCTGTGTTTATTTCAGGGGTGTGGTGTGATGCCCTGAATGACCTGAAATATTTGTGCTCAGAACACTTAGCTTCTCCCTCTTAATGGCCTTAAAATAGCAGTAATTCAGTAGTGCATGTACTCCCTACTGTCTTTGTTCGGCACGCGTGGATTTGCAACCGCTCCAGCTCCTCTTGGCCTTATGTAAGATGATTGAGTCACCGGAGAGGGTGAGAGCAGGATGGAGATGTAGGGACAGAGCGAGGAAGCGAGTCATATAATTCACGCATTCATCCTGTAGTATAATTTACCTCCAACCCCAGACTGTACAGGAGAGAAACGGAGTGTTCCACAAAAGAGGTGTGTGTGTGTGTGTCCATATACATGATAATTATGCACATTTTGCTGACTCTCCCCAACATAACCTGTAGCTTTTATTTATTTATGTATTTATGTATTTATTATAAAAATAAAGAACTCAAAATATTCCAAAATATTAGGGTTGTGTTATGTGGTCTTGGAGACATGCCCAGACACTCTAATGTATATGTTGGATGCTAAGGTCAGGACATCCCTGTATATGCATGCACTGGTTCTCATCAACCTGATAGGAAACCGAGCTTAATGCTAACAAATCTTTTGTCTACTCTGCATACAGTGAGAACAGTGAGCCTTTTTTGGCAAGATGCAGTTTTGTCTTTGAAAGCAACTGCTTGTGAACAAAATCCATACAGCTTTGTTTCCCATGGGTCTGTTTTTGTTGCACCTACTTCGACAATGTGGGCCATGTGGTTTGTTTGAAGCCCAGTAGGCTCTCTGATAAGCAATGCAAATATCCCACAAAGACGGGCGTTTGTGTGTGCGCACGTGTCTTTGGCATGAGCCTGTGTAGTGCTGCGCTCTCCACAGACAGCGAGGGACAGATGGCATGAATATACAGAGTTGTTAGGCTTTGGTTTGTGGTCTTGCGTCATTTTTGGGCGTTTTCGTATTATCCTCCCCAAAGCCTGCGTTCCCTCCCTGCCTCATCCCCTCAGCCTGTCGAACTCAAACGCATTCACTAATCTCTTTTCAGGGTCTGAGGAAAAGCTCATGGGGCTCTCAGACCCATATGAATATTAAGTCCACAAATGCCATTATAACAGTATTGGATTATGGGGTGAGATTTTTTAAAATCCTAGTATACAAATAGACCTCAACAAAGCATGTATAAAGAAAGCAAAAGAATACATTACAGTTGATCTTATATGAACTACATAATATGTTTGTGCATAATTTCAATATTCTTGATTCTTACTGTTTAAATTTATTTAGATATTAGCTTATTTATCATAATGGTATTCATAGCATCTATGAAACTGTTATTGTGGATCAAATTGTGGTCAGACTGTTAGGGAAATATGTCTGGGTGTTCATATAAGGTGTACAAGAGTTAAGCAAGGACACACAAATTCGATACCAATGCAAAGAAGAGGGTACATTTTGAATGCTCTGCTTTACCAAGCAAACCGAAGACAGAAGCCATTCTGAATGAGAACCATTTTGGCTGGTGTGAGCGTCCAGATGTGATCAAAGACTTTATAGCAGAATGTTTTCCACACTGATCCTGAAAACACTGGCTACGCTGATGGATAAAGAGTTATAATCCGGAACATACAGTACTCGCACACATGCTATTTGTTCACTTTGCTATACATTTTGCATGCACATTTGCATGTAACTCACTTTAATATTTACTATAAATACATTCAGTATCCTTTGCTAACCGATAAATTACAGTATGTTCACCATTTGCGTTCCTTTATTAGCCAGAAAATATCATATTTTGTATTCACCACTACAGGCCTTATAAAAAGCCACCTAATATAATTATAATGTGGATCACAAGACAACTGTTAGATATTTAATGAGCTATTAAGTGGCAGCCAGTGGGATGAAACGGTAACGAGTGCATTTAAGGTAAAGAAGGTCTTGAATTTGACTCATACAAATAACATTATACAGTAAATAGTGATATTATGTTCAGTATATCAGTGAGTTCTTGTGGAAGTCCAGTATTACTGTAGTTTCATCAGAAACCTGGTCAGTCCTTCATTAAATTAAATCAGGAGCTGCTGATGGAGTTTCACAATCCAAACAACGGCTGGAGGAACCGAGGA
>JBBPCY010000136.1:25278159-25297284 GCA_037974405.1 Brachyalestes nurse | reverse complement strand
CTCTCTCTCTCTCTCTCTCTCTCTCTCTCTCTCTCTCTCTCTCTCTCTCTCTCTCTCTCTCTCTCTCTCTCCATCTCGCTCTCTCGTTCTCTCACTCTCTCTCTCTCGTACTCTCTTTCTCGCGCTCTCTCTCCCTTTCTCTGTCATTCTATATACCTTTTTCTCTTTATTTTTATCTCGATAGTATCTTGATATTTTGGGTTGATAAAATTCTGTTGATACATGGAAGCCCGAGTGTCAGTGTTTTTATTCTGCGCCAAAATTTTGGCCACTGAAATTCTTTTCCCAAAAGTAGTCGGAAGCAGCCTTGCAGTTTTTGTCCAAAAACATATAAGGAGAAATAAAAACATAACATCCAACAGATAATTTTAATTCTAATGAAAATGAGTAACCGTGATGAACGCACTCTCCTTTGCTGTTCTGTGTTGGTCAGTACAGACACCTTCAAATCATTTGGGCAGCAGGCCAAGGGTCTGTTGCAGTTGAGTCCTGTGTATTCCTAAGTGTTTTTACCTCATCATTTTTTTGTGTGTGTTCATTAGATCCTGCTATAATTCATGGTTGTTTCTTCTCTTTAAATGATGAACATAATGACATACTAAGAGCGCCCCCCACTAGAGAATGTTCAGGCTGCTAGACATGAGTTCCAGTGCTTCACGTTATTGGGTCTTGCAACTCCTGGGGCGCTTAAACTGTATGGAAAGTGCAGAGAATTTTTCTCAAAATGTGTGTTCACTGGGAAACCCCCAGCAGATCAAGAGAGGAATGTGCTGTGCTAAAGCTTTTTAATTTTTTGTATTAATACATTGTTTTAATACTTTAAATGAATAAAACATTATATTATATACTATTTAACAGTATTTAGCAAGCGGTGTAGAATTGAATTAGTCCTCTTTAGTTCTTGGTCAGTTTGCTTTGCCAACACTGGTTATTGCCTTTGAAGCATGGTCAACGCTATCACATTTTCTAAGTTTTCTATTTCCTTTTTTTTGGGTCAGATATTCATTTTAAATCGGTCATTTTCATTTAGATGCATCATGATTTCAGCTTTAAATTGGGATTATTGGTGCAATAATACCTATTCACAATATTGTTTTCTTCCGTCAGAGATGGCATTAGTATTAGGAAGTTAGTTACCAAGGATAAACTTGTTGAATAAAATTTGCAGTTAAAATTAATTGCATTCTGTAATAATGTTATATGGCAGTACTTAGCACAGATCTTTAAAACCTGCATTCTTGTGGCTCTGGTACTAATATATCATGGTTAACCTCCAGTGTTTCTCGCTTGTTGTATCACATAGAACAACATTGTTTTTAACAATTTATGCATAAAGTTAGGGGCCAATCCGGGTTATTCTGTTTGTTTTTTTCCACAGATGAGGATGATGATGATGATGATGAAGGCCTTGAAGACCTTTCAGACATGAGTGGTGGTGATGATGACGAAGAGGATGATGCTTCTGAGGGAGAGGGAGACTCGGGTCAGTATCTTGTTTTTTGTTTATCATATAGCACAATATTTTCCTGGCGCCTTCCTATAAGAAAAGCAGCGCCTTGCCTAACTGTTAAAGTGAAAACACCTTTGTTTTGAGGAGTACAGTATGTGTGTGTGTGCAGCCCTGTGATGGGGGAATACAAAGTCCTCCACAGACGAGTGCAATTCCCTCTGGAACCTCTTTCCGTTCGGGCTTGCGGCTTCTCCTGGAACTTTTACGCAGCATTAGTGGGAAAAGCCTTTCATTCCTGCCTGAGTTTGAAGCAGCTGTACCTTAAAGCTTCACAGCACCAAAACTGGAGAAAAGGCAGTGTCTCCAGTTCAGTGCCGTTCGCCTGTCGTGCTTAGATGCCATGTGAATAATCAGAGATGTTGACGTTTTGGAGCAAGCGCCTTGCAGAATCTGATTGCATTATGAGGTCTAAATCGGAGTACGGTGTAGTTCAGTTTGAGTCTCCCAAGCTTGCCTTCTCTAATATCATTAGACTTCATATTACAGTGTAGGACCTCATAATTGATGCACAAAGACCAGGTTTAAAAGAGTCATTATGTATATTAAACTACTTCAGAACAGTCTGTACAACAAAAATATGTGGCCATCAGCTGCCCTCTCGTCAAACTGGTCATTGAGAGGACCATAGAACTGATCTAGAGCAGTTAGTAAAGCTGGATAAAAGAAACTGACAGGGGCGCTACAACATGCTGATCATGGATTATATCCTAAAGCAGGGTTTGAACCAAGCTAAATGAATAAAACATATAGCATAAAGCCATTAGTATATGCCGTACAAGTTTGTGCACATTCTGAGGTGGTTTTATTTCTACTTTCTTGGTCTTTCCTCTCATGAACATTGAACCTGATTTTAAAAAGTGTGCAAGAACTCCTTATTCTTCCTCCAGCGATGAAATTGAGATTTTTATTAAAGCTTAATCTCTTGTTGGTTAGTTCATCACAGTTATGCTTTCTTAACAGAAGGTGGTGAGGTGAAGGCTTCTACTTCTACCAGAAGAGCACGCAAGCAAGTGTCTAGTGTGGATCTGCAGGAGCTAGCAGAAGGTGATGAGGACATGGTGGAAGACCTGGAGCTTTCTGACCAAGACTGAATGTTCACTAATGTAGTAATGCAACCAGAGACTTGCGGGTGACACATTGTAGATGATCAACCCCACACCTGACTTTGAGATGAAAGTTTTTGTATTTTGCAACGATGAAGACAATATATTGTTTGTAATAGGAATCAGTTTTAGTAAAAAAAAACTACACTGTGTTTTGTATTGTATTAACAATATATTGTGAATTATGTATAAAATCACTGCAGTTGGCTTCCCATTGTGTGACTTTGTATGTTTCTAATTTGTTTGTCAGGATATTTTTAAGTTTGACTCATAAACAATATCTCTTATTTTCTAGGGTCCAAAATAGCATTTATGCATGACATGTTAATGTTGTGAGACTTCTATTCCATCCTCTTATATTACTTGGTGAATGAGCACCAGAGACGCTTTGAGTGAGCATCTTGGCTCTGTATAAACACACTTTTTAGAAATACACAGATGTTATACTTGGCTGTTGGATCTGACTTCCTTTCATAGAAGACTCTATAAATCCGGCTAGCAGATGACTGAGTTTATCTTTAGGTAGCTTTTTTCCTCTCCCTTTAAATTTTGTGTGTTTAATTTTCATTTGACAATCAGTTCATGGTTATTCAGGCTATCCCATACATCAAGAGCTTGGGCAGTTTCAACAAAGAGTGGAGCAGCTTAATCAGAATGTAAATCTTTCAGATATTGATATCATTCTGTGCTAAAGTTGGTTAAGCAGCATATTCCACAAAGCTGTCTTCATCATTTGTGTGCAAAAGCAGCTCTAGTTAAATTACTATGTGATAAAAATTCACACCATTTCTGTATGAAATAAACTTAGGAACTATACAGAGTGCACAATGTTTGGGCACCATTTCAGTCAGACTACACTATATGTATAAAAGTATGGGGACACATCACCTTTTTCAGGGTTTGAGGAAGGTCCTTTTCTGTTCCAGCATGACACAAAGCAAGGTCCATAAAGACAGCTGGATGAGTTTGGTGTGGAAGAATTGCCCCACACAGTCGTGACCTCAACCCCATCCAACACCTTGTTGGATGAACTGGAACAGAGATTGTTAGACAGCCATTCTCTTCCAACATCAGTGCCTGACGTCATAAATGTTTTACAGACTGAATGGGCACAATTACACACACAAACTCCACATTCTTGTGGAAAGCCATTCAAGAAGAACCTGTTATAGGTGCAAAGGTGGGACCAACTCAAAGTCTATGTATTTGAAAACAATGTCAGTAAAGTCCCTGTTGGTGTAATGCTTTGGTGTCCCATTACTTTTGTCCTTATAGTGTATCTTTCATTGGAATCATTGACTCCAAATGTGTCTTGTAGACATGCCTAGCTTCTTGATTTAGGAATTTTCACAATGCTTTATTTCCTTAAGTTGTGTAAGGATGATTTTAAAGTGTTTCAAATTATTGTCTTTTTGTAATATTGAACTACCTTTCTCCTTCAGTTTGTTCACTGACTGCAGGATATTAGCTTTCAGAAACTGCTGATATTTGTTGGTCCTGGTTTGTCTTGGTGTTGAGCTGCATATTTCAGATATTGACTTTTGTGATAAGACCAGAACAGTCATTACCTTCTGATGATCCTTTCATGTCGATTTTTGTGTGACGGCACTCTACAGTCGATCACTATTCCGGGGTCAGACAAACTGTAGGTCCTTTTAGGTTTGAAAGGACACAATGTTTGCTCTTAATGTTTAAACCTGACTTGAATTAAGGTGTTATGGGTTACATAAATAATGACAATGTGTATATGCACTGCATTTTTATCATTTTTAAATATATTATTTAAGCAAATTTATCAATATTTTTTGCTTGCTGTAACAATTCAAATAGGTCAGCACAGATTTCAAGATTGGTAATTACATACTATCTTAATCGTGGTGATGGTCAGTCAGAGCTTGCTGGTTTAGCTATGTGAGCTGATTGCTCAGTTATGCGTGCTCACCGGTAGTGGAATACTCCAAAGTATTCTACATTCAATCTGAAATGACTGTAGAGTTTTTAATGCCACTCTGTGGTGCGTGATTTGATGGGTGGTATTGGAGTAGCCTGGGCCTCCACAGACTGAGGTAGGAGGAGGCTCAGGGCTGGCTGGAAGCTCTAGTCTGCCAGGCTCTTCTTTGATCCTCTGCCAACCTGCAGCACACAGGTGGGAGAGCGAGCAGGGGAAGGAACACAGACCTGGCTGTTCTCTCGCCAAAATGTCTCCCCTGATCATTACTTTCACAACTCCTTCTACTTCTTGCCTTTTTTCCTGAACTACTACAGTCATAAACTTGACTCCTAGAAAGTAGAGATGTTCTCACCATGTTGAGCTTTTGGATTATTTACACTTTAGAGATCTGCAACATGCTTTACTGTTTTTCAGTACCAATACTATACCCTTAATTACTCACTGATACCAAAACGAGATTTATTTCTTTCATGGATGTAGTGTCGTTGAAATATGTATAAATATCTGCTCTTATGAAACACAACTAGTCATTTGAGTACTAATTGCAACCCTTCTAGTGCATCGTCAACATGCTAAACACGAGTGAGTGAGTTACATTTTACATCCAACACTTAAGGTGTTATTTCCACAAAGCCATCACACATTTTTTGCTGAATAGCTAGATAGATATATGCCTTTATTGTCATTGTACTGAACTAGGATGCTATTCATACAACGGAATTGTAGGAGCTACTTAACGGTGCAAACAAGTACAGACAGTGGACATAGTGCAAGGTACTTGTGTTATGTTTATTTCAGGTTGCATGTGGATATTCTTCTAATCATATGACTTTATTGTCCCATGTTGTGCTACAAGCAATTTGGTGAAATTTCACAGAAGGCAACAATACTATGTATCACAGTGATGCTTACTCTACTGTACCTGTATGCATTTTTTTAAATCAGGTACTTTTTCTGCCTTCATATATTCTGTACTGATCAAAACCGCCAGCGGTACAGTTGACGGTACATTGCCACAGAGCAAAAAAGAAAGTCAGCTGGTCAGCATTGCTAAAATTCTTTAGCTGAAAATATAGCATGCTTAAAGTGTTTGTGTATTTAAGTGTGTATATATGAGTGACATTCAGCTTTACCAAGTTCTCAGCTTAAGCCCAGTCATCAAGCACGGCACCGTGAGGTCACAGTGTGCAATGTGTGTTTTAAGGTTGTTGTCCTGGACATCCCTGAAGGTCAGAGGAACTAGGTGGGACAGAGGATTCCCGAAGGCCTCGGCCTGGGACTGACCCGCACGCTCTGACAGCTGTTGTTGACCCGACCCAACCCCAACCCCCCCCCACCACTGCTCGTTTTCTTCCCGACCGGGGGATTTTCCGTCAGGCCAGCCGGGCCACCACTCCCTAACCCGACTGCAGAAGTGGAGGAGGAGGAGGCTGGAAATAAACACATTACTCAGGAGGAATAGAGGGAAAAGCATCTGGAAGTTTTCCATAGGATTTATTTCACCCAGCGGTGAATAGAAAAATAGGATAAAAGACAAAAGATTGACAGAAAATCTAGAGACCGTTTTTAATTCAACGCTTAAGTCTTTAAAAAAAGAAAACAAAAGAAAAGCCATTTCAAACATTTGCATAAAGAGCTTTGTGCCTTTAATTTCCCTGCAACAAAGACAAAGAAAAAAGTATTATTCTTTGGGATTCATTTAGAGGACGATTTATTTATACATTGTATTTTGTCAATCCAGCTACAACAAAAAAAATCCTATAAATAATTTTTATCCCTCGTATTTATGTGCTTAAGTAGCATTTGAAATTGGAACTCTCAATATTTCAACTGGAATACATAGCAAACAAAACAAAACAAAAGAAAAAATATGTGAACAAAAGTGCCACCAAGTTAGCCAGTCACATCTTGTTCAGTAATAAAAAATGCGTGCAACAACACAACAAAAAGTACCACTTATGTAACCTTCACTATATTCTCCTCTAAAGCATGTTTTTTTTTTGTACAATTCAGCGTAACGTTCTCCCGAAGTAATAAACATGACCTCTTAATGACCTCTCTCCATATAGAGATCATATAACCCTTGAACATTGAACCTTCATAAAGCAAAGGAACCAGGAAACCCCAAAGTTTTTTTATTTAATCTTCTGGCTGTTGCTTTGTATGATGGCTTTTGGTTGTGAGAGTGTTAAGTGCTCTGCATCTCTCCCCGGCTGAGGCCACCTCTCTCGTCCTCCATTATACCTTGCCTATTCATCACAGGTAAGCTGAGGGAAACAAGAGGTACAAGAACCAATGCTAGGTATCAGCTAAAATTCCACACGTCCATTCATCTTTGGTATTGGACTGTGGAATGCATAGTTGCACTGATGAAGAGAGCAAATGAGTTCCTTTCTGTGTTTGTATTTACTCCTCTCCAGGAGATTCAGTTTCTCAGAACCAAAACCGGCTCCAGAGGACTGGAAATGGCTGGAAGCTGGAGGAAGAGAGAAGAGAAAACGGGGAAATTAATGTTTTTTTTTTTCGGAGTTCTCCGCTCTAAAAGGGCTGGGTACCATGGAGAGTTCATCCCTGGACTGTCTGTCTCCCCCTGCCACAAAAGAATGCTGTGTTTGTGGCTGTCTCCCTCTCTCTGGCAAAAAGGGGACAGAGCACCGCCGTCTGCTCGCTCTCTCCCTCGCACACTGTCGCTTTCCTGTCTCATCCCCTGGGCCCATTTGCTCATCTTTGGATTCGGCTTATTTGCGGCCACTGCTCTGGGTTCAGCTGTTTAGGCTTGCATTGTTTCATCAGCGTCTATCTACATAGTTCTCTCCACGCATTCCTCTAAAACGATAAGTGCCCCAGAATAAAGGTCCTTAAGTTTGCTTGTTTTTTTTTTTATTTGGTGGGGTGGGGGTGAGAGGAAGAAAAGAATAGTTCAAAGAAACCTCTGCGCCAACCCCACCCCACACCCCATCCACCATCTCCTTCTTCATCTCCTTCCTGTAGCGCTGCCGTACAGGGAAGCAGTCAGCATTTCTTTTTTTATGGCCGCCTCTACGAGAGCGCTTTAGTGGAGTCGTAAGACCCCGCTGAGGGGGGATTTCCGTTCTCCTGCTTGGGAGAGGCGCGGCAGGCCGGAGGCGCACTGAAGGGGGAAGAGGTGCTGCCGGAGGAGGGCGGCCGGGTCTCTGAGGGCAGGGGGTCCCGGTCCGGGGGGCGCAGAGCAGATGGTGGCAGCGGGAGGGCCAGCGGGAAGCTGGTCATGTAGAATATTCTGCCAATGCGCCGGGCCACCTGAGGGAAGCAACCACATGCCAGTGTTACAGCGCAAGCAAAACAAGAAAACACTAGAAGACGTATCGCAATACAGCATTTACGAAAAGCCTTGATTCCATTCATAGAAGGGAAACTATTTAAGAATGTCCCAATTGAGTTTCTGCTTCTTCAATCCTGATCTGGTTCCTTTAATGTTGATGTACTTCAAGAACATGTTTCAGACTTCAAGAAGTTGGTAATCACTTCTCTGTGGTGTCTTGATTGCGTTACTTCTATATTTCTTCTTGGTCGCAGATGTGAAGTAGTCTACTGTTAGACTGTTTTGAACTCTTACCGCTAACAGTTTTTGTTACTTATACACTTAAAAGTTTCTTTCTCTCTACTCAGAGTGTTTTCACACAACAGCTTTTTATTTTGCCTGGAGAGTTCTGTACATTTGAAACGTGTGAAAGCTGTTTCAGAGCCTGGATTTACTGATAATTGGTGTTCTTGAAAAATGAGGTTCAAGTAAAAATTGCTTTGGGGTTCAGGTGAGTGTGTCACAGCTCTGCCTTACACTGTGTATCGAGTAGTGTCTTTGGTTCATTTTGCCATGTTACTCCCTATTTAAAATTCTGCAATGGCAAGAATGTTGTACATGTGCATGCGCTGAGATTATCACTGCCTGGAGTGTAGCCCACCAAAGATTTGACTGTTGTCACAGGGAGTGGGTCCTGGGTTCAGCCAGGGCCTTTCCATGTGTGCATGGGTTTCTGCTGGGAGCTCCAGTTTCCTCCCACAGTCCAAGGATATGCATGTCAGCTGAATCGGAGATGCTAAAATTGTCCCTGGGTGTGACTGTGTGTGAATGTGTTTATGTGTCTGCACTGCAATGAACTGGCGATCTGTCCAGGGTGTTTCTGAGTGCCTGGATAGGCTCCAGCACCCCCTAGACCCTGGTTAAGATAAGCAGCTGAAATAACGGATGGATGGATGTTTATTGCCATCCCTTTACTGTCAAAAACAACAGAGAGAAACATACTATTTATGATTTAGCATAAACAGCACAGACAATTGTTGAATATGGAACGTTGCAACTGATCCACAGTTTTAAAAAAAATCTTTATTGTGCATAAACAAACCTGCATTAGCGAGTGCCTCCCCCAGAATGAGCCCAGAATCTTGGTTACAAACTTAGAGTGAAATCGCCCTAACTTTTACCTCTTGCTATGTGCGTAAGATAATAGCCACTATAATTTTCAGTGAAGGTGGCATGAGAAATATTACTGGCTGTTGGAACTATGTTCATTTTTCTTTTAAAAAATAACTTACACTGCAGACATTTAAACTTCCAAGTCGAACTCTTTAGAAGTGGCAAAAATACAGAGCAATATGATTATAAAATATAATATATTACAAAATATAAGGGCCTGATCAGTTCCAATCCAACCCCTTCCAGATTGGACTTGGACATCTCTAATTCTTTTCATTATGAACCAATACCTCAAACCCTCAAGCAGCTGAGCGGCATCAATACCTGAGAGCGAATCTTGAGAGCAGGGCCCAGTTTCAGCCCCATGTTGTTGAGCAGGTGCTCTTCAGTCAGGAGCGGCAGTGTCTCGCCGTCGATAGCCTGCTCTCGAAACACCTTTGACAAGAGACGTCACTTCAGTCAAGCGTTACACACTCACCCCACGGACAAAACTTCCCAGATATCTAGTGTTCATTCAGCATGCATGTGGGAATGCACATGGAGATGTTGTGGAGAATGAATGATGTGTGAAAGCAGCAGGTCGGTGAAAAATCACATGAATACAATTTTCCCTCATAGTCAGTAAGCCAAGACAGGTTTGTTTCTTTGCGCGGGAACTGGGAGGATAGTGTAACTAACAAGAATTAAAGAGCTATCTGCATGCCTGAAGTATCACACACTTGCCTCAAGCCACCATGTGTTGTTATATAGGCAGGCTTATGTGGTTTCTGACACTGTATGACACACTTTTGTGATAAGAAAGGGCAAAAGTACATTATATAGGTTTAAAAAGAGTGACAGTCACATTGAAGTGTTTTACTGATAAAGTCACAGGATTCTGATCGCTGTTACTCAAATCATGGTATGAGCTTCCAAGCAGATTTCAGTACACACATGGTGTAAAATAAGAATGAAGAAAATTTAAGCCTTAATTGATAGCCGGACTTCAGGAGCAACAATGAGGTCTGTTACAATGACAGCACTCTTATAATTGACAGATAAATGGCAAATTACTACCAAATAGTCCTCCAGACACATGCGTTTATGAAGCACAAACCAGTGGGCAATTGGCTGTGTCTAAATGGAAATGTCACCATTCTTGCCACAACTGATAAACATTAATGCAGTGCTTATGCCTGGATTTTCACATCGTATTGAGAAAAATTGTGCATCAGATAAATTTACAATCTCTTTTGATGCTTCTGATTAATAATAATAATGCAGGAAAGATTTTTGTTAATAATAGTAATAATAATAATAATAATAATAATAATAATAATAATAATGAAAATAAAGCTAATTTTGTAAACCTTGCATTTAAATTAATACAATTAATACTTATTGAACTATGATTCAAACTGAACTGTGCATGAGAAACCAAGCCATGTTTCACCCATGGATAACAGTATTTCAGAATGGGTCAGAAAACCATATACCCTAGTGTGAGATGATTTAGGCATTCCGTTTGTACGAACCCATTTGCTGGAGTATAAGCTGCCTCAGCCTTGTAGCTCCAGTGCAAAACACCAGAGACAACCTACAGGCATGAAGCGTGTCTTGGCTGATTGACTACATGAGAGGGAAAAATGGGATTGATGTGATGTTTTGCCAAACTGTCTGTTTAAGCATGCGGTCAGGCCTTTGGGTTGGTGGTGAGGTGTCATGTGCGATGGACAGAGCTGTGAGCGAGACAAAGATAAGAGCAGTGCGGAGCGGCCTATGGCCAGCGCTGGAACAGCAGACTTCAAAGCGCGCTAGTCACCGCTAATAGCTAACTAGTCACTATAGCCACTGTGATAGCTACTACAAATTGAATTTGCAGCCCGGGTCTTTTCCCCCCCAAATCCCTAAACGTTCTCCCTCTCTCACATGGCCCCTGTTGAAGGGGGCCGGGGAGAGGAGGTGTGTGGCGCTCTGCTCCTGCTCTTGTCCTCACCTGGGTGTATTCTCCACAGCCTGCCAGGCTGCTGATGAAGCTGCACACCTCCTCCACACTCCACTTGCTGATGTCCTCCGCCGCAACTGCCGCAGCCGCCGCCTCCTCGCCATCCACAAACAGACCTCCCATGGCGCCTGGCAGCCCGCCGAGCCGAAAGGAAGCATAAATCATTAGAGAGAGAAGCCCCACATGGCAGCCCCTCCCACCCACACACACACACACACACGCATACATACACACACACATACACACGACTCTATTAATGACCCTGTCTATTCCAGGGTTCACGAAGGGTCAGAAACAGGGCCTCTTCCTATGGGAGGTCCCTGCACTGCAGGCTGAACACACAGGTAATGTGTTTCAGATGGCTGTGACACCACCAGGGGAAAGGAAAAGAAAAACCACCTCCAGGAGCAGCTCTTAACCTTTAACCGATGCTATTATAGAAAAATTAGTTATTTAATATATCCTCACTGTCATAAGAGAACCTTGTGGTTCCAAAATGCTAATTTGAAAGGAGAAGCTGTTTTTTTTCAAATAGTGTAGAAATTGAGTTACGAGATTTTCATAAGACACTGTAACAGCATTTTGCATCACTTCTATTGGTCCATTTTGGTCATGAATTCCTCAAACAATGTAAAGTATTGTTAATTCTCTCCCTTTTTCTTACTTTCAGTCTCTCTCTCTCTCAGTGAGGATGTATACTGTTTTGGTTTTAGATCCCCTTACAGGTCATAAAAACAGAGGAGCAGGCGTGAGATCTCACAGACGCCAGTCATACTGGATGCGTGTGTGTGTTGCTGAGGGGAGAGTTGCTGAGCTATATCACCAGAGAAGAGGAAATCAGAGCAATTTGCCCAGGAAATGATTTCTTATCTTCTTACCTAGACCTTCACAACATACTTCTAAACTTGAGCTCAAAGTGTCTAGACTTTATTTCCCATTAGATGAGAACATTAATTTATACAGTATTGTGAAACTGTACAATACTCTGACGTATGCCAGCCTTTCAAAACACATAATTAAGTATTAGTCTGTGTTTACACAAGCATGTAGTCCTTTACACACACACACACACACATACATGAAAGCATGTATGGCTTTAACTTTTTCCATAAGTGAGAATTCTAGTGTCTTTTACTTAAAATAGAAGTGCTCTGTAATGTTATGATACACACTACCATTGTGCTAGATTGCAGTATAGTACAGGAAGCATAGGGGGCAATATGGAGCAACAAAATGAGAGGAAATTACAAACGGCCTAGTGGTTTGGCAAGTCATTTAACCTCCAAAAATTAATCAACCACTGAAATAATCTAGAGTTTCTGTCTTGTATTGTACCTTGGGTACTCACCAGTGTGAAAGTAGGGGCTGGTGTAGGGGAAGCCAAAGGGCAGGGCCTGGCCTGGCAGCGTGGGTAAGGGCGGTAGAGCGCCTGGGGGAAGATACTTGGCTTCGCTCTTGCTCAGTCCTGGTGCAAAGAGATGGTGGCTTGGTGAATCTGGCCCAGCAGAGCTGCAGGGGGCACTTAGCCTGCCCGACCCTTCCCCGAGTTCCTTCAGCCCCTCTCCGTGCTTGCCCCCATTCTTGCCTTGGCACACCTCCGAGTTGAGGCCGTGTCCCTCGGTTTTAGTCGTACCCTCTGACCTCTCCTCTCCAGCCTCTGTGTCACTCTCTGAGTCTTTCATGTCTTCATCCTGGCCCTCTGCCTCCCCGTCCCGCACTCTCGAGTCTCCCTGTGCCTCCTTGGCATCAGATGGACCTCCACCCTGGTCTCCCTGCAGGGTGCCCCCTTTCCTTGAGCCCTTGCGGCTGCCAGACTCTTTAAATGAGGTGCTGGCTGTTGCTCCCTGGTGGTTGAGCGACAGCAGCGGCGTGTTGTTGTGCCGCAGGACCAGCATGGCATTGCGCCGGCTGATCTCGTCCCGCAGTGGGTGGCCCTCTGGGATGTCCTGCAGGCTGCGCAGGGCCGGGTGCTCGGCAGGTAGGCCGGGATGCAGGCCCAGTGGGTCTGCCAGCAAGCGCTGCCGGTGCAGGTTCTCCAGCTCCTTCTGCCTCAGCAGTTCAGCGGACATCTCCAACCTGCACAATAAGCACCTGTTCGTTACTGGCGAATCTGGCTGTCGTAAGAAATCATCTCTAACATCTCTAATTAACTCAACTTTATGGGTGCTTTCACCAGATTTTTGGTCAGTTTGGTCAATTTCTATTTTCAGCCCATAATAAAGTATTATGCTGCTTATGCATGTGTTATTGAATATGTCGGATATTTTCTGCTGGTATTTTTGTCACTTGTGTAAGGAACACTTTTTTTTCTCAAAAATTGAGACATTATAATAGCAGAAAAATGCTAAGCATGTTTGTTAACATGATAAGATTTTGGGACACTTCTATTGATGCATTCATCATGAAATGTTCACACAGTGTAAAGGTCAGCTGCTGCTTTCATGCTGATTTTTAAAAAAAAGCTTCATTATAGAACAGCACTTATTTTTATATGTTCACTTGTTTTACCTTAATCTCAGTCTTGCTGAAATGAAGAAAATGTAACAAAAGCCACAAAACCGTGAACAATTTGTTGACACTGTGTTAGATAATACTACTGAATGATGCATGTAGTCCACTAATAATGCAATACCTGGCGAGGTTCTGTTTGCGAAGCATCTCCTGCTGACGTGCAAACATCTCAGCCTGAGCAGGCTGCAGGAATCCGTATGCTATAGAAAATAAACAGAGAGAACATCATATTCATCCCATGGGACACAGCGGTAATTTCATACCCCTAGTGGTAGACAGTATGTCCAAAAAAAAGTATTTATTTACAATCAATGTTTATGGAAATTTTCAGAATACATTATTCAGATAGGAATGTCTAGTCTACCTAGTCTAGTATGGGAAGTAGTGTGCGTAATCAAACTAACAATGAAGTGATGCCATACTTCACTACATTTTTACAGGATTGTAATGAAAGACAGCATCTTTAAGCGGCCTGTATGAAGACATTAGAAGTTGAGTATGATCATCCTAAATATAATTTTCAATGGTCTTCAAAATTAATGTAAAAAAAAAATATTTTATTGGATCACATGTCCAGTAGTAGTCTGAATCATAACGGAATGGTGTTTTGTAATTGGTTACTAAGGCGAGGCTTACCTGGTGTTTGGCAGAGTGCGGAGGGCATTCCCAGGAAGGGTGGCCGCAGGTGAGGGCCCAACGTGATGTGAGGAGCATTCTGCGGGGATAGCAATGGAGGAGGGTGGGACATCTCTCTGTGTAAACACAAGACCATTCATCCGGTTAACAAAAAAGGACACTTTTTCATAAAAAAAACATTTTTGCTGAATTTGCCTTAAAGAGGTTTAGGGGTTGAAAGGCAGCCCCTGTACATTCCCTTCAGACTTTAAAGTGATAGTTTGGTGAAAAGTGTAATTTTTACTCTAAACCCAAATGCAGCCAGTCAAGACATGTTTGGTGTTTGCGCTTTGCTCCTTTAGTTTTGCACTGGAGCTATTGACCATCTATTGCCGTTTATGAAACCGGGCGCCTAAATCATCGCACACTTTGTTCAAACTGTAGTCTCAAAAGGATATGCGTGTGTGGTTTCTGACACTGTATGACTACCTAAAAAATGAACGAAAGTATTAGCAGTAATCTTATAATTTTGTCTGTAATTGTATTCATTTCTTTGCAGTTGTTTAAACATATCTTGGCTGATTAACTATAATAGTAATGGGAAATAGGAAAATGGTGTAAATTTGTGTAAATCACTTGAAACTTCAATGGGAGCAGAGAGCTGAGGGTTTATTCGGGAGGAATCGATTAAAATCTCTGAGATTATTGCTTGAAATGCTCTGAGTATATTGTACTCTAAAAATCACCTATTTCTCCTGTATGACGCATGGTGTGTGTGTGTGTGTGTGTGTGTGTGTGTTTTGTACAGTGCTTCAGTATTATGCTAATACTGCTGTGTACTTCCTCGCTGGCTATTTTTATCGCTCCCTCCAGTGCATGCGAGCGGCAATAGCCCCTCATCAGTCCTGTCACGCTGCGGCCAGCGGCACTGTTTGTACCCTGGGTCTTTCTCCCCCTCCTCCCTCCCTTCCTCTCTCACCCGCTCCATCCCTTCCTCCCTCCCTCGTCCGCCCGCTCGCTCGATCGCTCGGCGGCCCTGCCACTCTGGTAATGAGGGCTGAATACACAATAAGAGCATGTCATAGTCTGACAGCTGGGGCGGCCCCTATGCCTCGCCTGGGCTACAGGCTGAAGCACCTCCTAATTAACACAGACCTTCCTCTTCTACCCTCTCCCTCTCTCTCTCATACACACACACACTCACACACACACACACCAGCCTCCTCTCGTTGTCTCTATGCCTCATTCAGCCAATAAAAGGCAAAGCAGCCCCCCTCTATTTTCCAAAAGGCCCTCAATTATGTTTTTCTCCTTTTGTGCGGCCAGAGAATACGGGCTGCTCTTATTCAATACTGCATACACCTTTATCGAGCAGTGGAAGGGGAGGCAGGGAAGGAAGGAGTATGAGGGGGGGAGAGGGAGAGAGAGAGACAGAGAGACACAGAGAGAGAGAGAGAGAGAGAGAGAGAGAGAGAGAGAGATAGAGAGAGAGAAGGAGACAGAGATTTTAACAGGGCAAGAAAATATGAAGATGTACTCTCCAGGCCACTGTTTAAGGTTGAAGGGACAAATGCTGGGGTGAAGGCTTCCAAAGAGGGGCGGAAGTCAATCTGGGGGATCCAGCAGTGGTTTTGAAAGATTTTACCTCTTGATAGCCAACACTGCCACTACTGGTTACATTCAATATGAACCAGCTTCGTACATGTATACATATGC
Source organism: Brachyalestes nurse (assembly GCA_037974405.1). Lineage (NCBI taxonomy): Eukaryota > Metazoa > Chordata > Actinopteri > Characiformes > Alestidae > Brachyalestes > Brachyalestes nurse. The sequence goes on along the minus strand of JBBPCY010000136.1, from coordinate 25,281,441 downwards.
TAGGCCTGAACGATACTGCAGAAAAAAACTATACATTAAAAAAATAGTTTTCTTCAAATGAAAGGTTTTTTGTGAATTGAATTTCTAAGATGAATTTATAAAAGTTCAGAAAAAATGGTGAAACAGTAAACCCTTCATTTGATTGAGCTGCATTATTATTTTTTTACCAAAATTATGTTGGGTGGCTTAGGTGACTGCTTTGATTTTTTTCCTGCACCCAAGAATATCACAATTTGATTAGAGGCTCATTTGCATATTGCACATTGCTGTGATATCAGCCAGTGTCTCCATAAACATTAAGACCAGCTCAGGTACACACATAAAAGTATAGTGCACCTATAAACCTATACACAGGATGTGCAATATGAAGTTTGAACACACACACACACACACACACACACACACACACACCCTCATACACACGTATATGCTGTATGAAGTCTACACACACAGGCGTGAGAGTTGTTGTTGCTTTGTTGTGAGCAGCCCTTGCTCCGGGGGGGAGAATAGAGGAGCGGCGTGGCTGAAAACAAACACGGCAACATCCAAACACAAGGAGGGGAGAAAAAAACACCATGAAATGAAAAAGACGAAGCAGGAAAAAAGGCACCCGGCTTTTGTTTGCCTCCGCACGCGCTCCCATCATGCCTAAACTAAATAGCCCTTGCATGTCATTATCCCTGAAAACAAAAAAGGGAAGAGAAAAAAAAATGAAAAACCTAGAGAAGAGAAACAGGGAAGCAGAAAGGACGGAAGGAGAGAAGTCGGGAGAGGGGGAAGCAAACAGTGGGGGAGGGAATAGAGAGAGAGAGAAAGAGAGAGAGGGGGGGCGAGTGAGGAAAAAATCATTGATCGATTGGGGCCACTGTTGAAATGTTAATGCTAATCGTATAACCGCTTTTCCGCCGGTGCCTTGCGCTTCGGTGGCAGCTCCAATTAATCTCGGGGAAGGCAGCGCGTGACCTTGGGGCACGGAGCCGGGCGGCCGGCCCAGCCGCGCTTATGTAATTACACTGTGAAGTGTGTAATCACCTGGTCTAATCCCTCAGGCCGCACAATTAGCCCGGGCGGCGCTGGCCGGGGCCTGCCAAGCTCCGCACCCGCCCCGCGCGGCCCCGCAGATGAATAACGGTCAATTAAAGCTGCATGACTGGGGCCGCGAGGCGTCCGCTCGATCGTAATTAGCTGTAATCATGAGGAGACGTGCCCGGCAGACGTGCTTCTCCTTTTATAGGAAGCAATTTGGGAAAAAGAGGAGGCGGAGGAGGAGGAGGCAGGACTTTAACCGTTTCACTCTGTGTCCCTAAGCTGGGGGTGGTGGGGGTGCTAAGAGAGGGTGGGGTTTGGAGGGTGTTTTTGCTGAGACTTTACTCCTTCACACCTCTTCTCACACACACACACACACAAACACACAGAGTCTTGCGGCAATTTCAGAATGTTCTCAATGTTCACTGAGAGCGCACTTAAGATTTCCTCATTTAGGTTTAGTTCTCTTTTCTCACCACAGTCAAACTATCAACCCCTTCAATTAGAAAAAACTCAGACTTTCTTTTCTTGCTCTCATAAGACGAGGCATGACATCAAAATCTCAAGTCAGAAATGCTAGTAACCCATTACATCGTGCTGGGTTATAAAAGGACTGGTTGTCAGACTGTTTATGGTACCTTGATTTCGATACCAGGTCCAGAATTCTTCTCGATGCTTTCTTTTAAAAGCAGAAACAAGTGTGATGTCGCTTTGTGCGAGTTTGTCGGATATTTTGCTCCAAGGAGGAATTCATTCATTTGGTTAATGTTGGAGCTAAATAAACCACAGAGAATGTGAACTAGTTGTTTTAATTTATTAGCGAGCTGGCATCTATCACCATTTGGCCTATATTACTAGTGTTGTTCAACACAAATGAAGGAGAAATAAAATGTGGGTTAATTGTGGATATTTAAATGCATTTGACTATATCTGTTTATAAGATTTGAACAGTGCCATTTGGTTAATTTACATGAAAGCATCAACATGAATGCATGTACTTATCAAAAAGTAATCAGAGTATAAAAAGTACCATTAGAGTATAGAATTTTGATACCCAGCCTTCCTGAACATTTACTGATGAAGGGATCAATCAAAATTGTTACTAAAAAATGGTAGAAGTTAATATTTCTTTTCAGAGATATTATGTTTTGCTTTGTCAGCAAATATACCCTAGTTATATTAAAATATATTAGCTCATTTCATAGCAATCATAGAAAAAAAAATCTTACGATTAACACGATAAGCCATGTGTTACTTTGAGTTTCATCACAGGTAAGGGTCTAACAACCCACCTTTACTAATGATGGACACGTGGCCGCTTGGGGTTTACCGCTTTAATCAAAGATTTTTCGGTAAATACTATAGAATCAAACATAATTCTTTCATTAGTTAATTTAGAGTGTACATTTTAACTTTTCTGTCATATAATAATGAATATAACATAGCAGCTTTTAATCCAAAAAACATAGCTTTATTACCAAATCACCACAGCAACGACCATGTTCATTTCCATAAGATCCTCCATATTTCCAGTCTATTAGTACTAAGCTAGGAGTGTTGTATATCCTGTTTCCCACACCGGAGCTGAATATTTCAAGTAAAGTGTTTACTTTTTCACGTTGTCTCACAGTAAGTGTTTTAATTTAATGCTCGTGTTATTTATAGAGGAGCTATTTAACCTGCAAGCTAGCCAGTCTGCCCAATTCTAATGCAGCTAACAAAATATGTTGTCAGACGCTTAGTTTAAACAAACTTGACTTATCATTTTGAACTTCATCTGTTACTTCTTACTTCCATCTGTCAAATCTTGCTTCATCTATCAGTTCTTGCTTTGTCTATCAACCCGAGGTCCATGCGGGCAGCATGACATTCAGGGAAAAGATGTTTCCCTTGTCAGCACCGTGGTTTTTATAGAGCTAGCAAAGAATCCAAATTTTGTGAGGCAGTTGTGGTTGTATATAGTGAGTATTTTAGCATGGCTTCAAATACAACTTTTAGCACTGGAGGTATAGGCTTTGTAAAACAAATAATAAACACGAATGGGGTTAATGAAGTAGCCATTCTGTATGATCCCAAAACAGCAAGCCAGGGCGTTTTAGTAGGGCAAGTTCTGGAGCAGCATATCCCTGCACCGTCCAGTTTCCTTGTTATTTCATTTTACTTCACAGGGACTCTCTCTCTCTCTCTCTCTCTCTCTCTCTCGCTCTCTCTCGCTCTCTCTCGCTCTCTCTCGCTCTCTCTCGCTCTCTCTCGCTC
>JBBPCY010000136.1:25264284-25277445 GCA_037974405.1 Brachyalestes nurse | reverse complement strand
TTCTCGCTCGCTCGCTCACTCTGCCCCCCCTCTCCTTACCACACACACACACACACACACACACACACACACACACACACACACACACCCCACCCCCAGACCACTGTCTGTTCCTCTCGCTGCCCCACATGCCAAACACATTAGGATTTGCCTTGCAGATTCCCTAAATGCGATCAGACAAATGGTTGGCCGAGGCTGTAGAGCTATTGATCGTGGTAATGATTTGTTTTTAACAATAGCCACTAATGGGCGTCAGATAATCAATTATGTAGAGTCGATGGAAAGGTGAGCTGGAGGAGCGGCTTTCGGCTCACCCTTTCAGCCTGGCTGGCTCCCAGTCGGTGCTTTATGGGAGGCCGGTGCAGTGGAGCCTTGTCCTTTTTACAATGTCACTCGCTGTCAATGACAAACTTGTGTGACCAATTCTGCCCTCCAGAAAAGGCCCTGAATTGAAGCAGCCTAAAGGAGGCCACTGAATCTATACCACTCACACAGGCCAAGATTACAGAAAAAGAACCCTTAAACCCTTAAACTGTGGGATTACCTTTCAGTCATATTGCTTGCTCAGTGCTATGAAATGTATTTACAGGAGTTAAGACCAATAGGGCATACAAGGGGTTAAAAAGTTCAGAAGAAAATTAAATGTATAAAGTTTTCTATAAAGTAGTCTAATGTAGTTGGTTAGTCAAGATATGTCTGGAGCCCAAAGTTTGGTTCTTTCGTGTTGCACTAGAGTTGCACGCCCAACGTAGCTAACAAGTAATAAAAGCTGAAAATCATCAAACGTCCCTGTGTGTGTCATACTGTGTCATAAACTCAAGTAAACGTACTTATGTAGTTTTGGCCCAAATTATACACTGTTATCTTTTAAACTTAGCCAAAATCTAACCTAAATTTCATTCGCACTACAGATAACACTATGTTACAACCATATAAGCAAGTTTATCTGAGATTACCTAACACCTTGACACGGTTTAAGATTAGTTTGTGATTATTTAGGCATGTAGTTTGCATAGGGCTTAGTCATGTTACATTAGCATCGTAGCTCCAAACCAAACAAGCAGTCTTCATACAGCAAACATGCCAATCGACCAAATTATGAGAAAATTGTGTAAATTTGACTTTTTTTTTTTAAACTATCACTTTAAAGGCAGCGGAACAGAGAGCAAAGGAAAGAAAAAAAGAAAAAGAAAAAAAAACACAACACAAACCCCCCCATTCTCTTGCCCCCGACCAGGGAAGCATGCAGGCCTAGTTAACATCAGTGGTCCTGTGTGGCTAATTATGGCGGGTAAGCGGAGCTAAGGGCGGCCAGCCGGCCCGAGCTGCACGCTGAGCTGCCGACAGGGCTCAGCACAGGGCCAGGCGCCGAACAGAACGCAAACGCCCACGCTGCAACCCCCCCTAAACCACCCACCACCCCCCCACCCCGCTTTCTCCCTCCCCTTCTCCCTCCCGCCTCGCCTCGCCTCGCCAGCCCATTATCGATCCTCCGGCTTCCCGCGCCACATAAATAATCGACAAGCAATTACCCGCCCACTCCCGCTGCCTGGGCTTTGTTTGGAGGCGGAGGGGAGCGCCAGGAGCGCCGGGGCCTCACTGAGAGGGGGAGCGGGGGGAGGAGGGGAATGAGGGTGAGGGGGGCTGCGTACGGCGCCTGGACGACCAGCTAAGCCCAGAGCCCCATAAATACCTCCTGACAAGATCAAATCGAACAGGGGATGCAAAGGAGTAAAGCCCACTGGCTATCAGATCCCATTAAGGAGATTTTTTCCCTTTATTTTTCGTTTTGACTGCCTCGGCCCCAACACGTCCACTGCTCTCCCTCTCCTCTCTTTCCCTTTCCCTCAGTGCATAATTCAAATTTCTTCCCTTTTTTCCCCCCCTTCTTCAGCACGTGGTCACCCACTCAAAACGGCCATGCAGTATTCATTAGAGCCGGATGTTGGGTTCATTATTAATGTGAAATATTCATGTTATTTTAAAGCACAGTGCTTTTTTCCCCCTGTTTCCGTGGTCTTAAAGTGTGCCTGGGAGGTTTTCCCTCTGTGGAAGGGCATTTTATCCACACACACACACTTTTCGCGTCTTCTCTATCCCACAATCTCAAGTTGTGAAAGCACATCCATATGTGTGGTTTGATTTTCTGTGGTGGTCACCAGATCATGAAATGGCCTTGAGAAATCGGGAAGATGGTTCACACAACTCGTCCCATCTGACCTTTCCTACACCATTAAAAAAGTACTTGGTCATGTGTGCTGTTTACACACTGCATGTGGAGTACTGTGTTTTCTATAGAAATCTCTGAAGAAGCCTTTAGTATCTACGTCTCATGAAACTGGTTAAAACTGATATGGTCACTGGGTTAGGGTGCTTTCAGGTGATGAGCATTTAGCACTTTGTCTTTAGCAGATGCACACTACAGATCAGCAAGTTAAAAAGGACTAAAATCTGACACATCAAGTTTCAGATGCAAAACATGTAGTTTGAAAACAAAAGGCTCTCGCTGTACTGTTACATCAAAGAACCAGGTAAAAAGTAAACTGCCATACATGACTGACACATACAATGACTGCTCTTTAGAAGAGCAAGTGGCAAACAGAGTCGGAGTTTAATTTGACTGAGTCTTAAGCAGAGCGGCTAGGTGGCAAACTGAGCAGCAAATTTTAAGGTTCTAAAAATTCTGATTTCCAATATACATTCATATGGACAATTAAACAGATCTGCAGTAATCACAAACTAACTTGAAAATAGTCACCTCAGCTCAAAACAGCTGTTCTCTTGATGGGATGACTGCTGTATTTTCATGTGGTGGTCAGTATAGTTCCCCTTATTCACAAAGCAAGTCATCAGCTGTTCTTGGAAACTGATGGATTGTTAAATGAAACAACATATTCCTGAATACGCTTTTCTTATATATTTACAGTGCTATGTGTGTGTGTATGTGTGTGTGTGTGTGTGTGTGTGTGAGTGTGTGTGTGTGAGAGAGAGAGAGAGAGAGAGACAGAGTCAGATAGAGAGAGAGACAGAGACAGATAGAGAGACAGAGACAGATAGAGAGAGAGACAGAGAGAGAGAGAGGGAGTATTTGTACCTCTCTGTAAAGTGGGCATCCCTGTGTTGGGGTAGGCCTTGTTTCCGCCGCTGGCTGGATGAGCTGCCTGCAGATGGCAGGTGGGCCTCCATGGCTGCTGGGTTTCTCACAGCACTCATGGCCTCCTGACGCACACGCAGCAGCTCTGAGAAAACACACATACACATAACACAATCTTTAGAACCAGTGAGGAACTTTCGTAACACAAGGTAACACTGTGTTCCATTCGTGTCATGATCAGTGTTCCGGGGTATTAAACACACTTCCAGTTGTACTGTTTAGCTGCATCTCACATTAAGACTTTCTGTGGTGTGCTAGCCACTTTTAGTGCAAGACGTGTGTTGACACTGGAAAATGTGATGGATTGATGTGTACTGTTAACACTGGAATAGCACACTGTATGCACTCAGAGGAAGCAGAGGAAGGGGAGGAGACGTCAAAGTCCACTTCAAGCACACAATCTGTCACTTTTGCAAAGGATCAAACTTGTTCACTTTCAGACGACACTACTGGTGCACTCCTGGAATCAGTCATTTTTTCCTCTAAACAAGCAATTAGCCAATTTATCAGTGTGATTTGGGCTTATCAGGGATGCAACTTAATGAAGTGAATAAAATGAGGTAGGTAAGTGCTGTATTTGATTGCTGCTGCTACGTCCATTCCAAATATACTATAATGATGGTCGACTCATGGAGATAAATATCAAGTCGCCTCCTGCTTTTGACATAGTATCTTATTTGACCCCCTTTATTGACATAGGGCTGATTTTAGTGTAAATTCTACTGGCTAATAGAAAGTAGCAGTTCTAGTGTGTTTAAATGATCACTTAGCCCATACATTGTGAACCTTGAGTCTAAAAAAAGGATACAATTTAAATATAAAATTACAAAGACTGATAGCAACTGCCCATCAGCCAGCTTGGGTGTAAAGAAATCAAAATCAATATCAGATATAAAACTCGAGGCAATCTTACCCTTTCCATGAGGCAATCTTACCCTGCAAAAATCTAGGTTATCTAAGTCATTCATTTTAGGTCCTAGAATCTCGGACAGCTCAGATCCAAAACACCTGTCATCTTCAGACGCCCATAAAGGCCTTCGTCGCCTTAATCAGGTGGGGAACGGATAAGAGGTACATAGTTTGTAGAATAGGAACACAGTGTACAGGCTTGAACCAAAACTCAAGGTGTTCAAGTGTGTACAAATTAAGCCATTTGGTTGGTGGGTCCTTTTCAGCGCACTAGAGATGGTATGATACCATTTTTTCTTTCCAGTAATGATACAGATACCGGTATTGAAATTTGTGCATCAGCCGATATCGATACTGGTAGCACATTAATCTACTTATTTAGAAAGCACACAGCTAGCAATATGACATGTCACTGGGTGTGTGTGGTATTTCAGATTCGCTTGGATTGGATTAATTGCTTCTCCTGCTGATTTGATTTTTGCATCCAACATTTTCTACAAATATTGATCTTAAACTAAAACCCACTATCGAAACAACGCCATCTCTAGTGGCTACGTACAGTATGCTCTGTGGATAGGTAAAGTAAAATGGATTGAGATTCTTTGGAAACATCACACATTACAACACAACCACATAGTCATAATTAGAGAATATGGCTCGTTGGGTGGGTGACTAGTTAAAGGTGTGCTCACCCCCCCCTCTCTGTATTCAGTAGTGGTGCGGTGGCTAGCCTCTGTCCTCACTTTTTCCTATAGCAGGCTGGCCAAGCCCATCTCCCATCATTACCAAACTAACAGGGTCACAACAGGAAGCACACAATCTAATGAAAGGGTGTTAAATAGAAAATCCATCCTGTGTGCCTCCCTCTCTCCCTCCCTCCTTCTTTCTCTCTCCTCCGGCCCTTTTTTAATTAGACAGTTCCCGTGGGAGCTAGCGGCCATTTCCGAGGCCCGCGTGTGGGGCTGAGCGATTGGGCCGGGGGTGGCGCGACAGATATTAATGTGCACAGGCCCGCTGTATTGATCTGTTTATTGCACTTCCCCGCGGGGGACCGGACTGACGGCAGACAAGCCCTCTAACAGCCAGAGAGACGGAGAGAGAGCATGAGAGTGAGAGAGCAAGAGAGAGAGACAGTGAGAGAGAGAGAGAGAGACAGAGAGAGACAGCGAGAGAGAGAGAGAACGCGAGAGACAGCGAGACAGAGAGAGATAGCAAGAGAGAGAGAGAGAGAGAGAGAACGCGAGAGACAGCGAGACAGAGATAGATAGCAAGAGAGAGAGAGATAGCGAGAGAGAGAGAGAGAAAGAGAGAGAGAGAGAGAGAGAGAGAGAGACAGCAAGAGAGTGGAATAAGACTTTCAGGATGGATATAGAGATAGAAAAATATTATTTTGGAAGTGCAAACTTGAGAAAACTTGACATTCGGGGTGGTAAAACTCCCATATCATGATAGTTCAAGAAGTTTTCACGAAACACAATATGTAGTTTTCGGAAATTGGAACAGACAAAAAGAAAGTGCTACATCAAAAGTAATCAAATATTTTTTATTTACCATTTCACACACTGTACCCCACAAAATACAATTAAATAGGACTGAATCATGTTGAGTTTTCTTTAAAGTATTGATATGACGATATGCTCAACACATTAAGATACACTGTGATCTAATTTATCTCATTAAGAATAAATATCAACATCTTGCCCAGCTCTACATGAGGCCAGCACTTTTTAGGGGGTTGGGGCGAAAACTGCATATTTTCACCATATTGTCAAGGAGCCAAAGCAAGTTAACTTTTTGTTAACTGTACCTACAAGGCAAATGTAGATAACAATAAGAGACATTTTAACCGAGTAGCCTTGCGCAATGCGAATGCCTAAATCATCACACATTTCTGATTTGAGTTCACATTAAATGCTTTGAGTTGTTAGGTAATTGCGCTTATGCCTTCTGACAGTGTACAATGAGCACAGCTAATACAGTACGTATTATATTTTTATAGATAACAGTATGTCATACAATATCAGAAACCATATTAGCAAACCTGCTTAAGATTACCTAACACTTTGACACAGCTCTAGGCAAACCAGTGATGATTTAGCCACGCATTTTAAATGGCGCTAACTTGTTAGCTACAGTAGCCTCGTAGCTCTAGCACTTTTAAAAATGTTCAGCTCTTTGCCAAACTAAGTTATGAGGTTACTAATACTAATACTGTGAAACCTTTAAGATGGCTGCAGCGTGCACAGTTCGATGGTGTGGTCTTATAAAAAGAAAAAAGCATGAAATTCAAAGAGGCTCTGACCCGCCTCCCCTCTTCCCTCTCCTCTGCTCTCCTGTGGCAGGCCCTGTCCTGCCTGATGCACACATTTACATTATTCTCTTTCATCTGCAGGAGAGCTCGCCGGTGCAGGATCACCTGGGGCTGCGCCCATGAGCAGAGCAGCCGTCCCAACAGCGCACGGCCCTTCCATGCCAAAACCTCCGGCTGCCGGGGTTGAGGGGGGGTTGAAGAAAGGCGAGATGCTCACCTTTCTTCTTTTTTATTCAGTCCCATAATGTCCACCTCACATCTGAGGGGATCTGGCTATTGCGTCCTGAAAAGAACCCCCACCAAACCCCCCATCACACACTTATCCTTTCCTTTGTCGCACCTGCCTGCTTTGTGCCTGAGCCCTGGTCTTTGTTAGTATTGCTGTGGAATTCTAACTCCTAGCCTCAGGTTTCCTCTGCAGCAGGTACACACAGCGTTCCTGCGACAGGAAGGGGCAGGGATTTGAAAGTATTTTTTTTCCTCTCGCATGCTTCACGTGTGTCCTTTAAGCCTGGGAGCCGGGGGGATGTGGGATAAGGGGAGAGTGGGCTGAGAGGCTTTGACTTGGAAAACTTGCAGAATTCATCTTTTCCTCGTTTCCTGCTCCTCACATCAAGGCCAGCGCAGAGGCCTCCTGTTGACCTCGTGGCTGCAGAGAGGGGACCAAAACAACGTACACCTCCCCCCACAAGCATAAACCTCACACAAACATGCACACATATATAGGCACACACACACACACACACACACACACGCCCATCTCTCCCAACCTCTCATTTCAGGGCCTTCGCTTCAAACAGATGAAAGGGCGATCTGCGGGGACTCGGGCGAGAGGGAGCGAGGTGGGAGAGGGGGGCAGGAAAGAAAGAGGGAATGTAAAAGCAGGCGAGTGCTGGGGATGTGTGGGACAGGTTTGGTGAGACAGTTGCAGGGGGTCATGGGGGTCCGCTACTGTCAAGGGCCCCTTAGTGGGCTATTCACCTCTGCTACGCTACAGAGACCAGTACGCATCCACACACAAATTCTCTCGCACACACTCTCACACAGGTGCATCCATACATGTCAGATGGGGTGGAGGAAAGAGGGCAGGAGGAGCAGGAAGGAAAAAAAAAGGGTTAGAGAATTGTTCTGAAAAAAGAGACAACTTAAACATAGCTTACTGCCCCTGCATTAGAGGCTGTCATCAGTAGGGCTATCATTTGTACACTGTAAACTTCAAATGTTGAGTTTATGTAAAAAAAAAAAAAAAGTTAGGAAACCAACTGCCTCTTTTCTCTGAGTAAATTTACTAATTAAGTTACAGTTGCATAAACCAAATGATTTTCATTTACGTAAACTGTTCTTTCTTAAATGCAATAGTACAACAACTAGGGTCAAACTAACCAAGCATGACCGAATCCTCTGAATTACATTTTGCACTTGTTTAGCAGTCGAAATATGAAAAATGCTAGAAAAACACCTTAGAAAAGATAACTGCGTGCAGAAAAGATGCATCATAAAAGTAAGTCTACCATTAAACTGTATTATAAAACAACACCAGTTACTGTTGGCTACTACTGCCAAAGCTGCTTAACTCCCACACTTGACTAAGCTTGCTGGTTTGGGTGGGGTGTGCTGATGAGGTTGCTAGTCTAATATCAGTTATAACAGTTTGTATGCTTGTATTTCGGCTACCTACCAACCCCAATATATATCTGCCGACATTCTGAGGAAAAATGACTTGGCAAAGTGTATTAGCTTTAGAATATTTTGACTTACTCCATGTGTGTTAGAGGCCATTTTCAGAAAACACCATTATTTTTTTTTTATCAAGCTCCTAATAATGGCACGAGGCTGACTACAGAATAACAATACAACTACTGACACAAATATTGACACACTCAATATTCAAGAGAGATTCAGTGACGAATTACATGATAACTTGTCACTTCTGTTAATGCCACTGTTTGTTTTAAATCTATACTACCTCAAAAAACTACAAACTGGCTTGTATAGTACACATGACATAGTGTTCAGTGAATATAGTCTGTAATACATAGACACAGAGAGAGAGAGAGAGGTGGACGTATGTTAGGAAGCAGCTGGAACTCGTGATTCCCTGTTCTTGAGAAGTTGTCCTCCCCCACCCCCCCCAAAAAAAAAATCAACAAAAACCACCACCACTGCATGAGCTATGGTGGAGAAGAGAAAGCAAACAGAATCATAAATTAAAATGTGAGAGCAGGCCAAGTGACACGGAGGGAAAGAGCGCACAGGAAATTTCTGGGACAGGCGGACAGAGATTAAAAGTCAAAATCTCTAAAGCCTGGAAAATTTAGCCTAAAGTGCGTGACTATAGACATTTTCGCCGGAGGTACACGCAGAAAAATATGCATGGCTGAGTGGAAAGGCAAATCAGTCCAGGAAGAGGAGAGGAAAAAAGTTTTCTAGCAGTAGGTGCGGTAGAGCGCTGGACGTGAAAAGTGAGGAAGAGTATCTCTCCCATCAAAGAGTTGGCAGGCAGAGGTGTTGGCAGCGGCTGACTGGCACGGCCTTATCGCGGGGCTTATGAGCTCAGCGTGCACGGGCAAGCCATGGCGCTCGCATTCCTCCGGGGGGGACGGCTGCTTGGCCCCGAGAGCCTGTTTTCAATGGCACGGCTTATGAAACCGTACACCTGACTATACCGGCCAAACTGTCCAGGGAGGAACCGATGGCGACGCTGCAAATCACTCCAGTGCTGCCAGTGGCCGGCTCTATCTCTTCCTTAGAATTTGTCTGCATTTGCGGCTGTTTTTCACCCGCTTTGGTAGGAATGACAGTAACGATTTCAATACTGCATTGAGAAATTAAAAAATATATGTATTTCTAACAGTGTGCAGAAATTTAATAAGCCTTTATCATGAAAAAACTCAAGTTTCTTCCTTTCCAGAAACAGAAGACTTTAAAGTAGTCAGTAAACACTGTTAAAATTTCAAAATGCACAATTCATTGTCCACACAGTCTATATACTGGAACTGAGTTGCAAAAAATGGGCAGATTTGAATATGTTGTTTTTGTGATGTCACAAAAATCTAATGTATATTTGCCTATTCAGTCCACAGCAATTTAGCTGTTACTATCATTCCAAAGCTTTAAATCACATAAGCACCCTTAGTGGTATAATATAGGATAGGGGCACTTTCTTCTGAAGGTTTCTCAGTTGCCATCTTTTGTGGGCACAGTTTCAGTGATCAAACCTACCAGTGTAAAGTGGGCGGGGAGCGGCCTTTGCAATGCACAAATTCATATTTGAATGGCAGTTTGGTTTTTAATCCATATAAATATTGTTGTGAATGTAGGAGCTTAGTGTGTCATGGTTTGAAAACAAATTTTCAAGAAACTCATTCATGAAAGTCTAGAAGTGGGTTAAAAAGAGTAGCTTTCATTGGGTTTATGAACCAGGAAGTGTAAAAACTGAGACATTTGAGACATTTGAGTCCATAGGATATCAAAAACAGAATCAAAATTTACACGCAGAATCAAAAGTCTTATCGAAGGTACAAATATGTGTATTGTCACACCTCTAGAAGAGAGAGAGTGTGTCAGGTTCTACAGGCCATAAAAAGAGTGAAGCTGGAAGAGCTGTGGGTGGTACGACTAGAGAGGGAGATTTAACAGAATTGGGAAAGGAATCAACAGTGTGTGTATGTGTGTGTGTCTGCAATGCGCCACTGTGCACCAACACAAACCAGGAAACTTCTGGGGGCAGGAGAGTAAAGCTTTGCTGCTATAAAACACACACACACGCACAGACCCACACACACACACACACACACTCACACACTCAGACAAGGGCACTAATTCCTTACAGATGCAGGAGGAGGGCAATTAAAACATTTATAGAGCATGGCCCTCCAATTGGCAGCCTGCAATTAAAAAAGCATTCCTGATCAAATAAAAATTAAAGTAATACGCTCTCCCATTCTGCACGGACGCAGGTCTGATTAAATTCGCACCGCTGCGAATAGCCATAAAAGCCTGTGCCAATTAAAGACACATTCTTTACAGAAAAAAAGTCAACAAGGTTAATGATGAATACCCTGAGTTTAAAAGCATAATTAAGATGTAACCCGCAAAATAAAAAAGGGTCAGAGCTGCTGAATTTTTGTTTATGCTTTTGTTTAATATCCTCTAACCTCCAGTGGCTCCCACTACTGTAAATCCGAGGGGGTAGGAACGAAGGAAAAAAAAAAAAAAACAGCCCACTTGTCGTTTCCATGGTATTGGTAATTTAGAGGGTTGGCTCACAGCCAATCAAAGAGAACAAATCAATATACAGTGAACCTCAGGGCCCAATGGCAGTGTTATTTACTACGGTGTGCAGCGGCAGTCGCAGATCACTCACTGTGACATTCTGACATTGGGTGGGCTGGGGGCTGGAAATAGAATTGCCAGCAATCTCAGTCATAGAACTCTGCTGGATGAGAGAAGGTCTGCAAGAGTCCCAGCCAAGGTTAGCCAGTATATGGTCAGCCTTTTGCTTTATAGATATCATATCACACTCTTTAATATGGTACTGGGGAACTGTGAAATAGTTGAGGACTTGAGGACAAACACATCTAAGCACAGATAAATAAATGAGCAAGAGTCTAGTAAAAGTAAAGTAAAACATATATTAACCCTTTGAACAGCCAGTGTTTGGGAAGGACCCAAAGTTTAACTGCACTGTATGAATTGCAGTCCATGCATCAAGTCTGCGTTGTAGTCCACATAGTTACTGAAATTATGACGGGAGACACACATCGGCAAACCGGATATTCCATGCTTTTCAATTGAGCAGAGACGGAAAATTCTGCGACTGCCAGAGGCAACGGCAGCATAGTGCAGCGGTCAGTGGAACATTCCGTCAAGAGTCCAATTTTCCCAACTTTTGCCGCCGGCCACAGTAGCGGAATGAACCGGATGGTGTTTTTTTCAGACTATTGTAGTTTAAGTCAAAGTGCCATGTACAATAACAACCCAGCAACAACTTCATCAAAAATACACCTTTAGAACTAATAGTGTGTGTTCAAAACACTTTCCAGGATCAAATAGTGCCTAACGTCATCATTCCCCACGTGGCCAGGAACTCCACAGCTACACACTGATGTTACCAGAAAAAACGTTTTTTCAATTGCAGCATTGGGATGCAATAACCCAGGGGATTTAATTTTAAACTCACTTCGTATTGTTCATTTTAAAGCATTTATTATTAAACTTGATATGGAGTTCTCTACACTTTCCCACTGTAATCCACTGTGTGCTACAGATTAGGTTTTAATATATATACATTATGACCTATTATAAATGAACAAATATAATGACACTATTAAAAAGGGGTGAAAAAAGGGGTCTTGGAAACTCTCGGCATCAAAGCAACAAGGCACACACACACACACCACAGTGATGGGTACACACTCACCGTGGCTGGGGACGCCCATGTTGCTGGCAAGCTGATAGAGGCGCTGCTGTTGCTCTTCATAGGAGCCGTGCTCGTTCAGCGCTGACATCATGCGCCTGTAGTGTTCCTCGGGGGTCATGTGAATGCCTGGCTCCAGCGCAGGGGTGTGTGAGTTCTCTGCAGAAGAGATGGGAGAGGAGATATTATCATCTGAGCAGAACAGCAAGAACTCCTTGAACTGTATTTTGCCCTGTCTGAAAGCAGAGCAGATGCAAAAAACAAATGTTGCAGGGACTTTTCCTTGGATGGAGGGTTTCAGCACAACTGAAAAGAGCTGTTTGTTAGTTTTATATTAGCAGGCCGTGTTTGTTCATACTTACATGGACTGCTAAAGCAACATTCCACATTACATTTATGTATGTGCAAAAATATGGGCCCAGCCTTTTATGCATTCTGATTGGTTTTCCAGAACTAAGCCTATCTAGAGGATTTGCAGTGAACTTAACCTGTAATATTCATGTATTCACACAGTCTTGCCTAGTACCTCATTATATGGTCTATTCTGTTATTATTTACTGGTACAGCAGCAGTGTTATTTTACTCATTTGCCGTAGAATACAATTCATATATGGCATTTGCTGGGTGATTCAGACTGATTTGAAAGAACAATTTGAAAATGTATAAAACTTTATGGAAATGTGGTTTCTGCCTGGTTAACATTTATAATACTGTGTAAAATTCCTTCTTTTTATGAGAAGAAAACATCGAAACAGTCCAGTAAAAACAAGCTACGGCAGAGCAGTGCTACATAGAAAGCTCACTAATGCAAACTTAATAAGCATCTGATTGTGAAATTTGGAAAATATTAGAATTTTGCCATTGAAATCCAGCACAAATTTGCTCCATCTTGACCCAAAAACTGGACATGGATGGTGAAGAGGCCTTTTCGAAGTGTCTTCTTTCACTGAAACCAGGTGTGGATCACGGAGAGGTGGAGATGGTAGAGATAAGGATGATGGCGGCAGACGTGAACTGGTGTTCTACTGAAGATAGGGGCAAAAAGGAAACTTCCAGCGCAGGACGAGTAAGCGAGAAAGAGTGACTGAAAGCGAGTGAGCCAGTTACAGAGAGCCTACATTATCTGCTCTGTGAACAGGTGAACGGAGGGATGAGTGAGTGAATTATTAGGTGTGGGTCTGGCGGCAGTCTGCTTCAGACACACAGAAGAGACGGTAATCCGAGACAGAGTCAGGGGACGGGTGGAGGAACGAGGGAGGGAGAGAGGGAGGGAGGGAGGGAGGGAGGGAGAAAGGGAGGTAGCAAAAGGAAGAGAATTAGAGAGGGAGATGGGGAGAGAGAGAGAGAGAGAGGGAAGGAAAAGGAGGA
>JBBPCY010000136.1:25232554-25248877 GCA_037974405.1 Brachyalestes nurse | reverse complement strand
TTTTTCCTCAAAGCAGACAGTGGACTGTGTTCTCCTCAGATGTTCAGGGAGGGGGTTCCACATTGGGGACCTTAAGCGCAGCTAGTTTAAGCGTACTCTCCACGGGTACGGCAGGCCGTACTGTCCTACATATTGAAAAGTTATGTACCAAACAATAGTAAAAGAAACAAAGTTTCTTCAAGGATGTTGCAGATCCTTGCTATGTTCTCTGACATGGTAACTAAATGGAAATTTTTAAAATCACTATTCTTTTTAAGTATAGTGAGATGTAAGACCATGTCCATTGGTTCATTATGAAATGCACACAATATAAAGGGCAGCTGGCGCTATCAAATGATGTAAAAATGAGTTTTGAGGTTTAGATATGACAGCAACACCATGCAAGTCAGACAAATTCCATTCGTTTGAATATTCAGATGCATGTTATAAACGGCTCAGTGCCAGATGCTTGTATTGTTATTTTAAAGTTTAATAGAGGAGCTCCAGTGTATCCATTGCATTTATTGTGCATAACCTATTGGCCTGTGGATGTGGATTAAGTCAAATAATGCTATTTAGTGCACATGCTTGTTTAACAGCGGGTTTAAGGAGCGTGCTAAAAGAAGGAGGAGAGAGCATTAAGGAATGGACTAAAGATGAACACAATGGGATGAGTAATGAGCTTACAGTGGCCAATCAAGCAAATTACACCATATGAACATTCTAGCGCTAAAGAGGTTTAATCGGTACAAGAACAAAAAAAAAGGGGTGCAGCTGAACAGACGGGAGGCGGAGTGCGAACAGTATGCTAAGAATTATGAAGCTGAGAGAATGTTCGGCTCTAGGTGTGTCCTACCTGAGTGTGCGGAGGCGAGGGTGATGTCAGAGCAGGGCTGGCCCTCAGGCATGCCGTGCTGTCGGGTGTGGTGCAGGTTGGAGATGATCGTTGAGAGGTCGCTGTCTCGACTACTGAGAAAGAGTAGGTGTGAGAGAGAGAGAGAGAGAGAGAGAGAGAGAGAGAAAGAGAGGGAGGGAGAGAGAGAGATGGTGAGTGCCTATGCGGAATTCTAATCTCACACATAGGAAACATAAAGCATCACCTTGCTCACACACTAACCACAGCTACAGGAAAACACATCACACACGCAGCACAAGTCTGAGACATACGAACATGTTTTCAAGTGTTCCACGGCTCTTACGCCATAGCGACCAATTAATCAATTTGTGAGGTCATTACAAAATCTCTACATGTCACAAAGTACATGATCAACCCACCTCAGAGAAGCAAAACACCAAGCAATATCGCACAAGAGTCACGGTACCTTAAGCATGAAACGTATACAACGGAAAACGAAACTGCAACATCATCACAGCCAATACACTCACAAATATAACAAACGCCATACATACAGCACAGACCAGAGCCCTCTTGCCTGTCCTGCAGGGTGCTAAGGTTATACCTAACAGGCTTCTTCGCCTCCTTCAGAAGCTTCTGCATTTCGCTCTCTCCCTGCCACCGTGCCCATTGTCTTTTGGATTTAAAGCGTATAATAGGCAATGACAGATTCCTGCATCAAGCAATTTCGAGTCTCATCCTGTCTCATCTTCAACCTTAAGATGTTCTAATCAACACATTCAGGACTCCTAAGCAGGTTAGGAGCTTAAATGAAGTGATTATGGTTTTTAGCATCACCCCGCTGAAATCAATTGGAAGACACAGACGGTGAGCGGGGGATAAACCATCGGAGGGAGCTGTCATTGCACAAAGGCAAACTGATAGGGGGAGTACGGAAGCGGTATAAACATCCGCTAAACATGGCTTTGGGAATTACTGGAGAGGCCACCAACAAACCTCCCAACACTGTCTGTTTTCTAGGTTCAACTCTAGCACCTAGCATTTCCGCCATTTTTTTTTTTCAGAATTTGGAGAATTTTAGCTAGCATGGTATGATTTTAACCAATACTTAATTTCCTCTAATGATGACTGAATACATTGCTTAAGTTCCATCTATCGCTCTTAAAAATAAAGGTACCAATATGATGCCACAGAAGAACACAATGGGAGAATGAAGAACAATGTTGGAAAATGACATGCAAAAGTGAAGAACCTTTTTTTAAGCTTACCACTTAAAGATATCTCCTACACTCCTAAAAATAACGGTGCCAAAAGAATGGGTCCTTAAATAACAATGTTTGGAAATGGCGCCTGAGAGTGAAGAACATTTAAAGAAACTACACAGAACATGTATCAATTAAAGATTTCTTCCATGCATTCTTTGGAGTTTTAGAACTGCTTTTGGTTTCCTGAACAACTTTTCAGTGCGTGGAATCTTCTTTGAACAAGACGTGTATGTATGAGTTTTTAAAAATGCAATACAATGTAAATGTGCCCAAAAAGGGTTCTGTGGAGTGACAGCTTAGAAGAACCACTTCTTGTTTCCTAAAGACTCTTTCAATGGATGATTATTTAAAGGATCGTGTTTGTAAATAAGAGTTTAAAGAACATTTTCTATACCAACCCAAGAGTTGCCTTAAACTGCATGTTCAAGTCATTTTATTTTTAAGAGTGTACGATGCAGACCTTCATTACTAGGCAGGTGAATGGCAGCTTATGGGCATCTAACTGACCCTGATTCGGTCCTATGCCTTCGCCTCATTCTGCCATCCATGGTGCAACTCTGCCTAGTACATTTCTCAAGGCCAAAGTGTACGGGCATACAGATTAGGACCGGACACGTCCATCCTTCCATTCATCCGTCCTCCCCCTCTCATCCCCATCATTAACCCAGGGCATCATTAGCTGTGCCTGGGCCACTGATGGACCTGTGGAAAGAGGATGGGGCGGGTGGGGGGAAGTATGTCATGAACGTATTTCAAAGCAATCTGATTAAAGCTCTGATCTCCTTATGCAGCATAACGATGTGGAATACGCTATTAGCATTCAGCCAGCATCAGACGCGTACCCCTCTCTGCGGCTGCCAGGCTTCCGGCCCACGCTCGCCATGAGGGAGGTCTCGGCGGCATTTTTTAACAGGCTGTCGCTGGCTACGGCAGCTCGTCTTGCCCGCCACCATTTTGCTGCGGCAGGCCAGTGGCCCCACTGTTTGTGGCAGCTGAAATGCTGGTTTTACAGCACTCAGATTACAGGCTGTGCCTCCGTAATGTCAGCCTGTCACACTTTCAGCGAGGCTACAGACAGTACGGCACAAGCGAAGGAATTTCTTCTCCCTCACCGAGCCAGCCTGACAATTCATCTTTCAGTTTGAGCTTAGAACCTTGGCATAAGGGACCTTCTGGTCACATATGCCAGACACAGTGTGCTGGGCTTCATTGCTCATTTTTTTCAACAAGAAGCGACGTCAGTGGAAATCCCATTAGCATAAAGCCAAACAGGTGATATTTATGGGACAATAATGATGACGACACTTGATGATGTGTCAGAATAGCATTCGTTTTCCATTCTTTGTTGTAGATTTTTTTTATGAAAGTATTCAATCTGAGTATATTTCAAACATATTGCACCACATCTATAAATTCTATGTACATTTGTTGCACAAAACTTTATGTTAGAAGTCCCTACTCCATCTGCCTGGACCTTTTTAAGCTGCAGGGTTTATAAGTTGTATTGTTTTATCAATAAGTTTGCACATATTGAATAGGAATATAGCATAAATTACCCTTAGCCTTCAAAAAGGTATAACAAATGTATGTACTAAACATACTTACTTCATGTTAGGTCTAAAGAAAATAATAATATTATCAACAATGTCAACTATTTAAAAAACATTTTTTGTTGCTTTTGTTGACAATTTTGTATTTACATTTTTGACACAATTATAGTGAGTTCACATTAACCCTGAAGAGGGCAGTGATTCACCTATAGAGCCCTACTTATGTAAGCATGTAGTGAAAGAAACAGAACATTTATGGCTGAAAGCTTGAAAAGAAGTAAAGGGTGAAGTAGTCACATGCATTATAACGGTTGAATGCTTTCCACAGATGCATAACATAATGCTCAACCAGCTGGTGGCCTGGTGGGTAGGAAGTTGCCCCTGTGATTAGAAGGTCATGGGTTTGAATCCCAGGACGGCCAGTGCCACCACTGAGGTACCCTTCAGCAAGGTACCATCCCCACACACTGCCCCCCCGGGTGCTGTGTTACTGGCTGCCCACTGCTTCACTTGGAAAAAGTGTTAAATGCAGAAAACAATTTTGTGCTGTTCACATTGTGTGTGCGGTGGTGTGGACAAATGGACTTTACAGAACCACTTAATAACATCCTCATGCTGATTCTGGAGCAGAACAGCCAGTAAACTGTAGTTTTGACAAACCAAACTACAGTTACTCCTCACAAAAAGCCCTACAGCTCACCATGATATTGTATTAACACTAGTTACTGGATATTCTAATTCATTTTGGTTTCGTTCATGGGAAGTGTTTAGCAGGCTATTTGAAAAACTGGCTATTCGACAACGGAATATTTGGAAACATTCAGGCTGATTAATTGATTATTTAGTTATTAAAGCACATAAATAATCAATTATTCCCCCCTAAAATTTGTCAGCCTAACAAAAAGAATTTAATTTTCTGAATCAAGAGTACAGCTGAGAGGAACCTTTTAGTACTCTGCAGCACTGTTCAAACTGTTAATTGATTACAAATGTTTAATGGATCAAAAATCAAAGCACTTTTAAAACAATTATTCTACAACATCAAAGATTTTATAGGATTTCCCAAGAGCCATTTTGACAGTCAGAATATCCATAGTGAAAAAAAGCAAAGTTTTGAGCCTGGTTTGCCCTCAGCTTATTATTCTGATGACTTAGGCAAGAATTTTTCAATAAAGACAAAACAAATCCAACCCTTCAATACATCTCCCGACTACAACATTGATTTCACTCCATATGCTGACGGGAAAAAAACTTCATTAGAATACAGAAACAATATTTTAAAAAAAACGCGGACATCAGTGAGTACTTATGCATTATTCAAATATTAAGCATTTCGTCCACTTTTTAACACTGAAGTTTAACTGTGAGCAAAACTATGACATTCTGCCTTGTAAATGATTGACGTGAACACTTAACCTTTACATTAAAGGGCTATTCGGCTCTGGCCACTTAAGTCTCCTCGCCCCCCGTATCCCCCCGCCTTCAGCGGTGCATTAATCCACCCAGAAGATCCGTGCAGTAGCCTTCGCCCTGGCAGTTCAGGCAGGTTATTATCCTTGAGCAGAGGCTCTGCTGTAAGCCCACTGAGCAAGGACATTGTTAGCGAGGTAATTAGCACACTTTTTCCTGGGCTGTCCCAACGAGGGCCGCTAATGAGGCCTCCCTCGACTGCCGGCCAAGGTCATAATCTGCGTCAGGGCTCAAGCTAACACCCAGCCGCCTGAGTCAGCTATCCCGGGCAGAGGCACACAGGTTGGACCTGACAGCTCCGCTAAGGACATCAGTGGCTGCTTATCGCGCAGAGGAGACTATCAGCATAATCGCACCTTAAACCACTCAATACTTCTCATCCCTATCACCAACACAATGACCCAGATATTTGGGCCACATGCCCACACCAATCCAGTGCTGACACTCTTTTACCATCTGCTTGGAGCTGCAAAGAGCCAGCAAGTAACTGAGCAAACCTGTTGACTGTCAATACACTCAAAATCCGGTTCGCAAACACAATGGAAATCCAAAAGCGTCCCCAAATAAGAAAGGCACGCAAGAGTGCATGAACTAAACTTAAATAAATTCAGTTTCAAAATATATATGACTTAAGACAGTTCATTTAATTACATATTAAATGACAAATAATTACAATTATTTAAATAATGTATTAATCATGTCAGTCACTTTAATATTATTCTATTCTTTTTAACCACCAGTTCAGTAACTCTCATCTGGATAACCTCCCTATAATGTTATTTTGCTATTGTGTTTTTCTTTCTTTAATTTCTCATGAAAGGCTTGATAATTGTCTAAAGCATGGGGTCTGCAGAGCTGTACTGCAAACATAAAACCTGCAATTTGAAATCCAACTGAAGTTCATGTTACTACATGAAAGCTGATCTAAATCGACAGTTATGCTGAATAAAGCAGAAAACTCTTAAAACCAAAATACATTCAATGGAAAACACCAGGAACAAATTCACAGTAAGTGGGTGGGGCATGGGGGGCAGTGGGCGGCACTTCCAGGGCCAGTGTCAAACTGGTGACGTAACAGACCCAGTGCTGCTCCCCACCCTCCTGCATACACTATCAGGGTCAATTTGGTGGCAGATGAATGTGAAGTTTTAAGATGGAATTCTTGCAGTATTTGCCTGGTGGAAATATGTTTGTGGGTTACCAAGTTAGTTACCATGTGAAAACACCCAAAAACCATAAAGGCTGATCAAATCTCTGAACACCAAAACACCACAAAAGTCAGCCTGTCATGTCTTTTGGGGCCAAAAATCTTGCATTTACTGGTAACAGAGATATTTCCTCCCCACACCACTCATGTATGCAGCTGCAAGCAGTCCCAGCTGGTGACAGAGGGTGAAGTGGGTTTCTGGAAAGGGGCTTTGAGGCTGAATGTGGGGAAGCCTGCAACCCACCTGTGCAGAGCTTTGTCTGACTCAGCCTTGCCTTTATGATTCAAATGCTACTGGGCTAACTTAGGCCGTCAAACCAACTGGAAAAGAGGCTTTCGGAAGAACAAGTGTAGGTAATGGGGTGACTAGGAATCAGTATGCAAATGACATCAGATTAAATGATGCCTAGGACCTTCCATTCATTCTGAAATGCAATTGTAGTTTGTATGTTTGGCCGAGCTGTTTCTGTACAAGGACACAGGCAAGGATGTCCCAGGACAGATAGTGAAGGAGTGTGCTGGTGCCAGTGTCCATAGAAGTCATCATGAGAGCCCTCAGTTGGGTCATACTAACACCCGATTTGACACTAGTCCTGAGAACATTACGGACAACAATCTCACACTCAACACACCAACATACACAGACACTCACACACCCACGCACACACACACACACACATATGTGCTCACTGCAGGAAGTAGAAAGGTGTGGAGAGGCTGCCGCCTGCTTACAGACCCAAATGAAATGCTTGCAATACAATTAATGCAGAGACAGTTGCCTGACAAGACACTGTTACTGTGACACATTCAGCAACCACGCAGAACGTGCTACTTATTTTCAATTTCAAATATTAGTTTTGACAAAATAAAAGTGGTGAAAATGGTGAGCTTTGAAATATGGCGAGCTATTTCCTTTTCCCTGTCTTTCCTTTCATTTTAAACAAAAGACTCTGTTGTTATGCGGCTCACATCCAGATGGAATGGCGGCACGCATCGCAGGCCTGCGTTAGCAAAGGGAATAATAAATAAATACAGAAATAGATACATAAATAAAAAAGAGCATAGCTCGTCCTCTTGGGCTTTCCTGTTGTTCCAGCCTTATAAAAGCTGATGGGAGGTCGATAAGCCTGCAGCGCCACAGGAAAAGGAAAAAAAAGCAAAAGTGAAATAATATAGTATTTCGCCATGTGGAGCGTTGCTATGCTTCGCTGTCAGATAATGAAGGAAAATGCATAGCAAGGTAAAATCCTGAGTGCTTGGAGATTTAGTGAAAATTCCCTGTTGAAGACATTTGCCTTGAGTGAGTGTGACATTAATGACATTGATTGCCTGTTGAAGTTGATGCAAAGGGAATCAAAGTGCTATCTACAGTGCAAATAAGCATCTCACCGAGTGGATCTATACAGCCCTATTAGAAGTCCCTTCTGCTCTGACTAATTTCCCTCATTGTTTATTTGATAACTAGAGAAGGTTTCTGACAAAATTTGATATTCCCATGTACACTTACCTGGAACAAATGCTTCCACCACGAATAAAACAATAAAATCGAGGAACCGAGCCAAAAAGTGCATATTCTGCATTATGTGGTGACACAAATCTCATTTGCTAGAGCAAGAGAGGACGGCTTGTGCACTATTACCTTTGTGCAACAAGGAAATGTGCAGTTGCTCCTTGGGTAGAGCCTTGGACACCCAAAAGCTCCGAAGGAGCTGTGCCACTAATTATTGCTCTAAGAGGAAGACCTTTCCAGGAATCCTACAGAGCTATCCCCCCGTTCTCAGCAGCATACTGTTAAGTTCTCCCAAATTACATGGGAAAATGTCTTGACAAAACAAAGATGAATGGAGAGAACACATGCTCACATCATCTGTGGTCAACTTTTACAGATCCATCATTTCTCCACAGCACAGCTAGGAGTGCATATCATTCAGCAGAAGGCTCACCAAAGAATCTGACTGAACGATGACTAGTGACCTTTCCCGGCTGGATGAAATGACCATAAAAGATCATCGGATAAAACGTCATTTGTTTGGATTGCATTTGGATCGTTATTGTAAGTGTAAGCTTTCTGAGAGGTTCCATCACAAGAAGCCAGTGGAAAGAATGTTTCACAACCTGATGATCAGAGTCACCTGCCCAAGAGCACGCAAATGGCTAAAGAAGATTTCAATCAAATGTTCAGTACAAACTATGTGGACAACAGTAGCAGCATTCAGACACCGCATACTAACAGTGCAGCAGTTCTAAAAGCAGATGAATATGTAACATGTCAAATGCTTTTGCATGGGTACATACCAGCATTCTAAAGGCCTGGCCAGACGCTGCGGTCTGAGCTGGTTATGGTCCCCGGGCTTGGCCTTTCTTGACTGGCTGACTGCTTTCGGTCAGGTCCCGATAAGCACCAGAAGAGACGACAGCCCGCCTTGCTTACCAAACCCTTCTGATGCTTAAAGCCAGGCAGGCCCAGGTGTTCCTCAAAAGCGCCGTGCAAGAGAGGCCACCCAAAAAGGGAAGACAGGCGGTATGTGTGCCTAGACAGGTGCAGCACAGGTCTGTTTAATTTCCTTTACCTCTCCCTCTTCCTCAATGGGAGGGTCCATTAGGCTGGAGTCAACCTCCCTCCTCCCTTGTCACCGCTCTAATCCACTTACGCTCCATTGCCTGGAAATAATGTAACTGCTGAAAAAACATTATGAAATTCAAACGTAAACCTTGAAGGCCAAATAGCCCATTTGCCACAAAACATTGCAATGGCTGAATTACAAATTAATGTAATTGCACCCAGACGTACGAGATGGGAGCTGTTTTTAGAAGCTTTTCTGACTCAGAGACATTGTCTTCCATCCAGGTATAGTGTCTTATATAATCCATGGTGGTTAGTCAGTAATTACCCAGACAACCAGTCAGCACTTCTCAATCAGCCCTGGTGTTGACATTGTGACAGAGTGCATAGGAAGGCTTGACATAGGCAAGCTTGCGGAAATTATTTGCATGACGCTAAGCATGATCGACTGAGACCAGGAGGTGACTGCAGGTGACCAGGATGTCACTGCAGGTGACTGAGCCAAATTTGGCAACGCACATTTACACTGATGCATTTGCTATAGTCCCACCTGATTTATTTCTTTTCCAAAGCATAGACAACAGGAGCTTGTTGTCTATGAATTGTATCTCCAGACGTAAGATCTGATGGCAGAGCAATAGCGGTGTATCGAGCGTCAGCACACATTTTTTCGCAGCGTGCCACGTCTGTGCGCCGCCTACTTTCTCAGCAACAATGCTCTCTGTCCCCACACACTGTTCTGGAGGACCTGAGCGCTAATCACCAGTAAAGCTGCTAGCCATTAACATTAAGCTGGTTAAAAGATATAGAGACTTCTTAAAGATGACAAGGAACTGTAACTTGTTGACAACATTATGCGCTGGCTCTGTTGGGATAAACAAAAGTTTAACAAGGACGAATAGTGACGGTGGGCACAAAGCAGAAGTAGCTGAGTTGGGCTGATATATTGTGGAATCTGTATCAATAAGATTCCATGTAGAATGTCACCCAACACAATACCACAATAACCTCAATTGTGTGTTGATGGGGCGTAAATACACTCACACATAAAAACGAATTCTCCATTTTTCACCCATTGTTCAAATCCAATTTGTTAAGACCCCTCCACAACTCACTTAGCCATGCCCTGTTCAATGAAAATCAAATTGCATAGATTGAACATCCCATTATCTGTTTGGGTCAGATCCTCGTCTGAGTGAAGTGGGAGGGGTGAGGTGAGGAGGCCCGGAACGGAAGAGACGAGGCTCCTCGCAGTCCGCCGCCTTTAACAGGGTAAAAGCCCTCCATATTCGTCATAAGTGTTCTTTAAATTCATTAGCATCCTCAGGCGCTGGCGGAAGAAGTGCTGGTGGGCGAGGATCTCTTTAACAAGGTTAGACGGAACCCCGTAATGCGTTATTGTTCCAATGTTGTCCTCGGCGTCGCAGACAGGCTGCATGCTGGAACTCACTAAGGGAGGGGGGCGTAGCGAAGGAGTGAGAGAATAAAGCTTACATTCAGTGGAAGGGCTTTTTTTTCACTAAGCTTGACGCAGATAAGGACTGTATCCTTCACATATTCCACACATAAAAACATTCATGCTTGAGTCAGCGCTGTGGTATTGCTGTGGTTCAGAGGGTCACATGCAGCGGTTGTCATTCACCCTGGTCTTTCATCTATGAGAGTTTGGTCCTTTGGGGTTTTGCTTCCATCTGAAACTGTTCCCATTTGATTCCATTTCAAAAAAGTTTAAAAATAATAGCCTGTCATCAGGGCAAAGAGGCTTACACTTCATCTCAGCTTGTTTGGATTGTCGAAATGACTTGACCCACAGGAGAGCCCTTTGCCTCTGCTGAGGATGTATATTTGCATGTGTGTTGGTGCATGATTTGATTTTTGTCCATCTAAGCTACACCTAAAATGCTCAGTACAGTATGGCACCTTTAGTCTGTCAGTAATGGCTTTTGGACAATTTTATTTCTCAATATTTGCCGTAATATCCGCAATGATACTGTGATGATTGCCTGATATATTTCTTCAATTTGTTCTGAAAGGGGCCTTGTTAGTTCGTGATAAAAACAAGGGAAAAACAATTCGGAAATTAAGTATACTTCCCAGAATCGAGACCACAGAAATATACAAGATACACTCAAAGTACACACCCTATTTCTACAGTCAAGTATTCAGGAAAGATTAGAAAAGAAGCAAAATAAAGTGCTCTCAAACTTATTTAGATAGAACATTCACTGACACAATTCACTGAACAAGGCCTAGGCGATTTCAAAAAATAACTAGCAAGATATTTTCTTATTGTGAAAAACAACTGGATCATCAATAATATGTGACTAAGCAAGCCTGTTGAACTCATGCATTTGAAAGGTGTAGCTGGGAAACTGTAGAATTTCCAGAAAGAGCAAAGCTGTCAATGAGTGACAGAGTGTTCCTGGAGAGATAACTAGTCCGAACAGCTTCAAAACGTATTCACGCTGCAACCAGCGCTATCCGAATAGCTACTGACACGTCATGTCAAATGAACAATGAAGATACACATAAAATCATAGCGAGTTTACACGAGAATCTATCCCCACCAAGAGTAGTACAGTCTTAAACTTGCAGCGCTAGCCAGCGGAAGCTGTGCTCCAGTGATTAGAATGATTTCAATAATATATTATAACCTCAAGGCCAGGCCTTCCGGCATGTTTTTAAGGATACGAGATAAGACGACTTGACAAAAGCGCGGTTCCCCAGACTCACCTGCCACAGCTGACATCTGCTGGCTGGTCATCACCTGTAATGCGTTTAGGCAGACTGAAATCGCCAGCGGGGAAACCAGAGCGTTTTAGCCGTGGCTCTTAAACTACCGCAGCCCTGACCACACTGTAATAGGCTTCCTTCAGCTCCCATGTCCGAGAGGAAGGAAAGCAAACTACTCATGGAAATTTAATGAGTGCAGAAATCTTTAATTTCCCTCAGCCTGATTAGAGGGACTGCAGAGATAACAGATACTAAAAGAATACTAGATGTGGAATTTTAGCACAGCACCAGAGCTGATTCCTTAATCTCAAAAAAATGGATGTTTTGAATTGAGCTTATCCTGACTGATGTTCCACAGTTATGGACAATTACAAAGGAGACTGAACTGGCCGAGATTTTCTTATGAACCAACATTCATACGGTGGTTCAAATGTGTTTTTCGCAGCAAAAATGTTGCAACACTGGACAAGCGTTAGACATTGGACAAAATGTTGGCAAAAATCCCATTCAACCTAATATGAAACTGCGGTGCAGTTTTTGTTTAAACACATATATTTCATTTTTAATTCTATTTATTTTCTTGGCATATGAAAGACTACACTGTTAGGATAGGTCAGATGTATTTTTTTTTTGTCATGTTTTTTTCCAATGTTTCCAATAGACCTAGTTTAGATTAGCTACATCAACATAGTCCAGGTTGGTAATGTAACTTTATGAATGAGAAACGTGCCACTGCGAAGCAATTCTATACTTTCACACTCGATTAAATTGAATTTTGTTGCTAATTTTCTTGAAGAGGTCAATTGTGGTGGTGGGGAAGGACATAAAGTATGAAAAGGAACAGGGAACATATGGGCCATTCCTTTATAACCTTTTTGAGAACACATCGCACTTCTGTTTTGAGCACAGAAGAGCAGCAGTATGACCTATAAGAGCAGTGAGAAAACACTCGGACCTAACACCAGCCATCTGAAAAAACATCCACAGTGCAGCAGCCCACACTGCTCTAGTCTGCCCATCTGAGAGCAGTTCCCTGTTACTATAGCCACATCGTCTCCACTCCTCACACACAAGGTGAGAAGTCCATGTGCTTGCTTCCATCTCTGATCTACAGACTCATGTCTATACCTGTTTAAAGCTTGAGTGTGTGAGTGTTTGGGGGTGAAGGGGGGGGTTGTCTCGTGTGTATGTATCACATGCTGTTGAATTACAGTCGTATTCAATTTGCATGCCTTTTGTATCAAGAGGTTTAAGTCTGCACTTCACTTTATTTTTCCATTTATTTCATTTTCAAGAAATACCAAATGCACAGTAGAAATGTATGGACAGCAGGCACAACAGTAACATAAAACATACACTGCTATTTCTATCACAAGTGGTACTGATGGAAAATCGATACTTCTAGAAGAATTCCTTTGCTTGTTTCAGTGACCTGTGACTGAGAAATAATGTATAACTAATCACATGCTTTTGCTACTGCCCACAACAAGTGTGACTTTTAAGAGTTAATATTTGATAATGTAATACACTTTCATGGTTTTTATAATATCATGAGGGTTTCTAATGACAGCAAAAGCATGTAGGTCTTGTAGGTGTGATGAGGGTGGAAAGGAATGTATGCACACAGTGTGAGTTGCAGGGGTAGAGGCCAGAGGGGCCTATAACTCCTCTTTAACAGTGCTCTGATGTGTGGTGGGGCAGGACCCAGCTGGACTAGCTAACCCTTTACAGGAGGCTGGGTGTGGTTTAGAGGTTTGATCCTCTCTGAACAATCCCACACCCTCACACCAGCTACAACAGTATGGGAGGTCACAGAGGCGAAGAGAGTACGATGACAAGGTTACAAGGACCCACACTAGGGCTGCGTGATACAGACACTATTGTAATTGATGGGCTGCAAATTGTGGAGCCATGACGTGACATGGTTAAAGATTGTCCTGCATTATTCTGACAATGCACACACACACATGTTTTGATTAAATACTAAACCACAAGGTCACACATCAGCCACATCTCTATTGTAAATATGCATGTATTGATTCATAATATGAATTAACTAAGCCCTCTTAACACTAACACTACGCTTAACCAGTCTTCAAAAAGGTTTCACTCTTTTCCATTAGGACCATTATGTTGGTCCAAAGATTATACATCACTCACATTTTTTTCCTACACAATCAGGACATTTTTGTCCTTAAAATGTATAAAAACAAACACATGTATACACACATACACATTTACCTCTTTCTTATCATGGTGTAGTGAAGGTCCTCCTCTTGCTTGATGTCAGCATGGTCTCCGTTGACCCTCTCACTCCCCTCACTGTCGTCGCTGCTGAAAACGGAGGCCAGCTCCTTCTTGGGCACACGGGTTGGAGGCAGCGGGATGGTGCGCTTCTCTGCCAAACGCCCACGGTTCTGCAGGAGCAAAGAGGAGATGCACACACGCTAAGAGGCTGAGGACAGGCCCAGACACCCGCCACATTCTCGCACCCTCTGCATTCAGCCAAAAGCCAAAAAAAGTTACCCAACCGGTATGGGGTAACGCCACGCTTTCACCTCGGTCAGAGTCCCACAAACAGCCAATTTCAAATTCTCCCCTCAGGTCACACTCTTCAAAAGAGTCATGAGGGCTCAAAGCCAACAAAATAGGAAACATACAAGAGCAATGGATTCCAATTGTGGTCCTGGAGTATTCCTGCCCTGAGCATTTATGTGTTTTCCCTGCTCTCACACTCAGTGGTGCTTTGAAACCACTGGTAAAGAGACAGGGGATGTGGAATAATGATAAATGAATCAATCCATGTTTCACTCACACATTAAGCAAACCTTTGGTCACTTACTGTGGTCAGTTGCAGTCTAAGGTACAGTTTGTCCATTAGAGAATACTGTGGAGGCAACCTCCAGACTGTTGCTAGGTTTTAGCCTAACATGGACAACATAATGTTACACTCTAACACCTCCTGCATCACTGCTTCTCTCAGTCAGCTGCATGGAGCAGGGTCTGCTCAATGAGGAGAGGACCTGCTGGTACTGACAGTGTGAATGACTTAGCAGTGTCTGACAGTCATAGATGTAAGCATGACTGTATGGGACACACAAATTAGACAAATGACCATTGGATATTCACACATGAAACAACATTTAGCACCAGTTTTGCCCGGGCCCGGAGAAGCTACTGCATGCTAAAGACGTGCATGGCACAGGTTTATCTGTACGGGTGGATCAATATTGAAATATCGATACCTCCAAACCCTTACTGGGAATTGATCCTCATGAAAATAGTGTTTACTTTAAGCAGTAAGCAGAATATCCATCCTTATGTTACATGTCTTGTGTCTTTAAATCTGAAAAAGTGCAAATAGACTGAAGAAAATAAATACGTTGGATTGAAACTACTTTTCCTTTTGTTCTCTACCTCTAGCAACAGAGGAGACTTTATTCAATTTGTTTAACATATAAAACATTTAAAGTGTTTTGCTTATTTCCTTATATGTTGAACAGAGCAAATGCAAATAAACTATGCATTAATATGTGGAGAAAATTCCATATTTAAGGTTGTTTTCTGTGGTAAACAATCATGTAGTTTTACTTTATACAGCAAAACGTATATGACCATTACCATGACTATTGCAATATTACTGCCCAGTATAACTTGATAGCCATATTGGCCTTGTATCTTCATTACAAAACCAAAAGAAGCAAATTTCAGACAACAAAGACACAGATACATTTATAGGAATATTTAGATGTAAAATGCCCTAAATTCTTATTTGAACAATAAAGGTCATGAAAACCCTCACAACATCGAAATTCAGACAGAACATGTCACTAACAGGCCAGGAGAGGGGAAATATTGATCCTGTATGGGGTGGAAGGAGGGGTGAGAGGGAAGGAGAGATGATACTGATTCCATCTCTTCCGCCCTCTCTCTCTCTGTCTGTCTGTCTGTCTGTCTGTCTCTCTCTCTCTCCCTCCCTCCCTCCCTCTCTCTCTCTTTCTTCGTCTCACACATCTAAGATGGTAGGGATAAAGTAGAAAAGTGGCCCTGGGGGTTTACTGTGTGAAGCTGAGTGACCTTTAATGTGACCTGAAGGGGTCAGTGCAGATTATTGCGCCTCCGTGTCTGTCCCGGTGGAGGGGTGGGGGGTGGCGGAGTGAGGGGGAGGAAGAGAAGGAGTGTCCAGAGTTATAATATATGGACGGACATGCCTTTGAAATTTCTACTCCAACTGAAAAGACTGTGTATGTGAGAGACAAACTGAGTGTGTGTGTGTGTGTGTGTGCGCGCGCACGAGGCACGCCTGTGTCTCGGCTCTGTCAAACTCTGCCGAGCCCTGCAGCTATCCCTACTTCCACACACGAGGCCAACACACACTCTCACACACACACACACACACACACACACACACACACAGCATCCCACAAGGACAGCAGTGTGAGTGGCAGGCCGGGGCAGGGGGGTGGGGAGACTAGCCAAGAGGCAAACAGGTGCAGGCCCTCTGGATTCTCTCAAGTGGCATACATTAAAAGAAGGGAGAGGAAAAAAAGAGAAAAAGATGAAAACATCCCTGAGGATGAGCAGACTGCATAGTACTACACATTTTTGGTGTGTGTGTGTGTGTGTGTATGTCTTTTTTCCTTTTGCGGAGAAAGCAGAATTTTCTCTGTTTTCAGGGACTAAGATGTGTGTGAAAGGAA